>QEPC01014092.1:1210456-1252434 GCA_003113815.1 Sphenodon punctatus | reverse complement strand
TGAAATCGTGAGATGTAACTGTTAGTCTGGTGATCTGCCTGCTTTTAAACCTGGCAGAGGAGGTGAATATAACCTGCCTGACTGAAATTGCTGGATTAAGTAATGTAATGTCCATTCAATGTTAACCCTGGGGACTCCTTGTTTCTGGCTGGGTTATGCCCTGGCTCCGCCGACCGTATCCCTGGCTCCGCCCCTAGGCTAGGCTAGGCTCCGCCCCTAGGCCCGCCGGCCTGGCCTTACTACCCCAGTGCCCCTTCAACATCAAAACCCACCAGCCGCCCTGGAGTACACTCATGAGGTTGAGAATTTGCAGGCTCACATGCTTCACTTAGTTACAGGGAATTAGGTTGTGAGTGAGGGGGGAAAGGATGCAGTATCACTCATGACAGAAGAGGTGGGTTTTCAGGAGGAATTTGAAAGTTGGGAGTGGAGCAAATGTATCCAGGGAGGGAGTTCCAGGCATGAGGGGTAGCAAGGGAGAAGGGACGAAGACGTTTAGAGGAGCAAGGGGTTTGCGAGCAGGCAAGGGTGGGGGCAGAGGAGGAACAAAGCTCCTGGACAGGATCGTGGCAGGATACAAGTGCAGAGAGATATGGGGGAGCAAGGTCATGAAAAGCCTTGAAGGTTCCTGCAGAGGAAGCCAGTTCAGGATGGAGAGGAGGGGCTGTACTTCTTAAGCTTGAGTTGGTGACGAGACATCCAGGCAATGTCAGCAAGACAGTCAACAATACGAGTCTAGGGAGAGCATGGGAGTGGAGAGACAGAGTTGCATATCATCAGCGTACAGGTGATACTGGAAGCTGTGGGTTTCAATGAGTTTACCCAGAGAAAGAGTGTAAAGGAAGAAGAGAAGGGGGCCCAAAGACAGAGCCTTGGGGAACTCCCAAAGAGAGGGAAAGTGACGTAGAGGAGGTACCAGCAAGAGAAACATTGAAGGAGCGGTTCGAGACCTAAAAAGAGAACCAGTCGAGAACAGTGTCCCAGAAACCAAGGGAGTGTAACAAATCCAGGAGGAGTCCATGATCGACAGTGTCAAAGGTGCCAGAAAGATCAAGGAGGACAAGAACAGAGTAGAGGCCCTTAGACTTAGCTAAGAGAATGTGGAAGCTCTTCAGCTGAGGCCTGAAAACTTGGGACAGAAATGACCTGAGTTCTTACAATGCTCCATGTACTCATTACAGAATTGCAATAGATAAAGATTGCCCTTCACACATATATGCAAGCTTGTTTTTCACTTTCTGTAAGAGTTTGTTTTTACTATCCTTGAAGATGTTCTTCTCTAATATAAACTGTCTTTCTAGCAGTTCTGTGTTTAACACTGCTCCAAACTAGTTTTCTAACTGATAAGAAATGCCTCTTTGCCTGTAACCTGAAAAGTCTATAAAAAGTGTTTTTCATTTTGGCTAAGGAGGGACGCTAGTTCTTTAGGGGAAGCCCTGTGGACCTAGGACCCTCCTGACAGCGGTTAGATAAGAAATAAAGTTTCTCTGATAGATTCCTTCCATACACAGAGTGTGTCCTAATTTCTTCGACAAGAATGTCATCGTTATTTTGGCAAGGGCAATCTCAGTCGAGTGGAGAGAGCAGAGGCACAACCGGAGGCAGTCAAGGGAGGAATTTGAAGAGAGGAAGTCCAGACAGCATGTATAGACAGCCAGCTCCAGGAGCTTGAAAGCAAAGGGTAGAAGCGAAATGGGGCGATAGCTGGAAGGGTCAGACGGGTCAAGAGCAGCCTTCTTAAGGATGGGGGAGACAGTAGCATTGTTTGAAGGCCAATGGAAATTACCAATAGAGAGGGCGAGACTGATGATGTGCAGCAGAGAAAGCGCAGCAGTGGGGGTAATCGATGTTAGGAGGTGAGAGGGGATGGGGTCAAGGGAGAAATTGGAGGGGTTGGATGAAGAGAGGAGGGAGGTGACCTCATCAAGGGAAGCTGGGGGAGAAGAGATCTAATCCTGAGTGGCACGCAGGACCTGGTGCAAGGAGTAACTGTGCCAGAACAACTAGGCAATAGCAATCATAATATGATCACATTTGACATAATTTCTGTAGGGAGAAAGATAAACAAAAGTACAGCAGTAGCATTTAACTTTAAAAAGGGAGACTATGACAAAATGAGGAAACTAGTTAAAAAGAAACTAAAAAGCCCAGTTGCAAGGGCTACAAGTTTGCAAGAGGCGTGGAGGCTGTTTAAAAGCACCCTTCTGGAAGCCCAGATTAAATGCATCCCGCAAGTTAAAAAAGGAAGCAGGAAGACCAAAAGTCTTCCACTGTGGCTAAATGGGGAGGTGAAGGAGGCTATTAGAGCCAAAAAGGCATCCTTTAAGAAATGGAAGGCTAGTCCCAATGAAAATAATACGAAAGAGCATAAACACTGGCAACGTAAATGTAAAGTGTTAATAAGGCAGGCCAAGAGAGATTTTGAAGGGAGGCTTGCTAAAGAGGCAAAAACAAGCAACAAAAACTTTTTCAAATACATCAGAAGCAAGAAGCCTGCTAGGGAGTCAGTTGGGCCATTAGATGACAAGGGAGTAAAAGGGGCGCTCAGGGAGGATAAGGACATTGCAGAGAAGCTGAATGAGTTCTTTGCGTCGGTCTTCACTGCGGAGGATTTTGGGGAGGTACCCACGCCGGATCCTTGCTTTGTGGGCGAGGAATTGGAAGAGCTGTTACAAATCAATGTGACGTTGGAGGATGTTCTAGGGCAAATTGACAAACTGAATACTAACAAGTCACCAGGGCCAGATGGCATTCACCCCAGAGTTCTGAAGGAACTCAAATATGAAATCGCAGACCTACTGTTAGTAATTTGTAACCTGTCACTAAAATCTGCCACTGTACCCGAGGACTGGAGGGTGGCAAATGTAACCCCGATATTTAAAAAGGGATCCAGAGGCGATCCTGGAAACTACAGACCAGTAAGCTTGACGTCTGTGCCGGGCAAAATGGTGGAAACCATCATTAAGGACAGAATTACAGGGCATGTTGACAAACATGGCTTAATGGGGAAGAGTCAACACGGATTTAGTAAAGGTAAGTCATGCCTCACTAACCTGTTGGAATTCTTTGAGGGTGTAAATAAGCATGTGGACAAGGGAGACCCAGTAGATATAGTGTACCTGGATTTCCAGAAAGCATTTGATAAGGTCCCTCATGAGAGACTCTTGAGAAAATTAAAAAGTCATGGGATAGGAGGTAGTGTCTTACTATGGATCAGAAACTGGTTAAAAGATAGAAAGCAAAGGGTAGGACTAAATGGTCAGTTTTCACAATGGAGAGATGTAAAAAGTGGTGTGCCTCAGGGATCTGTATTGGGACCGGTGCTGTTTAATGTATTCATTAATGATTTGGAAAAGGGTGTTAAGAGTGAGGTGATCAAATTTGCAGACGACACCAAGTTATTCAAGGTAGTTAAAACACGAGCAGACTGTGAGGAACTGCAACAGGATCTTACGACACTGGGTGCCTGGGCATCTAAATGGCAAATGAGATTTAATGTGGACAAGTGCAAAGTGATGCACGTAGGGAAAAATAATCCAAACTATGCGTACACAATGCTGGGTACTAAGCTAGGAGTTACCACTCAGGAAAAGGATCTGGGGGTGGTTGTGGACAATACAATGAAATCCACAGCGCAGTGCGCAGCAGCAGTCAAAAAAGCAAACAGAATGTTAGGAATTATTCGGAAGGGGATAGAGAATAAAACTGAGGATGTCATAATGCCTCTATACAAATCAATGGTGCGACCGCACCTCGAATATTGTGTGCAGTTCTGGTCGCCCCATCTCAAAAAAGACATAGCTGAACTAGAAAAGGTACAGAGAAGGGCAACAAAAATGATCAAGGGCATGGAAGGGCTCCCGTATGAGGAGAGGCTTGGTAGGTTGGGGCTCTTCAGTTTGGAGAAGAGACGACTGAGAGGAGATATGATAGAGGTCTATAAAATCATGAGTGGTGTGGAACTAATAAACAAGGAGCAGTTATTTACCCTCTCAGCTAGTACTAGAACTAGGGGACACTCCATGAAACTCATGGGTGGCAAGTTTAAAACAAATAAAAGAATATATTTTTTCACTCAGCGTATAATTGGGTTGTGGAATCTACTGTCAGAGGCTGTGGTAAGGGCCAGTACTATAGCTGAGTTTAAAAGAGATTTGGACAAGTTTCTGGAAGATAGACCCATTATCAGCTATTAGCCAGACAGGATCAGGGAACATGACGGGAGCTGGGGGAAAACAACAGGGAATGGATCCCCCATTGTGACCTGTTGGGTCCTTCTCCCAAGCCACTGTGTTTAGCCATTGTCGGAGACAGGATGCTGGGCTAGATGGACCATTTGTCTGACCCAGTCTGGCACTTCCTATGTTCTTAGAGGCAGGAGGGGGAGATGGGGCAACCAGAACTGCACACAATATTCCAGGTGTGGTCATACCATATATTTAGAGAGAGAATCATAGAGTTGCAAGGAATCTCAGAGGTCATCTAGTCCAGCCCCCTGCTCAATGCAGGAAACCCACAGCTACAGCATCCCTGACAGATGGCCGTCCAGCCTTTCTTTGAAAACCTCCAGCAAAGGAGAGCTCACCACCTCCCTAGGCAATTTGTTCCACTGTCAAACAGCTCTTACCATTAGAAAGTTCTTCCTAATGTTTAACTTAAAATTGCTTTCTTATAATTTGAGTCCATTATTTCTAGTCTTGCCTTCTCGGGCAAGAGAGAACAAGTCTTTGCCATCCTCTCTGTGACAGCCCTTCAGGTAGTAGAAGACTGCTATCATGTCTCCCCTTAGTCTTCTCTTCTCTAGGCTAAACATATCCAGTTTCTTCAACCTATCCCCATATAACTTGGTTTCCAGACCCCTGACTATCTTTGTCACCCTCCTATGAACTCGTTTCAATTTGTTGATGCCCTTCTTAAAGTGTGGTACCCAGAACTGGGCACAGTACTCCAAATGAGGTCTGACCAGCACAGAATAGAGTGGAACTTTTACTTCTCGGGACTTGGAAATGATGTTTTTGTTAATGTAGCCTAAAATTGCATTAGCCTTTTTTGTGGCTGCATCACACTGCTGACTCATGTTCAACTTGTGATCAACTACAATCCCCAGATCCTTTTCACGTGTATTGCTGCGAAGCTAGGTATCCTGCATCCTGTATTTGTACATTTGATTTTTCTTACCTAAATGCAGAACTTTACATTTATCTCTGCTGAACTCAATTTTTTTAGTTTCAGCCCAGTTTTCTAACTTATCAAGATCATTTTGAATTTTATTTCTGTCTTCTAAGGTGTTAGCTATCTCTCCCAGTTTTGTGTCATCTGCAAATTTAATAAGCATTCCCTCTACTCCCTCATCAAAGTCATTGATAAAGATGTTGAACAATACTGGGCCCAGGACAGAGCCCTGCAACACCCCGCTTGACACCTCCCGCCAAATTAATGAGGAGTCATTGATGAGCACTCTGAGTACAGTTCTTTAACCAGCTGTAAATCCACCTAATGGTATTATCATCATCTACCCACATTTTACCAGCTTGTCAACAAGGATATTATGGGGGACTTTGGCAGATGCTTTGCTGAAATCAAGATATATTACATCCACGGCATTCCCATGATCCACTAAACTAGTAACTCGATCAAAAAAGGGAATAAGATTAGTCTGGCATGCCTTATTCTTGACAAATCCATGCTGGCTTCTAGTAATCACTGCAATGTTTTCTAGATGCTTACAGATTGACTGCTTTATAATCTGTTCTAGTATCTTTCCAGGTATCGATATCAGGCTGACCCATCTATAGTTTCCTGGATCCTCTTTTTTCCCCTTTTTGAAGATAGGGACAACATTTGCCGGTCTCCAGTCTTCTGGCACCTCACCCATTCCCCAAGAGCTCTCAAAAATGATAGACAGAGGTTCTGAGAGTACATTCAGTACTCTCAGAACTGAAGTTCCTTCAGTACCCTAGGATGTAATTCATCCGGCCCCAAAGACTTGAACTCGTTTAGAGGCATTATGATATTTTCAGTTTTATTCCCTAACGTTCGGTTTGCTATTTTGCCGTCACAAACTTTTTGCTGCAAGTGGGCTTCTCTGCCTCTTTCCCCTGTCCTCGCATATCTTTAAAAAAAAAAAAAAAAAAATTATTATTCTCTGCTGCATCATGATTCTTAAGGTCAGACAGGCACGCCCTCTTGCAAGTTCCATCTGTGCATCATGATCAAGTCCATTCAGCAAGGGCACACAGAGAAGCATTCTTGGTAGCTGCTCCACACCTATAGAATTCCCTTCCCACATCGGGGTCTGGGCCTGAGTATCTTCCATGCTGGAAAGAACATTAACATACATAAGAAAGTCCATCCTATCACGTCACTAAACACTTTCACTAACATACACCCTACCTGTCTCTACTTCTTCCATTAAACTAGCTGGTAATAAGGGAGTAAATGCTATACAAAACAGGAAAGTGTGGCTAGAAATCCACAAAGTTTCAAAGCCAGGAGTGGTAGGAGGCATCTGATCCAGAACTACTATGGTCATTTTTTTTTCCCCTTCAAAATTCACTGAACTTCCAGCTAATGCTGTCTCTAAACGGTTTTGGCTAAAGCAAAGGAAGGGTAGGCAAAAGACCAACACATAAGGAATTGTCTTGATAGTTTAGTAACACAAGGAAGCTCACAGCAAGTCACATTCTTGTTTCCCCTTGAAGGCTATTAAGCAGGGATGAGAATTTCAGTTTTGGATAAAACTGAAAGTACCCGAAAATGGCCATTTTGGATTAATCTGAAATTTCGGTTCTTTTTCGGATTTGGTACTATTGGATCTTTTGCACTGATTTTTGTACCGGTAGTACCGAAACCGAAAAAGAACCGAAATCCATGAGAACTGAAACTGAAATTGACCAAAACCGAAATTTTGCCCAGAGTCCCATCCCTATTTCAAGTCAACAATTCAGCCTATCTTTCATATGCCTCTCCTGGTTCTAACGTCTCTCTCCCAAAGTCACCTCTCCTGATTTCAGCACAGGCAGGTTCACAGCATGCTAAGAAGCACCCATCTGCTTTAAACCACTTCAGAATGACAAATCAGAGGGGATTTTTAAAGCAATCAAATTTTTAGCAGTCTAGGTCTTTGTTGAGTAGACAACTAACAAGCCAATACAGCTAGGAGAGGCAGGGGAATGAGCATGGATAAGTATGAAACAGCTGGTTTCTTCTATTTATTTAAAACCATTTTTGCCCATGGATTTCTTCCTCCCTTCTTCCAATCTGCTAACTGAACACAACCATGAATAAAGAATACTTTAGACCTGAGATTTTTATGAATTTAGAATGAAAGCAATAATAAAAATGTTGCTTTGACAAGTTTGATCCCCTTGTTCTTCTCACTTCTTGTTTTTGCATTCTAAAGTGCTTTTGTCTCTATTTTGCAGTAATTCATATGCAGAGATTAAGCACTTTTTATATTTAAAGGTGGCTCCATAAGAGTCAATTTTTCTTTTACAAGGAACACATGTACCACTTTACAAACATGCACACAAAAACTTCACTTATGGATAGTTCTTATGCTAGCGCCTAGACACATACAACCACTGAAGCTGTGAAAAACATAGCAATAAACTTAGAGGAAAGACTCTTGTCACTTTCATATTGCTCACAACATTCCATTAGGCTTTTGTTTCCATCGCTAACACATCCCCAAAAAGCAATTTGTACTTAGTCTCATCAGATTTGAACTCTACCACAAATCCAGCAACTTCAGATGATCTTGGATCAAGGGATGTGCGCATTTTACAATTCCACATTCTATACATGTGGAAAGTTATTCTATCTTAACATCCCTCACCACTGAAGTTCTATACTGGAGCCCATGTTTGATGGAGCTGGAGGACAGAATATACATATTGCTTTTTGTCAGAGTAGTTATAAAGGGATAACCAAAGTCTTAAGGGAGACCCATGCCACTTTTGTCACCAGACTGTTACTTAACTCACATAAACTAAACCTTCACACGGTCTCAATGAGTAAATTGTAATTAGTTACAAAATAAGATATGGAGTAATTTTAACCAATTTATAGACTCCAACCAAGATTCTGATTTGTTTCTTTAACAGGACACTAATCATTCCGCCTGACCCTTGCTAAAAAGCAGGTGGTTTTTAGATATAGAGGACATCAATCAGCTCTGCGAACTGTACATCCTCTTAAGTTCAAGCTGTAGTGTAACTTTCAGCTGACATGCCATCTGTTCCCACTGTTCCACTTTCATTTTAAGGTCTGCCATTTTAGCTGAAGGCCTCATGGTATCAGTTCAGAAAGGGTCATGCCCTGATTTCTCACAATTGCGGGAGAGTCCAGCCTTCTAATGTACCCTTGCTCTAGAAAACACACACAGTACTGCAATTTGCATTACACAACTGCAGAAATTAAGAAAAGCGTTTTAGCACATGATCCAGAGGTATAACCTCTACCCAGTGACAGTCTCTGTATCAAAGCAACTAAAACAAAGTTAATCTGCACAAAGAGTTTATTTGGGGTTTTTTAAAGTAATCATTTTTTAAGAATTCAGAGTAGAACCCTGAAGTAGGAGCCCAAGGGACACACCTCCCCAACTGTAGGCTGAAACAAAAAAATAAAAATAAAAAACAATAATAAATTTTTATAGTGCCTTCCTGCCAAATGGCACTTGAAGCGGTACACACGCATAAAATACAGTAATATAAAATAGTACAAAATCCATTTTAAAACAATTTAAAATGGGAAGGCAGCGGGAGGACAAAATACACTGAGGGGGACCTGCAGTGGATCCTAAAACACACCTGGAAAAATAGACAAGCCTTCAAGTGTTTTTTTAAAGGTTGTTTTTAAACAACCCTTGCTGCAAACAACATTGGCTGGACACAGGTTCAGCAAGCTTGCAGCGAGCCCCTTCCGTCACCGTGCAAGCCACTGGGATTCAGCACTGGGAGCAGGAAGGGGCTGCCCTACTCCCTGTCAACGTGCTGATTGGCAAGAGATGGGAGATCCCCATCCCGCAGTGCTGCTGAGCCTCTGCCCCAAGGTTGGGGTTCAGTGCTGCAGTATTAGGCAGGACAGAGTTGCAGGTGGGCAGGAGCAGGAGGGGGAAAAGGCCTCCTCCAGCACAGGGCTCTATTTCAGAGCTGACCCATAAGTCCGCGCAACTTTTAATTCTACTTTTGACTAGAGACATCGTACCAGTAATACACATTTATTAATACTTTCAATAATGTCACTGTATTCTCACATCAGAATTTACCCTAAACAAATATACCCTAGAACAGTGTACGAACTTTCTTCTTGGCCAAGTGTTTGGCAGGCAGGAATAGGGGGTTGGGTGGAGATTGTGGAAGTGAGTGTTGGGGGTGAGGTTTTTAGGGGGCTTTTATATATTTTGTTCTTATATATTTTATAAATTCTTGTTTTTTAATACGCCCTCAGCGTTAGGGGAACGATGGAGTATAAATTTAAATTAAAAATAAATAATTCATAAATTAAATTGAATTAGAACCTCTTACCCGCTTCTGTTTAAAAAGAATTCAGTCACATTTATCCCATGTTTCCTATTTCCTTAACATAAATACTTTAAAAAACACACTCAGTGCTAACCTGCTTAATTGTTTACCCTCCTTCATCCACTTACGTAGACTGACAACTGGTATTTTATGGTTGCCTTCCATGTTGTTCAGCTGGATTTCAACAACCCTGCTGTTTATTTTTTCAAAAGTTTTCTAGAGTTTAAATTCTTGTAGTGTATCCTGTAATCCAAAGGTGTTAACAAACGGGACGCTGCCCTGCATTTGCCCCTATTTAGCCTTGGATTTACCTGCTCATGTGGCTGCCAGATGTTCACCCCGGGGCCACTCTACAAGGCGGCTTCATCAGGAATGTGGAGCCCATTGTTCAGGCAAATTTGGAGAAATGCAGGGAAATGGTTCTGCCCGAAAGCCGCCTCCCTAGGCCACCAACTCTATAGTGCGGGGGAGGGGGCACACACAGGTGGACCACAACAAAGAAAAATGCCTGTTGTGTTCCTTTTGGCGCTTGTGAGTAGCAGCTGGGGGGGGGGGGGGGGACGGACACGAACGACTCCAGGCTCCAGGGGGCAGGTTCTCTTCCCATGCATTGATTGCATATGTGTCTCAGGTCCAGAGCCTGGGGGTGCTCCTAGATCCACACTTGCACTTGGATGCCCAGGTAGTGACTGTAACTGGGGGCGCCTTCCACCAATTACATCTGGTTAGAAGGTTCCAGCCCTATATTTCTAATTCTGACCTTGCCATCTTCATCCATGCTTTCATTACCTCGAGACTAGACGACTCGAATGCATTCTACATGGGGCTGCCCATGGTGACAGTTTGGATGCTGCAGCTAGTGCAGAATGCGGCAGCCCATCTCCTTACGGGGACGGGACGGCGTAAGCATGCAACTCCAGTTGTGTGCGCACCGCATGGCTGCCAATAGTCTTCCAGGCCGGATTCAAGGTGCTTGTTTTAACCTTTAAAGCCCTACACGGTCTGGGTCCCGCTTATCTGAAGGACCGCCTCATTCCCTGAGCCCTAAAATGGTCTGTGCGGTCTGCCAGGAGTGTTATCCTTGAGGTCCCTCACTGTCGGTGAATAGCCACCATGAGGAAGGCATTCTCGATGGCTGCACCATTGCTGTGGAACTTCTGCTCAGATCTGCTCACCTTATTGTTCCGTCAGGGGTTTGGAGAAGGAGAGGAGTAGGGCGGGGAAGGTGTGTGGGGACATCTTATTTAAGTTTTATTATAATATTGTTTTATGATGTTTTTATAAATTGATATTGTTAGCCCCCCTGAGCTGCCTGAGGCAGGAGGGGCAGGACATCAAGATTAAATAAATATATATATAAATAAATAAATAAATAAATAAATATTGTTATGGACTGGCTATGTGATATCATCAGCATGATGGTAAGCTTTCTGTGTGAGAACAACAGAATTGCCAAACCAACTATGTCCTTTATCCCGCACGGTCTGGCATCCTGTCTCTCATAGTATCTAATAACTGAACTTTGAATGAGAAAATGCAATTTTGATATTGCATTCTTGCTGCCAGTCTGGGGCGTGAGATTCCATAGCCTCCTATAAACTCCACACAATAATGACATGGATGATTAACAGTAAATTAATAGTTAATGATAATTTAAAATGGGCTATTTTTAATTATGGCAAACTCACCTCTTCTTCAGGATGCTTCTTTACCTCATTATTTAGTATTTACATTAATATTTCTCCAGACAGCTAATGAAGCTATGGTAATGTTCAACAACAGGCTTACTAACCCATATAGCTAATTTAAAGTGGGAAATGGGTAAAATTTACATAAGCATTCAAAGATTCCAAGTTCCCAAGGCCCACTGAAAGTCGGTGAACTTGAGCACTTCAGGGACCTAGTTTGTCTTGATATTTTACCCAGTGACACTAAATCAAGTATCATTAGCATTAAAATCTTTTAAAGAGGTATGTTGATGCTGTCAGGCATCAGAAGCAACTGATAATGCCTGCCATTACATTAAGCGTCACATTATCCTTTTCTCCATTCTAGATGTCAGAGAGGAGCTGAATAAGCTTCTGTTCATTTAAGACACTGCCCCTTGAGATGCTGAGGCACAGGTTTGTTGTTGCATTTGGCGAGTTGCAAGATTAGCATCACAGGCCTCTATCCTAGATAATGCCTCTGTGGAAGTAAACAACTCTCACTCAAAATCACCATTACAAGGCAGAACTAAATGCCAAATCCCCTGATTTTTTATCATCTATCTTTGCAGGTCCCTTATCAAAATAATCTGCCAGGCAAAGACATTCCAGTGCAGTGCTGTTTTACTTCTGGATTACAGCATTTTTTGTTGCTATGGCACTAGTAAAATTGCTGTAGAGCACCTAATGCTTGTAGAGATTTTAACAGAACTCATCTGTGGTGGGGAAAGGAGGTTACCAAAACAATTTTGCCCCGGTATACAGGTTAGAATCATACTGAGAAGTCTTTCATCCAATAACTCTTAAGTCTCCTACTTCTATCTGGGTGCACATACACACAGTGACAGTTATCTTCAGGCAGTTAAGCATTAACATTTTTTTTTCTTGTGTTGTGCAAGTACAAATTCTTGAATAACTAAAACAATCATCAGCTCTTTTCCAGGTGCTGAAAGCATCAACTAGTGAAGTCTCTATAGCACCTCCCTGAGCTCCCACTCAATTCCTTCCTGTGCCATTATTCTCACAAACTGTTCCCTCCTTTTATAACTGGAGTTCACATTTAAGTATAAAATGCTTTTAAAGGTCTAAATTATAGAACTGGACTCAGGTTGTCCATGTTTTATACAAAAATGTTGGCGCTAAAACTACTGTAAAACAGTAGATAATTCTTTGGAGGGCACCGTCCAAAGTCTCGATTGCTCTTAATTTTTTTCCCTGGAGTTCAGCACAGGTTAAATAGACTGAACTTCACTCTTATTATCTCTGCTGCCAAAAATTGTGTGTGCTGCTATTAAAAGCCATCTTGCCCAGTGTCCATTTTTCCATTCTTCATTCTCCAGAATGCTGCAGGAAAAATCGCTCTACACAAAAGTTACATTTCATGGGCATCACCATCCAATTCAGCAAAAATGTCATTTGTGTGCAGCCTGTGCTTTTTGGCTTCCTATAAAAAGTATTTCCACAAAAAGTCTGAGGAGATTTCTTCATTTCAAGTCATGGTACAATTTTACCACATGTCCTGCTACCATACTACTACTAATCATTTTCTATAGCACTACTAGGTGTACACAGTGCTTTAGTCACAGATTTTGGAAACAGGCCCTTGCCCAGTGGGCTTACAATCTAAGATGGACAAGGATGAGGGGAACACAGGGAGAGACAGACACACACATATTCCCATTTTACAGATGGGGAACTGAGGCTGAGAGGTTGTGACTTGCCCAAGGTCACCCAGTGAGTTTATAGCTAGGGTGGGATTTGAACCCTGGCTTCCCAGGTTCAAGTGCAGCACCTTATCCACTACACCACACTGAAGATCCAATCTTTAGTCACATTCTATTACCTAATTTGCTACCAAGGCTCACAATCTCCTATTTGCAGGAACCCATGTTCACTGTCCTTGCCTTGTCTATTTGTAAAACCACCTCACAGCCTGTACACTTGGTTGTACTCCAGCAAAGCACATTCCAACTGGTACAGATCATCCTTGCCAGGTATGGCACTGCCTCTTGATCAACCTTGCAGTAGAGTTAGGTTAGTCAAGGGATAATGAAGTCAAGAATGACAGACCTTGGCATGGAGGATGGATGGATGAACAATTTTTATCCCGCTGCTTCCCGCCACAGGCGACCCAGCGTGACTAACGATCAATATAAAACAATTTATCATAAAACATAATCAAAAATCAACAAACATCAGAAAAAATCCCCTCCTTCATCCTCCCCTCCCCCCTCCTCCCTCGCCAAATGCCTGACGGAACAGCCAGGTTTTGCAGTTTCTACGGAAGGCTCCAGGTCCAAAGCCATACGTGTCCCCACCGGGAGGGAATTCCAGGTGCGGCGCAGCCACCGAGAACTCCGAGAACAGTGCAGCCAGGTTATAGTGCAACTGTTGCAATGAGCCACAACTATACAACACCTTCTAAGATGTTGGCTACTTGGAGATGAATATTCTGCCAGCAACCCGGAGAGTGTAAAGGGAGAACCACAGCATGTACAAGTTGTGACAATCTTGAATGGTGTGAGGACATGAAAAGTATTTAAAAGTTTGTAAAACAGCTTAGAGACTGCATTTTAACACAGTGCTAAAAAACCCTCATTACAACTATTTTTGAATTCCCAAATGCGGGCTCTCTATATTCCGTTTCTTGAGATCACATTTCCTTTACTTTAGTAAGCCGTGGAAATCCAAGTACCTTTCTTGTGCTGCTTGTTAATTGCTAGGAAGGGCTACTTAATCCTCCAAGTGTATCCCACTTTCCAAGTGGAAAAAGCTAACAGTCCTGCAACCTCAGATTCTGAGCTTCATTTTGCTGGAAGCATACCAGCCATTGGAACGAAAAACAAGATCTTGCTTGCCCTCAATCCAACATTATTTCAGATTAAATAATATTTGAAATATTAGTCAACAAGCATATGGTGGAAGACATTCCAAGGGATCTGAATTGTTTAAAGCATGTTTACAAATGCCTAGGATTCTGTTAGAACAGATTCTTTAGAAAACTCTGGTGGGCAAACTTTACACTTTGTGCTTTAGGTGAAAAGGCAGAGCTCCTATTCTTTTGGCAGGAATGTGTTGGTGCTTTTCTGGACTGGTGTAGGTGGTTTTAGCACTGACATCAGGCATTTTGAATGAATGGTTTCCTGAAGTTCTCATGGGTGAAAGGTTTTCACATCTAGATGAAATTTATAAAAAGGAAAATGAACTCTTCAGAAACTTTTTCTGCAGTAAACAGAGAGATCATGCTACAGTAAGAACAGCCCTCCTACTTACTCTCCCTTCAAAAATACTACAGTATCTCCTGCAGGATACTGTCATCGCACTGGCTGCTAGAGACACCCACACACTCAAGCATGGCTTCACAGTCTTAAAACTGAATAATACGTTCTTAGCTGAAAACACTCTTTTCCTGCAATATGCTAGTGGGATTATTATGTTACACAAAACAAAACGGGAAACATTCCCCATAAATGTCAAATATACTTTAAAAAAACAAAGCCATCATCTAACCGTACTGCATTTGTTCTCATATATACATTAAAACCCATCACACAGCCCCACTTTCAGACAATATGTCATACAAAAATCACTCAGCACTAGAAAAGGATGTAGCAACCGAGTGACAGGAAATGCAAGAGTACTGTATTTCATGCTGAACAAACATTTGAGATTACTGTACCGGATATCTCCCTGTGCCAAACAGAACTGGATCAAGCATTCACAGAGCATGCCTTGAAACAGGTCCCAGTAGCAGAATGTCTCAATGGCCAGTCCACCTGCTACCATTTGGGGGTTTCTGCCACAAATCTTCCTTATTAATTAAAAATATTCTTGGACTCTGCATTTAAGGATTTCTAACTAGTGTTATTAGAGACATCGGGAATTCTGATCCCAGCCCTACTAACGACTATCTGGAGCTTTAGGCAACAGAGGCACAGCTAAGGTTGGAATGGGCCCTGGTGCAGAAGATGGTCAGTGGAGCTCTCTGCCTTCTTCTCTCCCAGCAGCCGAGGATGAACCTGCCCCAGGGAGCCTGGGCCCCAGAATAACTGTACAGCCTGTCCTTACTGCAGCTACGCCAGTGGTTAGACAAAGAATTTCACATCTCGACACCTCTACACAATTCTTGTCTCAGAGTCTGTTGCTCTTTGAGAATCGGCTACAGAGCAAAGCATTTGTAGGAACGGCCAGGAGAAACACCACTTCTCCTACTGCTTTACTCCTCCTCTTCTTCACAACAATGGGAACAGCAAGCTGTTCCAGCTGAGCTTAAGGCTATGGAAATCCTGGCGTTATGACAGTGGCAAGGAGCAGGCAGTGTGGAGTAGGGCAGGGGACGCAACTCACTCACACAGTGGGGTGCATTACAACAACTTCAATAGGACAAATGGTTTCGAATTTGTCTTAAAACGGAAGCAACTTGCCATGATGAAAGCGCCAATTTGCTAGGGAGCAGTTGGCCTCTGAGATGCTGCTAAGAAGCAAGGCGAACCTCTCCACAGCAGTGCTCAATATAAACACGCCAATGTGTCGCAGTTTCTCTAGTAATAGATCGTGTAGTGCAGGCATGGTAAAATCTGTGGCCTAGGGGCTAAATCTAGCCTGAAACGGTTTTTAATTTGGCCCATTCCATTTCCTAGATCTGGCTCGTGAAAGTAGTCCTTATCCTCAAGCACCAAAGAGTGAACCTGGGGAAAGGAGCAGAGGCAAAGGCATACACTCAAGGATATGGGGTGAACCTATGGTATATATCCATGATCTGGACTCTCGCTTTCTTTAAAAGCACATCTTTAAAGCACCCTCACCTGCAATGGCTATCCAGTCCATGGAGCTTGTACTAATTTTAAGGTGGCCCATGGGAGGGAAAGGTTCCTCATCACTGATGTAGGGGAAGCCACAGTTAGGACCCAACCAGCTCCCACCTCCCAAATGAACTCAATGGCAGCAGGATTGCTTCCTTACAATTTTCAAGGCTACTGCAAAGATTCAGGCTGTATAATGCTCCCGACAAAGCAATATTTAATGCTCTTCAAGTTCAAAGAGCTTTCCAAACGACTAAGCAATCATATCAAAAGCCTCAAAAAAGTAGCCTCATTTTACATACTGGGAAACGGATGCAGAAGTGAAGCAATTTCCCCCAGAGGGTGTCAATGGCAGAGGGAGGGTCTAGAACAGAAGAATGCAAACTTTTTGCCACAAAACTCCATTTTGAGACTTCTTTATTTATTATAAATATTTATTAGCTGCCCCCTCATGCCTATGGCATCTCGATTTACATATAGTGACCCCAAAGAGACATGCAAAGTCCATCAAAAATCAATCACAATCCCATCAGCAGATGGCAAAGCCCTACGTGAGGACATGACCCATAGTTTGGGAACATCTGGTCCAGAAATTAAGGGTTTTCTCTTCCAGTCGTTTGGTTCCATCACTGCCCTTGCACTGAAGGTACCAAGTATTCAATAAATGCTAAGTCTATATTGTTATTTAAGCTAATTTTTATCTTTAAATAGATTTGTTTTAACATTAGGTCTGCCATTATGGAGTTCTCTCTTCACCATCACTAACTTGAAATCTAGGCTGCTTCATACGAATTACTCAAGAACATTGCCACCCTAAATTAATGGAACTGCTCCAGAATAAGTGGTTTGAGGACAGCAAGTAAAAAAAGGTTGTTTCAGAAAATGCACTTGCCCTAGGGTTGCCATCTATGCAAACTTTTAAGGAGCACTTATGAAAAATACAAGTTGCAGGGCCTGCATTGGCACCCAAATCTGCATAGGTGGCAACCCTAACTTGCCCCTTTGTAGACTCACCCTGCCCATCTAATGATATGACTAGTCCATCTTCCTGTTTTTAAAATATATTTTTCTCCCCCTGTGTTTGTGAGGGATGCACATGCAGAGAGGAAACTGAATGTGTCTTACGAAGCAGTAAAATAATATAATTTATTGACACCTGCAGCCAAGTAAACTCACTGAAATCAGAGAGGATTTCTTCTTCTTTCATCAAATTCCCCTAGGGACTTCTACTGCAGGGGTTGGGAAACCTAAACCTTTCTTCCTGCGGGCAAGGAGTTGATTAGTACAAGCTCCATGGGCTGTATAGGAGTTACGGGCAGGAGAGCTTAAGGACTGTACTCAGGATGGGTGAAGGAAGGGGAGGATCCAGATCATGGATCTATTAAATTGATCCAGCAGCCCCTATCCTTAAGCACATGCCCTCATCTCTGGTCCCATCTCCCTAGCTCACTCTATCAGTGCTTGTGGGTAAGAACTGGAGCCACAGGCCAGAACCGGAAAAAGGGCAAATAAAAAACAGCTACAGGCTGTATTTGGCCAGAGGTTCCCTGCCCCTGTTTTACTGTATTAAGAGTAGGCCATAAATTAACAAAAAGGAGCAAGTTCAAGTATCCCTGTAAGCCATTTCAAGGCAAAAGAGAAATCAAATCACAGGAAAGGCTACTGTGCCAACCTCCTGCCAAACAATGCCCATTGTGCACAAACATGGGCTGCCAGGCTAATCAGGAAAATGCTGCACTATTAGCAAGCACAATAACGAGTATAGCGCAGGGAAGAAAAACTCGTACTCAGACCAAGTCTTGCGGTTGCTACATCACGTACTTACATCATTACTTATTGTCAAGCTGACACATACATAAAATAGAACATGAAAAGGCACGTACAAACACGTAACAGGTTTGGTTGCAAAATAGGTTTGTTCCCCATGTTAAAATGGGGGAAAGATACTCTACCCATTTCTCATGCAGAAGCACAGAGGCATCACCACATACCATATCATCTCTCCTTTCCAAGGTAAATATACAAGTACTGATTTGGGGTTGGTTTTTAAAAGGTACACAAAACATAAGAGTAAGGATTAAATACAGTCCAGCCTCTAAATGCCAGAGCAATTGTGGACCGATATGTTTCTCTCACACACCTTTCCCACTTAGTTCCTTGCAAGGGGTAGATGGGAAAGGGATGTTTCTAAATCTACACAATGCTAAAAATGTTCTAACATTTAAAATCTGTGACACAGTTTTTTGAGACACAGAGACACTAAGAAAAGGTCATCTGAAACAATGCAAAGTTCCAACAGCCCACAAGTGATTGAAAATTGCACCCCAAACTGCAGCAAAACCAGTGACTTAGAACTAATGGGCAATTTAAAAAAAAACGTTTTGTATTCTCAGTATCTGTCCTTTAACTCATAGATACACACTCTCTCTCTCTCTCTCTCTCTCATTTTATATAAAAGAAATTTATTGCATGGCAAAGAGCCATTGCAAAACAAATACAATATAAAATAATATAATATAATATATATATAAAATAGACATAAAATATAAAACAGTAATACAGAAACAAAATCATCAGCTAAGAAATCGTCTCACGGTGTGGGAATGTCTGGGGAAGAGCCTAGAGGGCGTGGCTGCAAACAGGAGCTGCAGGGAAGGCCTGCCTAGTTTCACCTGGGGGCTTTGTGTCTCCTCCCACAGATAACCCATATAACAGAGCGCTGCCCTTAGGGTGGCGCCAAAGGGCGAAGTTCCGTTGGTGGTGCCGTTTGCGGGGCAGTGGAGGCGGAGGCGGCCCCCTTTGTTTGTTTGAAGACAAGGCTTGCGGCAAGAAGCATTATAGGAGGAGTGGAGCTTGGGGCAGAGCCGAAGATCTGAAAGTACACAACGGTGAGCAGCCTTTCCGGCAAGCCGCTCAGTCCCGCCTGCCCGCCCTGAGTACAACTTACCTGGCAGCTGTGTGTCCGAGCGGGGGTGGAGCTGCAGACCTACGGACCAGAGATAAAACCCCGGTGAGTCTACGGCAGCGCCGTAGGCACATGCCTAGCCCGCGCGCCGAAGGGCCGCGCGCACAAGGGCGTGCCCTTGTGCGCGGGCTTAGGCATAGGCTGAAGTGGGTGTTCCTGGGGCCCTGAAGATCACAGAAGCATGGGTGGAAAAGGGAAAAGGGATGACATGAAAACCCGCTCTCAGGCTAAAATCCAGCAGCACACCCTAGACCATTTTCTACGAGATTCAAGGGACAGATCCACGCAGGCAGCGGTAACAGAGTGTCCATCTACCCCAAAGGTGAGGAAGGTTTCGTCGTTGGGCAATGCTACATCTACATTACCCTGTCCGCCCCTGGTTGGGTCCCCTCCGGTAGACCCCGAGGTGACATCGTTGGACTTGGAGTCCTCCCCGGCTATGCCCGTGATTTCTGGTCCATCCTTGATTGGGTCCCCCCCTGGAGGCCCTGATGCGATTCCACAAGGCTCTATGCCCACAGCTGATTTTAGTGGTATTGAGGGGGAGAGGGAGGTACTGAGCAAGCAATGTGTAGCAGTGGGGGAGCTAGTAGCAGGACTGTATACACAACTGGAATCCCTAAACATGCAACTGGAACTGCAAAGGCTCCAACTGCAATTATAGTTGACAAATTATCTTTACAAGAATCAGTGCTTCCGTGGCAGAAGAACGAGCCATTGACTACTGTGGCCTCCAAAGGCACCCAGACTAAGTGGGAGGGCTCCTCGGCGATGCAGTGGAGTCCCCAGACCAGTCCTCTATCAGAGGCTGCCCTCGTTAGCTCTTCTGTCTGGACAATTCAATTGGATAGACGGGCATTAGTGCTCAAAATTGCTCCATCTCCTTATGGGCCCACACCTTTATGGACATCTAAGGGCCTTATTCGGAGGCATTTGACTGCTATCTCAGGAATCCCGATTCCCCCTTCTGCCATTGACCAGTTTTTTCAATTGTCCACCTATGAGTACTTAAATTGTGTTATATTGCACTTTTCTGATGCTAACCTTGTGACCAGTCTCTGGTCAAAGGCTCGGTTATTTTCTGGGTGGGGGGTTTATTTAGCAAAGGCCTATAGGAATGCCACTATTACCCCCCTGCTGAGTCTGGCAGGAAGAGGTAACCCTGCAGTAGGCTCCATACCCATTAACCACAGTGATAATCTGGTTTCATGCTCACAGGCAAGCAGGAGTGAATCTTGTGGGGCCTTTATGGTCCAGGACTCCTGTGGGGTGGGAGCTTTACTGGACCAGCCTGGGCAGACCTTTCTCCCAGCCAATACCATTTTTGAGTCGGTGTCTGGGTGCTCCCTGGGAAGTTCTCTCTCCAAAGGCTTGCCGATTCACTCACCTGGGGTTACAGTGGCGCAGGATTTTTTTCAGCAGATTCCTAGCGTTTTATACAACACTGGCCAGAATCCCCAGCCGGCTGGTTCTATGGATAGGCTCACCCCACGGGGGCGACTGTGGTGTCGTGGAGTGACCCAGGGGCAAGTGCCCTCTCCGGATGGAGGTTTGATGATAGCAGCAACAGGCTCCGAGGTTTCCGCCCCTATGGCCGGAATTCCACTGGCTTCCTCTCAGTCTGAGGTTCCCTCAGGTAGCAATAGTGATAATAGGAACAGCAGGGAGGGTCAGGGACGTAGGTCCTTTTTGAGCCAATGACTAGTCCAGCCGGTCCCACCAGGCCAGATTTCAATTTGTTCTTGGAACGTGGCTGGGTGGGTTAGGCACTCTAGTGATCCGGATTTTATCCAGTACCTCAGAGGCTTCACTATAGTCCTGGTCCAAGAGACCTGGTCTATGGATCCAGTGGAATTGGAGGGCTTTATATCTTATTTCCTCCCAGCAGTGCAAAGGAGTAGTAGGGGGAGGCCTAGTGGGGGACTTGGTTGTTTTGTCTCCCGGGAGGCCCCTTTTACTATCATTGAACCATTTCATCTGGTGGGGTTACTACTGGGATTTGTGGCTAAAATAGCCTCAGCCTTTTGGATAATAATGACCATCTATATTCCCCCATGTAATGCAGGCTCTTTTCAACCAACGATGTGGGATAAACTGGAAGAATTTTTGGAAGATAAATTACTTAAGTACCCGGCAGGTCAAGTTGTTCTTATGGGAGACTTTAACGCACGCCTAGGTTCAGATAATCAAGCTTTAGCCCCTTATTGCGACGGATTACCTGTTGCCCCAGCATCTTTTCTGGGCCAACGGCATTCCAAGGACACAGTAATTAATTCCTCGGGGATCCGGATGGCCCAGATGCTGGTAGCTAAGGACCTATATGTCCTCAATGGGGCCTGCGGTAAAGACTTGGAAGGGGAATTTTCATTTGTGGGACCACAGGGTCTTAGTACAGTGGACTATTCTGTGGTTTCGGCTGGGGTGTTACCACATTTGGCAAATTTCGAGCTGGGGTTCCCATTAGTAGGGGACCATCTTCCTGTTGAACTGACTATGATAATACCCACCATAACAGTATCCTCTGTTGGTTTGAATAATCCAACTGGCTGGTCTTGTTCCATCTCAGTTGCCCCTGAGCCTGTTACGGCCCCCCGTTGGGAGAAGGGGATATCTGAGGAGCTGGGTGCATTTGTCAGGCAAGAGCCAATGGCCTCAGTGCGTGAGAGACTAATGGGATCCTCCGACCCTTTTGTAGTGCTGGAGGCCTTTGACTTTATAACATCGGAGTTAAAAAGTAGAATTTTAGCCAAGGCCCGATTGCCGGTACGGGGGCTGGCTAAAATTAGCCAACCTTGGTTTGACGGGGAATGTCGACAGGTCAGGAAACAACTTAAGGCCATGCACTTTGAGTACAGGAGCTCTAAGCAACCCAGGTTACCAGTACAATACATTGCCCATCGGGCCAAGTACAGGAAGCTGATCAGTACCAAAAAGAAACAATACTGGAACTCTAGATGGATTTCTCTCCAGCAGACAGCTAATTCTGGGGATTCGAAGGGCTTTTGGCGGTTAGTGAACTCCTCAGTTGGGAAAAGGAAGGCGCCCCCGGCAGCACAAATAACATCTGAGGGATGGGTGGATCACTTTACATCTTTATATAATCCCCATGATCTGGATAGCGAATCTGATAGCGAATCTAGCAGGGAGAAGGGTCAAGTATTTGATACGCCCGATGGGTGGATGACTGAACTCCCCCACTGGCCGCCGGTGCAGGAGAAGGAGGTCGAACCCTTGGTAGATTCATTACGGAACGGACGGGCCCCAGGCCTGGATGCAATAAGGGCGGAGTTCCTTAAATCTCATAAGGCTTGGTGGCTCCCTATTCTGGCCGCCCTTTTTACAGCAATTAACAGCGTAGGGCGGGTCCCGGTGGCCTGGGCGACCGCTCTGGTGGTCCCTATCTATAAGAAGGGCACCAGAATGGATCCAGCAAATTTTAGGCCAATTAGCCTTCTTTCCACACTATCTAAAGTATATGGAAAGTTCCTTCTGGGGAAATTGACGGCCTGGATGGAGCAGGATAAAGTGCTGTCGATTGAACAGGCGGGCTTCCAGCATGGGCGATCTACAATAGACCACTGTTACATCTTGCAGTATCTGGTTGCCAAATACAGGGCTCGGCGGGGAACCCTGTATGTGGCCTTCCTTGATCTCAAGGCGGCTTTTGATTCAGTTGATCGGGCCGTCTTGTGGGGGAAGTTTGAGAACTCCTCGATTGACAAACGTCTTCTGGGGTTGATCCGTTCATTACATGTTAACTCAGCCATGATAGTGAAGATGGACAACCTGGGTCACGTAACACCCATGATTCCGACTAGGAAGGGGGTCCGTCAAGGGTGTGTGTTGGCTCCGGCCCTTTTTAATTTCTTTATTGATGATGTAATACCCCTTATGGCAGCCCCGCAGTACTTCCCCCCAAAATTGGCAACTCGGGCGGTCGGCTGTTTATGCTATGCCGATGATGTGGCCTTGCTGTCACAAACAAGGCTAGGGTTGATTAGGCAATTGCAGACCTTTCAAACTTTTTGTCAGGCTAACCACCTCCCTATTAATTACAGAAAATCGAAGGTCCTGGTATTTTCGGCTCACGCCAAAATCCAGAATTGGCACATAGGGGGCATTGTTATACAACAGGTTAGGGCTTTCAGGTATTTGGGCATTTTGTTTCACGAATCGGGGCGTTGGAAGGAGCATGTCAGCAGAGCTCTGAGATCAGCCCAAGCAGTGGCTTTGACTATCTCTAGACTCTTTGCCAAGCAGGGTAGAACGGCGGTTCATCAGGCCATGTTGGTGTTTAATTGTAAAGTGAGGTCCCAATTGCTTTACGGGGCTGAGCTGTGGGCCCCCCTTTTTTCGGGGTCATTGGATAGGGCCCAGTCCAAGTTTCTACGAGGACTTCTTGGGGTTCCAAGAGGCACCCCCCTGGCAGCCATCCGAGCGGAACTGGGACAAATATCTTGGACCCAAGCAGCTAAAGAAGCCAGCTTTAAATACTGGTCAAAATTACAGCTGGACCAGGAATCTCCTTTAGTGAAATCTATGCTGGATGACCCCTTTAGAGACCCCTGGGTAAGGGAAGTTGAAGCACAGTTGGAGAAGATGGGAACTCCTCCTGTGTATTTAAAGCATAAACTCCCGGGTTCCATCAGGACAGAGGTCTCCACGAGGACCAGGGATATAGGGCGTCAAATGGAACTTGGTAAAATTAGATCTTCTCCCCATATCCGTGAATATTTACACTATGTTCCACCTATGGGCCAGATGGCTACTTATCTAATTACCCACATATCCGGTAGAGCAAAGCAATTGATGGCCTGTGCGCGGCTCAATGCGTTCCCGTCTCGTGTCCTGGAAGGGAGGTTCCAGGGTATACCATTCCTTGATCGATTATGCCCCTTTGACAATGCTGCAGTTGAGACTGTCGGACATATAATGTTACATTGTCATTTATATGATGAGTCCCGTTATGACCTCCTTGACCCAATAAGGGACCAGTACCCTGGTAGGGATGATTCTGTGATTCTGGCCGTACTGTTGAACAGTCCGGATCCAGATATTATTCGAAGGGTTGCCCTTTTCTTGCTGGGGGCTGTCCATCTTAGATCCCAGTTTATTAGTAACCATTGAGTGAGCTATCTTAATTATTGGCCACTATTTATTTTTTTTAGGGAGGCACTTGGATTTTTACTGTATAATGTTGAAATAACTTGTTTTGTGTTTGTTTTGTGTTGTGGCTGTCAGATGTTGTACAATGATCGTTGATCACGTAAAAAATGATATTGATTGATTGATTGAGCTAAGAAATCGTCTCACTTTCACTTCAGAGAAATTTTTTCCCCAAAACTTAGGGTTTAAAATCAACTCAATAGTCTGCAATCATATTCCTCCCACAGTGATAACCAATTTAAACAAACTTATACACAAACCAAAATAAATCAACTCGTAACAAATACACTTGAACTATAGACCGAAGGCTATTCCTCATCCTGCCTTTGCTCCTGGGAGGATTTAATAGCATATACTTGCCCCCAAAATTGGACCACCTTCCCTGAGACTATACTGGAACGATCTTCCAGTAGAAACTTAAGGTAGAACACCGCCAACCTGCCAGGACAGGGAGTAAGGAGTGGGGAGATCAATCCATCTTGGGCCTTAGCAAAAAGGGGGCATTCCAGAATAATATGCTCCAGTGTTTCAACTCGGACAAGATGACACTGGCAAAAACACTGCCAATGGGATGCCCTTATAACGGCCCTCCACCACTGCTGAGGGAAAGCAGTTAAACCTTGCCAGAAGCATCAGCCTTCTATTCTGCGGCCGAAGGCCACCATCTAGATAGGGAGAAGGAACTGAAAGATCATTTGCCCAGCGTAAATACACAGCCTGGGACCTACATTCCTCAACTGTCGACCTCATATCCGGACACTCAATATCCGCCAATCTCCTTAGTGCTAGTCTTTTTGCTGTGCTATAACCCAGTGGAGAAAGGAGCTCAGGACTTAACACCATGGTGCTTATCTTCTCCTTCACCTCCAATGCCCAAGATTTCTGTGTCCTGTCTTTAATCACCAGTAGTGATAGGGGGGCAGCCAGACCAAAATGAAGCCTGAGCCAATAGCCGATCGCAGATGACCAAACCCTTCCCTGAATGTGGAGTCCACATTCCATGGTGAGAGCCATACTACTAGCCCCAGGCGGAGCAGACAATAGGGATCGTATAAACCCCGTCTGTAGTTTCTCTAGGTTCTTCAGTTTCCCCAGCGCCCAAAATTGCACCCCATACAACATCGAGGGAATACACTTCTGGTCGAAAATCCTGACTGCTGGTGCAATCATCTGTCCTCCTCAAGAACTAAAAAAGGACAGCAAGGCCTTCGTATACTGTTTAGCCTTGACCTGAGTAGCCTGCATTTGGAGCATCCATCCCCCATTTGCCTGAAAGAAAAGGCCCAAATACTTATAACTTTTCACTTGTAAAATCTCCCTCCCTCCAATCCACCACCTATGCACTAATCTCCTACGTGAGAACACAATCACCTTTGACTTTTCATAATTCAGTTCTAAAGAGTTCATACCACAATAGTTCCCAAAGGCCTCCAGAGAGCACCTCAGACCCACTTGTGACCGTGAAAGCAGGACTGTGTCGTCGGCATAGAGCAGGCATGTTAGAGTAGTATCCTCTAGCTGGGGGGGATGGCAAGCAAGGGTAGTCAGCACCTGAACCAAACCATTAAGATAGATATTAGGCAGGGGTGTGTCCTGGCTCCCACCCTGTTTAACACCCCGCTCGGTTTTAATATTACCAGATGGGTACCTTGTTGATTAAGCCTAACCCTGATAGATGTATTACTATATAGAACCCAAATAAGGAGCAGAAGTCACCTATCTACTCCACAAGCAGCCAACTTCTGCCAGAGAAGATCCCTAGAAATCAGATCGAAGGCCGCTCTGAGGTCTATAAAGGCCGCATAAAGCGCCTGCCGAGGGCCTGCATACTTTTAGACCAAGTGGGCAAGGACAAAACAATGATCGCTTGTAGAGCACCCCTCCCTAAAACCAATCTGTTCCTCTGCTATCATGCCGTGATTTACAATCCATCTTTTCAGTTTCCCCAATAGGAATTTAGCATACAGTTTGCTGATGACTGATAAACTAATTTGTCTATAGTTGCCCGGCAGTTCAGGAGGGCCCTTTTAAAATATTGGAACGACAACAGCTTCCCCCCAGTTGGTGGGAACTTTGCCTGTAGCATTAATTGACGAGAATAAAGATACCAACACAGGGGCCCACCAATTGGCCTGAGCTTTAAGTAACTCTGCCGGCAAGAAATCATTCCCTGAGCTTTACCTCCTCTAAGGATGCCTATCAATTCCAATACCTCCTCAGTAGTCACTGGATCCCATTGTGGAATGTCCTCAGACGCCTCTGGGACAAAAGTTAAGGGGCCTGGAGCAAAGTACAGGGATTGAAAGTGGTCCATCCAAACCTCCTCCGTGACCATCATCTTGCCCAGCTCAAACTTGCTCACACTTGGGTTCCATTTTATTCTCCTTACTAACTTCCAAAATTGGAGGGAGTTGGTATCCTTAAAGGCCCTCTCCAACTCCTCCCATGCCAATCTATAGTATTCCTCTCTCTTGACCCTTATCAAACTCTTGTAGTCACACCTTGCCTTTGCCAGTTCAGACCACCATTCTACACCGTTACAAGTTCTAAATAACCTATATAAACGCCTTACCCTCAACCTAGCCACCCTACAGCCTTTATCAAGCCACTGGGACTGGGGTTGGCCTCCCCTAACAGGAGGAGACACCACACTCCACCTAGAAACCAAAAAGGGGAAAAGCCAATCCATCAAGTGCCGATAAAGAAGCAAACATTTTCCAGGGGAATCCACTCCCACCAAATTCATAGCATGGTGCATTCCATCTGGGGATTTCAATGCTAACGATAGTTCCATCTCCAGAGCCCTATTCCATGGTCTCCTAATGGTTCCCTGGGCATCAAAGACGTCCACTGCCACAGCTCTAAAGCCTGTAGGCATCTCTATAGGAGAAGTATTGAAGCCCTCAAAGAAAAAGAGGAGTGGTAGGTGATCACTACCCTGCCACCCCCCGACCTCAAAATCCCTAACCAATGGGATAACATCGGCCGAAACAGCCATATAGTCTATTGTACTACATCCCCTACTAGAAAAAAATGTAAAATTGCCTGGGTAGTCCTTCCAACATCAACCATTCAACAAATATAAATCATGCAGGAGCTTAGCCAACTCACAGCCATTTGGATTAAGGAGTCCGTCTTTCCCAGATCATTGGAGCAAGGGGGAGGCATCTTCTTCAATCCAAAAATCCCCTCTTTGAGCAATATCCTGGTCACAAGAGCCCATACGGGCACTAAAGTCCCCCATCACAAGAAAGGCAGCCTCGAGATACAACCTTCGAGTCCTTAGCAATAAATCTAAAGGGCCCAACCAGACGTCCCCTTCATACCCAGTGGAGTTATTAGGTGGAACATATATCGTAATAATAACCAACAATGTCCACTTTGGAAACTTTAAGAGGCACCCACTAACATTGGGAAAATCCAACAAAAGAGGCAAGGCCACAGCCTCCAACGAGGAGTCGAGCAGGCAGGCTGTCCCCCCACCTGGCCTACCCCTCGAGGCCGTTTTAACAGCCTTACTCCAATATACTTTATACCCAGGGCAAACAGGTGAATTAACACACCAAGTTTCTTGAATTAATATTAAATTAAAATTATTTTTAAAAGGGAGATAAGCTGGGTCCTGCAATCTAGCGTTCCAACCCACCACATTCCAGGATACCACATTCAAAGATGGTATTACCTCACCCCTAGCAAGTCAATCAATCTTAGTTTTAATCTCTAAGACTTCGTTTTCCTCCTCCACCCCCCTCCAGATGGTACCACCCTTCCTTCTTCCAACACTGGGGAGGGGATACAGCCCATCCTATCCTCCACAGAGTGCTCCCCCACCTTATCCCTGTTACCCTCCTGAACTTCTAAAGCTGTAACATTCCATTTGCCCTCTAACGCCTGATTGACTGGCCCGTGGGGCAAGTTACCAAAATTAGGGATAGATACCTCGCCAAGCTCCCAGTCGCCCATCTCTCGAAACCTCGTCCATTCCCGGCTAGTCTCTTCTGGAATACCTGTTCCAGGGTTAGCAACCAAGACAAAGCCGGGCTCTTTATCCCCATCGATACATAACAAACTCTGGGAGGTATACAAATCATGGCATATTACCTCAGTTCCTATTTCTAATGGGTATTCCCCAACAGCAGCTCTCGCCCTCAAGGCAGGCGGGAGGGCAAACGCCAAATTATCAGTCCCATCCATATCCTGGGAGCCCTTCCCCTGGGTCTGGAGGGCAGATTGTAAGGCTGCTGGCCTAGAACTATCCCTAAGGGCCACCGTACTACCTATAGTATTGAAATGACTTGCTTCCTGGGCACCCTCCATAGCAACTGGGGAAGGCATCCCCCTCCCGGAAGACATGCTAACCTCTGGAGACTTCCGGGTATTAACTTGCACGGGGCTATCTTGGTTAAGGGGGAGGGAATCCAGAACCACTGGGGCCTGGATGGATGCTGGCTGACATGTATCCTGACCCGCCCACTCCTCAGGACCAGACCTTAGAGTGGACAGATGGATGTTAACATAAATTTTAGCCAAACGCACCCCCCTATTATATAGATATTCATTTACCCTCCAAATAGAGTCGGGAAGTACGCTATTTCTGAATGAAACCACAGCCCTAAACAGATCCCTACATCTGCACAATACCCTTATTTCTTTGACATCCCTCAGGTAGCAGGGGACCTGGAGCAATGAATAAAGGTGGCTAGCCACCAAATATGGAGAAGACCATTGAGGAACAAAACCAGATGGTTGTGGCAATACAGAAAAATCCACAGCATTCCTGTAGTATCTAAAATTCTGATAATCATCCTGCTTGCCCTGAGGCATTCCCACCCCCGTTGGTCCCAAGGAGGTCAGCAGCCTAGTCATATGATCACCCCAAGGTTCAACAGGCCCTTCAGTAGCAGCTCTACATGAGGTATTCCTTAGCTCCAGATGTGATAACCCCATTAATCTCTCGGGCTCCCTCTTGGAAGCCTCACTATGACCCTCAACCAGGCACGTAAGCATACAAAGCTGAGCAAAAATATGCTTCAGAGTCCTGCTTATTAGGAAAGTTTGCTCCGCCAGAACATGAGCCCATGTAGGATCGGGAACTTCCTTATCAAGCTGAGGTTGAGAAGGGTCAGGATCAGGGGACTTAATCGAGCCAAGAGATGTCAGAGACCCATCCCCTTCACTTATCCGCCTCTTCCTAGAACCATCAGTAGTCTTCTTCCAAATAACCCCATTCTCAACAGGCCCCTCCTCTTGGGCCAGAGCCGCAAAGCGATTTGACAGAGGGACACACAGGGGTGAAGACGCCTCCTCGGGCAACAGTACCTTCTTATTTGCCGGCAGATGGAGAAATTTGTCCAGTTTACACTGTTTCGGCAGCGGAACCCCATTCCCCTCCCCTTGGGGCTTCCTTCACAACTTAGCCGGCATTCAAGGGCCCTGGGGAGTAAACACAAAGGAACTACTCACGGCCCCCTTGCCGGCCCCTAGTGCCTAAGGCCGTGCGTACAAGGGCGCGCCCTTGCGCACACTGCCCACGCGTGCGCCTCTGGCGCCACCGGTGGCGTCGGCTAACTTTGAGAATGCCGGCTAGTGCTGTAGCTCCACCCCTTCTCTGCAGGCACTCCCTTGCGGACCACGCACAGCCCCTAGATCAGACTGGGGGCTCAGACTCTGCTCTTCCACAGGCCGCCGGTGGCGTCGGCTAGCTTTGAGAATGCCGGCTAGTGCTGCAGCTCCACCCCTTCTCTGCAGGCACTCCCTTCTGGACCACGCACAGCCCCTAGATCAGACTGGGGGGGGGGGAATGACTCCACTCCTCCACCTCATAGATACTAATATTTTCTCATTATCAGTCAAAGGACAGGTAGTAACAGAAGATCATGTACGGTGTGAAGCTGCTACAGAAAGTGCAGAGAAGTTTACATCGGCGTTGAGTACTACTCTTAAAACTGTAAAGTACATATTAGCTTTATAGCATAACAGAAGACCCTAGACAGCCACTTTATTGCCATGTTACAGCTGCTAACCACCTAAAAATCAAGAAGCTTCCTCACCACAGTAAAGTCACTGGAAACATCTCCAGCAGTCACTCAACTGCAAAGGTGGTAAACGTGGCTAGATGCTTTTGGTGAGGATATAAAAATGCATGTGGATGTTGCTGAACATCTTCTGGCAGGGGCAGAGTTGAGCAGACATATTTGGAGGAGTCTAAACTCCTCCAATTGATGGTTGGCAGGTCACAGAACAATAAAAGAAAGTGAGGCTATCTACAAGACCTGGATATTTGTGACTGTGGGAAGATACAGATCGTGGAACACCTTCTGGTCTGTCAACTTCTGGGGGAGCTCTATATTACAGAGGACCCTGCCAAGGCCACAGATTGTGCTGTATCATGTGCCCAGCATCATATGAACATGGTTACAGGACACGAAGAGAGAGAGATTACCATTAGAGCTGCAACTGAGTACCCAGCAAGTCAGGCACCCTGTCAAATCTGGGATGTCCTACTTTGCCAGTTGCATTTGGGCGCCAACTGGTATCCAAGCATGACCGAAAGGGCTACCCAACTCCCCAGGATGACTTACCTCACCGTTAGGCTGCTGCTCCTCCTTCCAGTCACTGCTCCCTGGCCTGTGCGCCGCTGGGCTTTTTCTAAACAGGGAGGGAGGGGAGCAATGAGGCCTCTTCCCACCTGCATACACTCCCCTAACTGGAGGGGTCAGAGGAACAGCAGCTTGGTGGTGAGGTGAGTTGGCTCGGTGAGTGCTGGGATCAGCATCCTGAGATGTCCCAGGGTGCCTCAGAAATACCTGCATTTTTGGGCACCAGGTACCAAATGGAGGTCTGGGTACCCCATTGGGTGCCCGAAAATGCAGGTATTACTCATGGGTAACAAATGTGCAATCTGCCGCAACTCAAATTAGCATATCTAGTCTAAGCAAGAAGTAGCAAGTCACTCTGCGTCTTTTCGCTGGATGATAGCCCCAATCAAGGAGTGGGAACTACCTGACCTGTGCCCCAGCTCCACTTTGTACCTCTCAAACAGGGCTAGCCTTAACATAGGAGGATCCAGAGCGGCCACCCAAGGCCCTGCTATTTTCCCTACTACAAAGACCCCTGCAGTGGCCCACATTTTCACCAGGCAGGGTATGGGGCCTCAACTCCTTACCAGCAGGGTCCAAACATGAAAACCTCTAGGGCCCTGCAGAGTAAGTCCCTGAGGGGGCGGGGGCCATCAAGGACCCCACACTTTATCTTTGTACTGTGGTTGGCCCTTCTTCCAAACCCACTTGGGATGTAAACAAACCCAAGAGAGGTGAAAGAGGGAGGGACAGAGAGTATACTCTGGGAGGCAGAGGATGTGTTACCAAGAGGAGAGGGGTTAGGGCGTATCCTCTCCTTAGAACCACCTGATTGCACCCTGGGTCCAGTTACTGTTCTGGAACATCATCTCACTGCTACCTTGTGGTTCCCCTGAAAACTACAGCATTCTATCTATGCACAGTCAGCTGCGCAGTCACAGGCCTAAGACTAAGCTTTCTAGAGCATGGGCTGTCTTTTCGTTATACTGCCAGGGAAAGCTCACCCCCAACCTCCGACTGAGACCTCTAGACAATAGTACAATACAGAAAAATAACGAGAAAGAACGCACCCATTTTTGTTTACATCTTAATACAACCAATAAAAAGGAAATGCTTAGAGAAGATCCTAATGAAAAAATACATACTATGTTCTACAGGTTAGGCTGTTTCTTGAGTGCCATCTTTGTGGTAATTGCCAAATTCGTTATCATCAGACACTATGTTGTTAAGTAGACACAATATATCATTGCCTCCCATTAAGAACACTTGTCCCTTTATGCTCTTGGAATGAAAGCATCCTGACAAGATAGCAAATATGTTGAACTATGATATTGGTTCTTGTAACTGTAAAAGTAATTTAGGCATGGTGTAGTGAAACAATTGGAGCATTTTATCACTGTAGTTGGAGTGAGGGTGGCCAATTACAAACAAACCTTTATAGTATCTTCATTCCTCTCCAATAAGATTAATCACCAGAGGCAACATTTGTTCAGTTAACTATTAACCAATAATCCCCACTTGAAGATAGACAGCGAGTCGTCATTACCAAATAATACTACGTATGAGAACGTAGATACTTCATTACCACATTGAACTATGAAGAAACTAATTGAACTCTAGCAGGGAACAGAGTTTTTATCCACACATTTAAATGCTCACTTTTTTGCATACCTAGGAACACATTGTTTTATAACATTTTTTCAACCACTCATCTTCAGCAAACACAGTGCACAGAAAGCACTATAGAAAAAGTGATGAGGATTTCCTGTGCTACTAATGTGAATGAAATACTGAATTCTACAATGTAAACTAGTAAGCTTACATCTAGGAAACTAAAAGTAATTTGGATAGTTAAACCTTTCAAGATTTGCTATCTGCATAGGCATGCAGTTGAAAATAATCTCCTGTGTGTACACCCACAGAATGTGTTTGTAGATGTGTACACAACACTGTGTAGATGTGGATGCAAAGGAGAAACCAAGGTTTTATGGTTTCAGAATGGGACCTAAAAATTCCAAGATCTACTCACAGTTTAACAATGACAAGTCTGGACCCATAAAAACAAAAAAACAAACACTTAAGCATGTGCTTTACTACCATGAGTACTTAGTGTTACTCGATTTAAGTATGTACATAAACTTTGCAGGATTGAAGCCTCAGATACCTTTTTAGGAAAGGCTATTGAACGAGTGATGACTCAGCAGCTTATGGGGCATCTGGACTGGGTTGGATTTCTGGATCCCTCGCTGTCTGGCTTCCATCTGGGATATGGCACTGAGACTGCACTTGCGGCCTTGGTCGACGACCTTTGTCGTGAGTTAGATCAGAGCCATTCAACCCTTCTGATTTTTGTTAAATCAGTCTGCTGCTTTTGACCCAGTTGACCACGAGATGTTGGTGACTTCATTGTGGGAGAACTCAGCAGGTGGTGCTGGGAGACTGCTCTTCATGTCCCCGGGATTTCACGTGTGGATCTATTCCACAAGGATCTATTCTGTCCCCTCTCCTGTTCAACATGTATATGCAGTCTTTGAGTGAGGTCATGAGAGGGTTTGGTGTTCGGTGTCATCAATATACTGATGACACCCAACTTTACCTCTCATTTTCAGCTAATCCAGGCCCAGCAGTCTTGTTGCTTAATCAAGATTTGGCAGCTGTGGGGGACTGGATGAGGGTGAGCCGTCTGAAACAGAATCCTGACAAGATAGAGGTGATGCGGTGGGGAAGATCAAGGTGTTGGAGGCTCCCATTATTGATGGGGTGCATCCCTCCATGGTTCCTCAGGTCCAGAGTCTGGAGGTGCTCCTCAATTCGCAGCTCCACCTGGATGCCCAGGTGGTGGCTGTGGCAAGGATCGTTTTCGGCCAGTTACATCTAGTACAGCAGCTTCAGGTGTATATCTCGGACTCCAACCTTGCCATCATCATCATCCATGGCTTCATCACCTCTAGACTGGATTACTGTAACACGCTCTACATGGGGCTACCCTTGGTGACTGTTCTGAGACTGCAGCTGAATGTGGCAGCCCGTCTCCTTACGGGGACGGGTCACTGTGAGCATATAACACCAGTGCATCTAACACTCTGTTCACTGCACTGGCTGCCTATAGTCTTCCAGGCCCGATTCAAGGTGTTGGTTCTTACCTATAAAGCCCTATGCAGTCTGGGCCCCACTTACCTGCGGGACCGCCTCACTCCCCAGGTCTTAGAGCGACCGCTGCGGTCAGCCAGGAGCACCCAGCTGACCGCAGAGCTCCCCTGTGTCTTGAGGTCCCCTGTGTTTCTCGGGTAGCGACATTAGAGAGGGCGTTATCCGTGGTAGCACTGCAGCTGTGGAACTGCCTTCCGGCAGAGATCCACTTGTGTCCGGATATTCCATCCTTGCAATGCCAGCGTAAGAGCTGGCTTTTTCATCAGTCCAGTCACGTGGCGGGGGAAGACAGGTAGTGGGTGGGTTGGGGGGGGGGGGGGGGATGGTTTTTTGTTTTTGTTTTTTAACTCAGTTGTTGTTCTGTTTTTATACTATTTAAATGTTATATTGTTTTTATGTTTTATACTATGTTTGTGAGCCGCCCTGAGCTGTCATATGGCAGGAGGGGGTGGGATAATAAATGTCTATAATAAATAATAATAATAATAATAATATTCTATGTCCTTGTACAGTCACTCAACCTCTGGAAGTAAACAAACGAAAGGGGCAACCACCGGAGCCTGTGGTTGCTCCATGCCCCACCACCACCACCAGCCGCCACCTGCAGGCTCCATGCAGGACCAAAACAGACAGGCAGACATTCTCCCATGCCCTCCCCTCACCTCTCCACCATTAGATCGGCAGTCACTCACCCAACGCTCTAGGCTGGCACCCGCAACTTCATGGTGCTGAATGTGCGCACACCAGTGGTGGCCCCTCCTCCAGGGCGTTGGAGCATCCCCCCCAACCCTCAGCTGATCCAGCACTGCCTCCCCCACCTCCCCTTGCAGAGTGACTCACAATCAAGCAGTATTCTTCCCCTCAGGCTCCGTTTACATTTAACTATCGGCTTCTGGCTGCTTGCCAGAGTCAATGAGTCATGGCTCTGGCAGGCAGCCAGAACTAAAAGCTGTTAAATGTAAACAGAGCCTGAGGGGAAGAATGCTGCTTGACTGCCAGTCATTCTGCAAGGGGAGGTGGAGGCGAGAATAGACATCCTTCTCCTGTTGCTCCTCCTTCCCTCTAGCTTTCCACTCACTGGCCAAAGAGAGGCGGGAAATTAGAGTCACCTCCCCAAACCCTCAAAGAGCATGTGCTGGGCGCTGTCCCAGAAAAGCAATGCTTTCTGGGGGATTGGGTTCCTATGGAGGAATCCAGCCAATCAGCAAGCCCTTTAGGGCAGTTCAGGGTGTTTTTTCAAAACTCCCTGGGATGCCTTAAACCTCCAGCCTGAGCTCTTTCCCCCTGCCTCTTCTCTCCAGAGGGGGCGGGGGAAGGAAAAAGAGATGGGGCAGACCTTTTGTAAGCAGCAGCAGCATGGGCACTGGCTGGTGGACTCTGCAGGCTCCAGGGCCCAAATAGGTGAGGCGGGAAGGCCAGCGGGGAGAGATGGGGCCCAGAGGTGCACCGTGCAGGGGGAGAGGAGGATGGGATGGGGGGTGCCCCCGGGTGTGGATTTGGGGGAGATGGAGAAGACTATAATAGCGGTGCTCAAGGTGGATCTGAGGAAGATGGGGTGCAGGGGAGAGGATAACAGGAGTGAGGTGAATTTGGGGGAGAGGACTGGGGAGGATGGGGTGGATTTGGGGGAGATGGGGTGCAGGGGAGAGGATAATAGGGGCGCTTGAGGTGGATTTGGGGGAGATGAGAGGGGAGAGGACTGTGGAGGACGGGGTGGATTTGGGGGAGATGAAAGGGGAGATGGAGGACAGAACTGTGGAAGATGGGGGTGGATTTGTGGGAGATGAAGTACAGGGGATAATGCTAGGGTGCTTTAGATGGATTTGGGGGAGATGAGGATGCAGGGGGGAGAGGAGGATGGGATGGGGGTGCCTGGGGTTTGGCTAAAGGAGCCCCAGGCAGGGATGGAGGGATGATTGGCCCGTTTTCATCCTGATCAGCACCACTGCTGCCATGTGTAAGCGTCAAGGGGAAGAGGAGTATGAGGGTCATCAAATCCTTGACTCCCGATTCAGCCATGGCCACTTTCAGTACCTGGTGAACTGGAATGGTTATGGTTCAGAGAAGCGCTCCTGGGAACCCACCTCACAGGTACATTCCCCTGCCCTGGTCTGGGCTTTCCTCCATCAGTTACCAGATAAGCTGGCACTTCCTGCTGGGGGCTGCCCTTTGGGGGCTCGGGGCTGTCATCCGGCAGAATGGACACCCCACCGCTCATAGGAAGATGCCAGCCTCCAAGAAAGGAAATGCTAAGGCTTCCTCTAGCCAGGACAGTACTGCCCTACTTTTGGCACCTGCACGTATAGCGCCATCCCCTGAGCAGAAAGGCACCAGTACATGGCAGGAAGCAGGCAATACGACAAAGAGTCATCCTATGGACAGCAGAGTGCCAGCCTGCAGGTAGCACCTACATCATGTCATATGCTTCATCCCCACCCGATGGGAGACCATTTTCCCATCTCAAGAGGAGTCCCTCAGCACTTTTACGGCTCCTACATAAGACGTAGCCTGCCATTCCTTCACAGGCTTGTCAACTGCGCACGTCCCTGCTTAGCCTAGCCTAGTCGCCAGAGCTTCGTCACACCGCTACTCAGCTCTACCCTGGAGAACTCACTCTCAGTTCTGCTTCAAGCTTTCCCAAGGGCTTGCTCACTCACCTGGGCTAGCCGGAACCTACCGCTGCCTCGACCCAGCTTGGAAGTTCCCCCTTGCTGGGCCTCCTATACTGCTTCCAGCTCTTGCCCATACCAAGCCATCCCTCGGAGATTTCCTGCTCATCCACAGGCCAACAGATCCAGTGCTACAAGTTGGAACTCCACCTCTGCATCAGTGCCAGGGGGGCACTGTCCTGCACTGCCCCACACCCGGGTATCAATTCCTGTGTCATCTAGCCACTCCCAGATGGTCCCACTGTGACAGTGTGATGTACCATCATGGTGACATGAAAATTATGTCTATATAAAGTTTTTGATAGTCCTCATATGAAAAGGTGCTAACTATTAGCGCTCTCTCCACTATATGTGGCATTTTATATGCATGAGCACTTTTAGCTTGCAGTCTAAACTGGAATCACCCCACATCATCTATGCACATGAAGAATCCTGGCATTATAGAGTGTCAACAGTGTACTAATCATCAGTCATTGCCAAGAATAGTTCAGTACGCTAACCCTTTTAGTGCTTTTTAAATAGGTAAAGCAAGTGGAGAACATTAGGTGCAAATGCCCTGTAAAAACAGTTTATGAACTTTTATTTGAGAAGAAAAAGTCTCTCAAATAACTAGATAATTTTTGTTTGTTTTGTTTTTTTGGTTGTGTTGTTGGTTTTTGCACATGTACTCAAGAAAAGCATCTGTTGATAGAGTACGGGATTTCTGACATTCCTTCTTGTTGTTTAACACCATAGCTCCATTAGCAATAAGTGACAATAGGTTGTCCAAATCTCAGATAGGGTATACAGGTATGTACATATTTTAAACACTGCGTGCAATCACAGCTGACGCAGCACTCTCAGCCCGGATTCCCAGAGAAAGAAGGCTTATGTAATCACAGAGTGCGTGTGTGCGTACATCCCAAGCCCTTTAATTATTATTATTAACAAACATTTATATAGCGCCAGTAGTGTACCTGGCACTTTACAAAGTAATAAAATAGACAGGTTCCCTGCCCCTAGGGCTTACAATCTGAGAGACAGGAGCTGGGGGAGAGACTTAGGAAGGGGAACAGAGGGAGAGACAAGGGGTCTAACATTCATGAAGATGCGAGGTCTCAAGTGCACGTACTTGGCTTGGTTACGATTGTATTTAATGACTTGGTCATTGTATTTAATGACTTTTGATCCCACAATCCAATATTAGACAAACTTGGCAGAGAACAAGACAAACTAAAATGCATCCCCCAAAGTAGGAGAACAAACACTTTATAACAGTAGGTTCTCCTGGAGGGGAGTTGGAACTCTTTCTGTAGCAAAAAAAACACAAAAACCCACAAAACCAACTATTGACTTCTATTGAGAACTGTCCCTCTTAACTTTGAATTCCCCATATTGATTTCAGCCAAATTTGTCAGATAATCTACAGGTAATTAGGAGCCAATAAAAATAGGTGTGCATGCGGGGAGATGAGGTTCCTACCCTTCTGGTAGGAAACTGGGCTTATTTAGTTTGGGACTGGGTGCCTGCTGCACAGAAAACTACTTGTTTTCTTATTCTTTCACATCATCCTTAACATTCTCCCCAAGGATACTTAGCCTTTAGGAGGAATTATGAACTTGTGTGAAAGAAGAAACAAGTTGATCTTACAGAATGTTATTTACTTATTTCCACTGATGCTACAGGCACACAGTGTAAATATTAACAGCCTCAGAGCTACAACCTATCAGCCTATCCATTCAAAACCTCTCCTTTGAGGTGGGGTGAAGGAAAAAGGTCTGTCTCTTTTAAATCCATTGTATTTTAATTCCCTAATTAGATTGGAACCTTTTAATAGGCTTTAAACCATCATCATCTTTGTAACAATGATCTTGCTTATCACAATCTAAAAGAGTTCCATATGGAATGAGATTAATCCATAGTAAAACAGTTTCTTGTTTTTGTTTCTCCTCAGGATGGTTCACTCTGATTCAAAAGCGTATCTTCAAGATGCTCTACATATTTATTTATTTATTATTAAACGCATTTATATCCCGCCCCTCCTGCAATGCAGCCCGGGGCGGCCCACAGCATAAAACAATTAAAAACAATAAAATACATTAAAATTCTAATAAAACAGTCAAATCTTCAACATAAATATAAGTAATAAGGAGAACTTGACCAGAAAAAACATAATGCTTTAATGTCTGTCCCAGACAGGAGAATAAAATGCTCTTCGTTATATAAAACACATGCAAAAGAATAGTCAAGAATAGTTCGGGGGGGGGGCGGAGCATGGCGGTGGTCAAAGGCCGAAGGTCGCGGGCCCCCCTGAGGACGGCCCCAGTGGGCGGGAATGACAGCCAGAGGATCATGCTGTCCCAGCCCATTTTGGCTGACACTGGTGCAGGACTTTGAAAATTAAAAGCCCAGAAAGAGTACCTGTCTACCCCTGCAAAACCAAACCCACTATCAGTCATGATGATCTAAGGGTAAAATGTCTCCATTCACTAAAGTCAATGGCTCAGCTCCCATTGACTTTAATAGTGGATGATTGCACCCTAAATTCCAAAAGCAAATCCCTTATTTTTGTGCTTATGCTCTAGCCCCAAAAACCAGAGTCTAGCTTTCCTATCCTTCAGGTGGATTAGGGAAGATACCATCTATTTCCTTGTAGGATGAGCAAACTGGTGTCTGTGTAACCAGATGTACAAACACAGAAACCTGTTGTTACTTTTTAAAGTAACCTCTACTGAACAGCAGACTTTACATGGTTTTTCTACCCTTCCTCTGCCAAATGAAAACAGCAGCATTAGTTTACTTATCACACTGGGGTGGGAGGAAGACATACAGAATACTGTAAAAACAATAACCCAAACTATGACTGAATTAGTGCATACATCTGAACAGGCAAATGGAGCAATCCCTTCTAAGTGAAGCTAAATTCCTTTAATGTAAAGTGGGTCACTGTTTGGGCACTGCTGAATAAGAAAGAAAGAGCAAAAAGAGAGAAGACAGCCAATGGAAGAATGTTCAATTTGCAAAAGTCTGAGCTGAATGAATTAAATTCAGGTGTTTATTATTCCTCCATTTACATTTTGCAGATCTCCTTCATTAACTAGTATCACTGGGATATACAACAGTATATTCAATACTGCCATCCTATACAAAAATTTCAAATATTCAGATGAACAGTGCATTAGCTGGAACATATTGCGAGATGTGTGGTGTCAGCGTTCATACTTATCATTCAGTTTTCTTATTTGTAGAACAAGCTACTGTAAGGGAGTTTTCAGACAAGACACTCTCCACCCACTACCCACCCATCACACACCCACTATACATGTTGCAAGGCACCTATAGGACAACACTGTAGCCCTGCAACATGTATAGCGGGTGGGTAGTGGGTGGAGTGTCTTGCCTGAAGCCACCCTAAGTTTAAAATCTGTGTCCCGAGAACTGCCATGATAATTCATACCAATGATCCACTCGGCCCAGTACCCTGTCTCAGACAGTGGTCAGCACCAGATGTTTTGGAAGCAGCATAAACAACAGGGTCCATCTGAAACAATCCAATACCAGTTGTTCACGTCTAACAGTAAGAGCATCCCCCAACCAAGTTGGTGTGTCCTCCCTGCCTCAACATGAACAATAACATCGTCAGGTGGTATAACTTTACAATTCAAAAGCAGACACCAAAATAGGAAGATCACATAAGAATAGGCAAATACAGAAAACTAAGTGTGCTAGGAACTAGGGCTGAACAACAAGCAAAAAATTTCTCTTATGAGTAAATTCACAATTTCAAGAACCGGGACCGAAACCTCGTGAGATCTTGATCCCAGAACAAATTCTCGGGCGAAAAAATACAATTTAAAAAAATAAAATAAAAATGATTGTGCTTATGCAAAATGGCCATTAGATTGTTTTGCGCATGCGCAAAATGGCTGTTGCCCTTAACCAAAATGGCAGCAATAGCATCACCGCCATTTTGATTAAAGGCAGCGGAACGCACATGTGCAAATGCTACCAGGCTGTTTAGCACATGTGCAAAATGGCTGTTGCCCTTAACCAACATGGCAGTGCTTTCAGCCACCATTTTCGCTGAAAGCAGTTTCCATTTTGTGCATGTGCAATGATATATTTTTTAAAATTATTTTCTTGCCAAGAACTCAGTGAAATAGTTCGGGTTCTCGATTCATCCAAGACAAACCAAGAACCAGGATTTCAACAAGATTTCTCGTTCTTGTAAGATTTTGTTTCAGTCCTACTAGGAACCCCTTTCATAGAGTCTTCTACAACATGAAGGGACCATATTAATTATTGTTTCCTATTGCATCTCATTCCAAATCAAACACTTTTGTTGGTGGGGGGAAGGGGGAGACACACTGCAGTGAGTTTTCTGAAGGAAGGAAGATAGAAGAATGCTCTGCATCATGCTGAAATTATGCCCCTACCCCACATCCCTCCTACCAATGCTTACATCAGTTCTAAAAGAAAGCAATTCCTGTTAGTCAACAAAAGTAACTTCTGTTTTAGATCTACTTGGAAAGCGGGGACAGAGGTCTCAGAGAAAGCCCTGAATCCACTCTCACCAACCAGGTCATCAAAAGCTCACCATCGTCTTTTAGATGTTTTCACAGATGATCAATATCATTTCTAATCCTTCACAGCTCTTGGAAAGGTTCAGTTCAGAAAAGAGGTTGTCCCCATGCTTAAATACTGCAGACTAATCTAGATAACAAGGGAAGCTATCGATCAGGGACCTTAAGTTTATCTTCTGTAGCTTCTACCATTTAAAGCAGGCTGGCAAGGCCATGCATTTTGCCAGAAGTATTTACCTTTTGCAATGCGTGGGGGGGAAGGGGTTAAAAAAATCCCTTGAGTTCTTCCTGGAAAAATATGCCATATATATAGTCCATAGCTTACTATATAGTGAAGGTGATTATATTAATACCCTCAATTCAAAAGTATTCCTAAATCTTAGCATCAGATCAGATCATGTTTGGCTTTTAATGCATGGTCCACTGCACGCACAGAACAATGAAAAAGGTTCAGAACAATTTACAGCTTGGACCATAATGTAGCTTGGACCATAGTGTTTACCCCAATTTATGTGACTAATTTACTAAATCTGGTAAATTATAAAATTATACTTACAAGGTGTAGCTGCACAAAGGGTGGTCGAGTTCTGTGAATTACAGAACAAAGCTGTTCGGACTAGCTAGAATATATTATTTTATTTATTTATTTATTTATTCAATTTATACCCCGCCCCTCCTGAACACAGCTCGGGGCAGCTTCCAACAATAAAAAACACATACAATATAAAACAATTTAAAACATATTCAATATCAAATTTGATCAAATATTACAATATCAAATATTAAGAACAGGGCCCGGAATACAACAAACAATAAATAGGGTAGGGGAGATAAAAAAATCCACTAACCCCACCCC
>QEPC01014092.1:1179804-1209086 GCA_003113815.1 Sphenodon punctatus | reverse complement strand
TTCTTCAGCAGGGGGCACACCACAGCCTCCTTGAGGCTGGGCGACAACCTCCCCTGCTGCAAAGACGCGTTCACTATCCTCGCCAGCACTGTCCCCAACGTCTCCCTGGAGGCTTTCACCAACCAGGACGGGCATGGATCAAGTTCGCAACAAGTGGCCCTCACAGACCCCAAGACATCCGCTGCGTCGGCCGGCATCACTTCCAGAAACTCCCCCCACAAAGATGGACCAGACGGGGCTTCCATCACCTCGCGCTCTCTACCTACTGCCCCTAATCCAGCGGCAAAGTCGCTCTGAATCCAAGCGATCTTGTCTGCGAAGTAGGTGACAAACTCCACACAGCGGGCCTGGGACAAGTCCCCATCAAGGTGGAGCGAGGCCGAACTAACCAACCCCCGCACCACCTGAAACAGCTCCGCCGGACGTGACTTCGCAGACGCTATAAGGACAGCAAGGAACTCCTTCCTCGCTGCCCTCACAGCCTCAACATAGGACCGCAAATGGGCCCTATGGAGAAGTTGGTCGGAGTCAGAGCGAGTACGCCGCCAGCATCGCTCCAGCCTCCTACCTACTTGCTTCATACACCGCAGCCCCTCGGTAAACCAAGGGGCTCTGTGGTGACGAGACCGAGGCAGAGGGCGTCTCAGAGCCACCCTGCCGATGGCCTCCTCCAGCAAGGTGTTCCAACACTGGACTAGCTCATCGACAGAGTGACAGTCCACGTCCAAGGTTAATTCCCTCAGGGCTTCCTGGAACCACTGGGGTTCCATCAGCCTCCGAGGGCGGACCATCCTAACTGGTCCTTTCCCCTTCTGGGGGAGGGGTGTGTGCGGAGAGACCAGCCTGAAGGAGATAATGGTCCGTCCATGACAAGGACACTGCTGTAACCTCCCCCACAACCGGACCCCCTGTTTCAAGGCCAGAACTGAAGATCAAGTCGAAGATGTGCCCCACCACGTGGGTCGTCGGGCAGATAACCTCCTGGGACTAATCCATGGTTGCCATGGCGGCCATGAATTCTCACTCCGCCCCGACAAGGCCGGCATCGGCGTGAACGTTGAAATCCCCCAGGACCAAGGTCCTAGAGGAGCCCAACACCACCTCCAAGGCCAGCTCTGCTAGAACGGTCAGGGATGCCGCTGGACAAGAAGGAGCCCGGTATACCAGCAGCACCTCTAGCTTGCCCCCAGCCAAATCGAACACCACGTGAAGGGCCTCAATACCCACAATCTCCTGAACTGGATACCTCCTAACAGGCCAGTCCTCTCTAAAAATAATCGCTACACCACCTCCCCAGCCACCTGTGCGGGGCTGATGCTGCACGGCATACCCGGCCGGAATGAGTATAACTGTTGTTTATATAACACACAATGAATTAGCAAACAACAGTGATCAGCTACTGGGAAGGAAAAAGAAAAACAGGGACAAGGAATTTTTGTAAAGTGTGCATAACGCTCTACAACTCAGCACAATGATTTCCTATTAGCATTAAAATAGTCTGACTAACACAGCAAAACCACTCTAGTGACCTGTGAAACCAGATCCTACATACTGTAACAGGACTTCCCACTCACCCGAGACTGAGAAATAAACATCTCTTTGAGGAAACCGTTGAAATTACCTGGACAAGGCATACACCAAGACTCAGCGGAGTCAGTATTTGCCCCCAGGGTCTGGAGATTATTATTTATGTCTACTCTGGTAGCATCTACAGGCACCAAACAAGGTCAAGTGGCCTTCATTTGTCAAATGTGACACTCTAAGCGATTGACTTGTCACGCGGACTTCTCAGCAGGAAGTCAGTTCAGTTAGTTCACACAAGTTTACAGTAACTAGAGCTTCTCAATGTCTCAATCCTTCCTTCCATTTCCTTATTTTTGGGGAAACAGTCAGAATTTGATTCATTTCCAGTTAGTGGGTTGAGAACTTTCTTGGAAAGAAAGCTGCACCACACCCAGAAACTCTACACCATCCTGACACTGACATGTACAAAGATGATTGTTTAGGCTACAACAGCAACCACAAGGTCTACTATAACATCTCCACAGAGCCCTTCAGCTGGTAGTTCCATGGCACAGGGACTCATAACTGCCTAACATTGACTGGCTTTCACGAAGGTCAACCCTTCTGTGCATTTCTCCGTTCAAGCCTTTACAAAGGGGGCTTAGTACCAACAATCTCCATCAATTTCAATCAGCACCACGGACCTGCGACTCATCTCAGGATCGGACTCATGGACTACCTCAGGCCTGGTGACCAAATGCAGCACATGGCTAGTTTTTAAGTGGTCCCTGGATCTACTTCCTACCCCCATGCACTGAAACACTGAACTCAGAGTAAAAGACCAGAGAGGATGGGGGACAGATCCAGTACACAGATACATGATCTGGACCCTCTTCTTTCTGAATGCACCCCTGCCCCCAACTTCTATGTGGCCCTCAGGGATTGTACTAGTTTTCAAAGTGGCCCCTGCAAGGGGGGGGAGGGGGGAGAGAGGAAAGGTTCTGCACCCCCTGCTTTAGATGCACTAGAGAGGTCAGTAAAGTAGAAATAGTGCCAAATGAGGAGAAGAAGCCCCACCTCTTGACCCATAATGTAATACATGAGGGGACAACTATCCCACCTAAGTCTGGGGTGCAGGGAACGGCCTCAGTCTTAACTTTAGTCATTCATGGCCATCTTTCAGCAGGCTTAACTAAACTGGTTTATAAAATGGATCCATTCCTTTTATGCCTCAGTTTTCTAAACTCTTGGGATTTATTTATTTATTATTATATTTTTATCCTGCCTCTGGCAGCCCTGCGCAGCAAACAACAAATATAATACAATATAATTCCATAAAATCTATTTTAAAATAACATCTATATAAACCATATACACAATTAATATTGACAAAAAACTACGACTGGGAAAATAAAACCCCACCCCTCCCTACCCCTCTCGCTTCCCAAACACCTGACGGAACAGTCATGTCTTATAGTCACAGCGGAAGGAGACAAGACTCTGGGCCAATCTGGCCCCTCAGGCAGAGCAGGGAGTACTTAGCAGGTTTCCAAGGTCACGGATATGACCACCTTTCTCTCATTAATGATCTACCATATCTGAATTCCAATGCTCCTCAGCTTAAAAAATGCACTGTCTCAGTAGAGAATGCATGATAAAATGCTCCCTTTAAAATAACCAGAACATAGTTGCATTACAGTCACTCAGCAACAACATGGGGTGTCCAGATGCCCAGAATTGAGTGAGATTGTTCCATTTGGGGGCACATGCTCCCTGAAGGATGCTGAAATGCCCCCATTTTGCTTGGGCGAGACGAAGGTGTGGGAAGAAAAAGAGACACACACTTCAGTCACAGGGTTCTAATAGCCTTGAGAAATGTTCACCAGCCAGGGGCACAGATGACTGTGTGTTTGAATCTCACTTCCACTGACAATGCTTCTTATACACCACTCCCTTTTTTCCTTTCAACCAACACCATGCTCTGCTAGGCAAGGAAACAGGAGTTGCTCCTTCATTTTCTCAGTAAGCTAATGATGGTGTAGACAGATGAGTTGTTACCCCACTTTTGCTCCCATTTATCCTGGATACACCCACTTGTCTGTCAGGTGGCTGCCAGATGTTCACCCCAGGGGCACAACCCACGGCATCATCCCAGGGAAGGCTGATGACACCATGCAGGTGAATCCAGGGAAAGGCAGGGCAACACACTGCCCCATGGCTGCCTTCCATGTGTTAAGGGAGCCACAGAGCACCCCCACAGTCACCCGTCTATTAGGTGCATGGCCATCTCTGCCTGCATTCAGTACCATAGAGTCATGAACAGCAGCCTAGTGCATCCAGGGAGCGACCACAACTCTATGGTGGGGAGGGGGGGAGTGTGGGTGAACCGTGGCAGGAAGGAGCACCTGCCCGGTAGTTGTGGTCCTGCATGGAGCCTGCAGGTACCAGCTGTGAGGGGGGAGGGGGGCAAGGAGTGACCACGGGCTCCGGGGGCCTCCTCTCTCATGTGTTAACACCCAGAGAGGTAGCACACATGCACAGTGAGAACAGAAGTCAAGCATCAACAACAACAAGTTTATTGATTAGCAAATTTGCTATCATCAACACATACACCGCATAAAAATTTTAACACACAAAAAAAGATAAAAAAGAGTAAAATAGAACATAGTCAAATTTGACCATAAAATTCTGGCCCTGAGCCAAGACTCTTAGCTTGGCTGCCCCAAAGCCACACTGCTAATGCTACTGCAACATTCTAGCAAATACCTACTTAACTTATGGAGCCATATGCAAAGCCTTTCTCTAGTAGCTGAATTCAGAAGAGCAACCAACAGATGCTCATGTAGTTTAGGGGATAGACTTAAAAAGGTGACTGGAATGTCCAGGACTAAAATCAGTTTTATGCAAGGGGACTTTAAGTCTGCTTTAAAAAAAAAATTACATCAGCTTCAATATTAGGAAATGGTTTTTGCTCCCAAAATTGGATTTTCAGATAATGAGCTATCAGAGAACCCACACAGGAGAGAATCTTAACAGATGTCCAGAGGTTGAGAAATGCTTTATTGTGAGTGCAACCCTTTCTAGACCCCAGAGCAGCTATAAAATGAGAGGCCTTATAAATGTCCTGATTGTGAAAAAGCTTAATTTCAAACTTTTTTGTTTCTGTCGGAATATGTCTTGCTAATATAGATGTCTCCAATACTGCAATGTAGTTATTCCAATGAACTGAAGTCTTCTTACGTTTTGCTTAGGTTGTTATTTTATGTATTTTTGTATTTTGTTGATGTGGATCTTGGTTTTGGCCATAGTGAAAGCTAGTGCCAATAAATAAATAACAAATAACAATAATTTCAGACTGTGCCATTGTCCTCCTTCCAGCGTTTGTGTAAGACCTGGCTGTTCCTCCAGGCTTTCGGTGAGAGAGATGGGTAGGGTGGCAGGGGGTGAGGGTTAGGAAAAAGGGGTTTTCGTTTCTTTTGTTTTATTCTGTGGTGCCTCATTATGTGTTTTATATTGTTGTTTTAAAAATGTTATTGTATTTTATATTGTATTTTTATGGTTACGTTAGCTGCCCCGAGCTGCTATTAGCAGGAGGGACTGGGATAAGAATGTAATTAAATAAATAAAATTATTACCCACCAGAAAATCCAGATGGGCAATACACCTTATATACGTGCTGAGTGTGGGAAAAGGTTCAACAGCCTACTCCTTAACCAAAGAATCCATGTGGGAGCAAAACCTTCTACATACCATGTGTGTGGGAAAAGCTTGAAAGTCCAAAACACTCAATATATAACTGAACAGAATCTATACAGGAGACAAACCTTACAAGTGGGACTATGGGAAATGCTATCTGGCAAGCTGTTATTACACACCAGGGAATCCACCATGTAGGCAAGAAACTCTGTAATTGCCTCAACTGTGAGAAAAGCTTAAGTGAGAGCTCCAGTCTTATTACCCATCAGAAAACACAGCAACCCTTCCACCCAACTATGCACTGCTTTGAACGAGGTTGAGAGGGTATGACTTATACAGTTCACTTGGGAATGGGTAGTAGGATAAAATAATTTGGAAAATTCTATAGTAGGCCCAAAACATGTCTGTCTGGCCAGACTGCTCATAGAGCTGCTGCATCATGCTAACAAACATCTGTTTAACTATTGGCCAATGTGCAAAGTCCTTCCCCAGTGAGTGAATGAATGAATCAAACGGAGTAACCAGCAAACTGTAGCTCAAATGGTAAAGCTCTGAAGAGGAAACCTGAATCAGGTCAAGGGTTCAGCTCTGGATTATTTAAGCAGTTGTGTGTGAGACTGACTTTATAAGTAAAAACAGACGTGACCTTGGCCCACTGTGACCTACTTTGACCCGCTGTAGCCCAGGACCCACCTGCACATGTGTGTAGGCGCTGCCAGATGTTGGCCTGGGATTGCCATAGGCCATGTTGGTAGTTAGCCTGGACTGTAACATCAGCAAATCTCTGAGGGCACAGCCTGGGCTAAGGCCTACCCAACCGTGCCACAGCAGGGCACAGTGGGCAAGCACATTTGTTGTGCCCTGGCATACCCAGGCCAGGAGCCGCTATGGCCAACTGCCATGCCGGTTGGCCTTCATTGGCCACCAGGGCTGTCCATCATGGCGAGGGTGCTCTAGGAGCACTGCGTGTGCAGAGCCTACCACTTGTATGTTTGTTGTACTCCCAGCACTGCCTTGGCCGTGCAGCCAGTGGGACAGCTCCCCAGTCACAGGCATGTCAGTTTGGTGCTCCGACCTGACCCAGGCTGTGTCACCCACAATTTTTCACCTCAGGGCAGCCCAGGAAGCGATCCTGCAAGCCACACATTTGTTTTTACCCTAGGTTTTGTTTGCTATTAAAATAAAAAATAAAAGAAATCAGCCTAACCCCAAAGTTAAGCAAAGAACAATTTTAAAAGTGTACAATTTTCATGAATTAAATCTGCATAAAGTTACACGTGCATGTTTATGTATATTGGCGGACTGGAGTGTCCCATCTTGAGGCTTTCAAAACCTGGCCACCTTACAAAACCTAATCTTAGCTATAATAGAGAAAGCATAAGCTATGGCAATAGGCAAATGGATGCCAAAGTGATAAGCATCATAAAATACTTTGAACATAAACTACCTCAATGCATGACTCACTGCAGAGAAGCGAGTAGACATGTCCTATGTTCATGTATCCTACTATCATATGTTCTGCCAGGCATTTGGTGGAGGGGACGGATGAGGGAGGGAGGGGGGGGTTGAGGGCTGGAGGGGGTTGTTTTATGTTTATATTTTTATGGCTTCACCATGTGGTTTTATATTGGTAAACTATATGTTTTATATTTTTGTTTTAAAGTGTAAGCCGCCCCGAGCTGCTTTGCAGAAGGGGCAGGGTATAAAATTGTAAAATTAAATAAATAAATAAATATGCAAAATGTCAGTAAGACATTAAGTCAAAGCATTACCTTTCCCACTGTAGTGGGGATCATTTGAACAAGACAAAGCCTTAAGTAACTGAAATCTCCAAACACAGGAGGCTTGGATCCTGTCAGTCTTGTTTAGGCAAAAGTTTCCACCAGAAGTCAATGAAAGCAAACTTCACCATCCACTACAAAACTGAGCACCAAGAACTTCAATGTGAGGTAGCTATCTAGAAGACCCGTTTTAGACCCAATCAGAGCAGCATTTCTAACAACTGAACACCATACCTAACAACAGGAAATCACAACTAAAAAGTCAGTGAGTAAGTACTAATCAACATGCAGTTCAGTTCTATGGTAACACACATCAAAAGATAACGAGTAAGTCTAGTTTTCATTTGACAACAAGAGGGGATCGACTCTATGTGCGCCTCAATGTGTGCAAATATGACTGTACAGAAAGTGAAGAAATTATTAAGAAAACGTATGCAATACAGAAATACAAATATATGCAGTCTGCAATGGGGAAAAATGAGAAACAAAAAGGAGTTGGGGAAGAGAGGTGAGAGATTTGGAGGTTTGCACACTTAAGAGCTCAGAGCATTGGTTACCAGGCACACAGAAGACAGACTACTACTACTACTACTACTACTACTACAAAAAATTAAAGCTTAATTTATAATGGGCATGCAACAGCCATACAGGAGCCTTCCAGGAGGCTAGGTAAAGAAATTTTGAGGCCGAGTGGGAAACTCTGAACAGTAGATATCCTCAAAGAAACAGCACCAAAGCTAGTGGGAAAGCTGTTGGGCAACGCTAAACCACAACATCAGTCATCAAGGGCTTGACCTCGCACCATTAAATTCAGTGGGGGCTTTTCCACTGACTTAAATGGGAACAGCATCAAGCCATAGGAAAACATTTTGTTTAAATGACCAAAAAGAATAAAGTAATTAAGTGGATTTAATGGACGGGATTCAAATTAATCCTAACAAGAATCAAGGTGGCACTTCCCCCCTCCCCCACCTCCCCGACATTTGTTCAAAAATGCTTTTAACAAATGGATGGGAGGTAACGATGGACATACTCAAATTATATATAAATCAAAAAAATGAAAAGCAAGTGAGCTTAACCATCGGAAAAACGTACTAAGGGAGGTGGTGGATTCCTCATTGCTTGCAGTCTTCAAATCAAGCCTAGATGTCCTTCTAGAAGATACATAATAGCCAGATTGGAAAAAAATTTAAATACCAAACCATTAACACTAGGCATTTTGTGCTAGATGAAACCAAAAATAAAGGGTAAAAACAGATGTGCGGGCGGCTTAGCAGGAAACCGCAGCCAACACAGCCCGGGTCAGGGAGGGGCACCAAACAATCATGCCTGCAGCTAGAGAGCCGTCCTGCTGCCACACACCTGAGTGGGGTGGGGAGTTAAACAAATGTGCAGGTGGCCAGCCTCCCGCCATGGCAGCTCCTGCCCCAAGGCAGGTATGGTGGAGCTGCACACACACACTAGCCTGCACTGGCCCACGTGGACAGCCCTTAGGCTGGGCTGCGTCCTCAGACATTTTCCGAGGATGCAGCCCAGGCTAGCCACCTACCTGTCCTGGGGCACTCCGATGCTAGCATCTGGCAGCACGTAAACAGATGTGTTGGTGGGTTCCAGGCCAGATGGGCCAAAGCAGGCCACCGTCACATCTGTTTTTACCCAAAGAAGCTGGTGTGTAAAGAGAGTGGTTTGGGAACAGTGGTTAAATATGAATGTTATGCCACACCTGGAAGTCCTAGGAGTATTAATTTGCTCTCTAACTGAAAATCTTTAGCAGACACATTGGATTCAAGGAATTTAAAAGTTAAAATCTACTGAATAATACCAGACACCGGAAGTTATACCACAGATGGCAATGTAGCTACATACAAGGAAAGCTATTAAAAAAGAGTAATGGAAACAGATTGCCTTTATTAATCCCACCACTGGAGGTGGGCTTGTATAGTTTCACTAAGGTACAGAAAGCCCCCAAACATCCATGGGAGAATTTAAATTTGCACAGGGGTGTAATATATCACAGATCTCAATAACTTTGGATGACAGTGAAAAAATTAATCTATTCACTCATTGGGCTCTTTGAATCCCACAGTGTTCTTAAGAGGAGTCGCATTTGTTTTCCTGAAAAACAATTCCAAAGAACTTTCAAGGAGGGAATTTACTCAAGTCACAAATCGCAACTACCTAACATCTATGAGAAGGGGGAAACTATTTCATACTAGAGTTTTTCAGAAGCTTGTTTTAGTCCATCTTACAGCATATTGTCATCACTGTGCCGTATGAAGAGAAAATCTAAAGGGCATGTCAGGTAATGCTAAGGAGGTAAGTGTGGCGTGTCATACATGTGACCTGCTCAGGAAGGAAGTAGCTTCACACCACTTGTCCCAAATACAATGCTAGTGGATGCTTTGCTAAAAATTCAACTAGGCGCCTTACCTGTAGCATGAAGTAAATTGGATTGTTTATTAATATGACATGTAAGGCGCATGAAATTTGCAATACCTATACACTCACACAGCGATATGTTTTTTCTTAAATTAAAATAGTAAAATCCACACAGTTATGACGCCTCATGCTTATCCCTGTCTGCTGCTGGCATAATGGCAAACCCAAGTAAATTACATATTTTCACATCCTCACTGTGCCAAGCAGTGCTTCCTCGCCAATCCCAGATCAGGGGGTGTTATCATCATTTGTAAGACTTAAATTCTCAAAATCTGAGTAATTGCTACTTAAGCCACACTAGGTTTATAACTGCACATTAAGTTGATAACCAGGGACGGGTTACAAGACGGAGGTTAGAGGCCCACAATGTAAGATGTATTTTAGAGGGGAATTACGAGAGACTAAGTGTCAAGTTTTACAGCCACAAAGAATGAAAGGGGGAGGTGTACATACACAGAGGTATATATATTTTGTAGGTTACAGATCATCAAGGTTTATTTCTTACCTGCAGAGCTCTGTAAAGGCCTGAAAATTCAGCTTCTTGATCTTCTTTTCACTAAGCCAGTAGCCAACTCTTTTCCCTTTCAGAAAGGTCTGCATCTTGCTTTCCCCTTCACAGGAGTGAGGTTTTGTGTAAAATAAAAGGGTCTGGTACATACAAGATGCAGGCAGCTTAGTGCTGAGGTGACCCCTCAAAAATGAAATAATCAAATCAATGTATCTCTAGGGAGATCAGTCAGTCTTTGGGGGTGCCCAGAACTCCGGATAGAAGAAGGAAGCTTGAATAGTTCACATACATGTGGGTTTTAAAGCAGCAAAACAGAATCCGTAAGAAAATACTGCCAAGTCTCAGCAATCCCTAGGAATATTCTCCCCGCAAACACTGCATGGTTCAACTGGACCGGCTACAGGCTCCGGGAGCAGCTGCAAGTTAGGTGCAACCCCCTTGCAGGCCCTCCAAGAAAAGGCAAATCAGAGCGGCTGGGCGAGAAGGTGCCTCTGGTGGAGGGGAAGCTTCTACCTTCAGCAAGCTTGCTCTGCCAGCTTAATGGAGCAGGCACAAGGCGGCGGCGCCGGCTGCTGCTGCTGTCTGAGCAACCCCACCGGCGGGTAAGCAGCAGCAGCAGCAGCCCTCAGCAAAGCCGCGGGCTGCACAGAGGAACCCAGCTCAGAGAGGTGCATCCACGGGGGGACCCTGAGCCCCGCTCGCCTCCTCCCCCGACAGCTCTCAAGTCTCCATTTGCCCGCTATTCTCAGCCGCCTCCACTTCCTCCTCCTCCTCCTCCTCCTGCTGCTGCTGGTGCTGCTGCTCGCTCTCTCCTCCTCTCTCCCCACCCCCAGACACCAGAGGGGTGGGGGGGATCAAGGACACACCCTCCCCGGTGCGCCTCCAGGCTGCTGCATTCGGGGGAACTTGGCAGCAGCAGCAGCAGCCAGCGCCAATTGCTTGCAGTCTCTGGTCGGGCTGCGCCCCCGGTAGCAGAAAGAGGCCCAGATTGACGCTGTCAGAGGAACCGATAGGGAGGCACGGCTTCTGCTGCTGGGCCTGAAGGGGGCAGCACTGAGCAGGGGCGCCTTAAAGACACAGGGTCCCCGCTGAAGGCTGGTTCAAGGGGGCGAGAGCTGAGCTGGCTCCTCCTCTCATTGGAGAACGGGCCTTTTGCAAAGTGGAAGGATGGAGCTCAGAGTAGCGGGAGAAAGAGGCTGGGGGAATCCCATGCCAGCCTGCTCCCGTAGACATACCAGCCTTTGGGGACATTTCAAAAGCTAAAGCAGGGGGCTCTCCAATTTTGTTCAGGCTGCGCCCGCACTACGATTAAGGAAATCCTCACGAGCCCAGGCTTTGGAAACTTGCCTATTTAATAATACAGTTGCAGTCTTGTCAAGACCAGACCCCATTTACCGGACCTCTAAACTGGAAACGTCGGGGGCTACAGTAAAATAAAATGAAGCTCTGCTTGCGCCAGGGTGAGTCCTGACAAGATTAGCCACCAGTATCTAGTCACTAGCCAGATGCAGAGACCAGACAATAACCCAATTAGAGCCAATCAGGGGCTACAGAGGGCACAAGAAGCCACTGGGAAGGAAGGGGCCGAAGGAGTGGGCACCAAGGGGCCCTCAAGGGGGAGAGACAGCAGAGTGTGGCCTGCTCAGGCACCCTTGCAGTAGCGCTTTTTATGTGAATACAGTCCTGTAAATGCACAGGGGGTGGTGATGGCGATGGCATAGCCTAGGGACTAAGATAAAGGCAGAACCCCTCTCCATTATAAACAGGGGCTTGTTAAAGTCCTTATACTGAATGAAGAAGCCACTTGAGCTACAGTTCTGAAAAGTTAACCATGGCTGCCTCTTATATTTGGGGGGACTGTCATACATGCAAACTTTGAAGAAGATCCAGCCAGAAAATCAAAAGTTATAGCTATTTAATTGCTAGTGGTCAAAATTCACCCCGTCCCAAGGATTTTGAATATCTCCTTCCCTGAATGAGTTGAGCCGCAAGATTTAACAGCACTTGATGTCCATCAAAGTCCGATAATGTTTGGTGCAGCCAAAATTTAGTAATTAAAGATTTAAAAATCAGTTCTGCTGGCTTGTTCATGCGCAGTAGTGCCTATGCTTCTCAGGCAGAGGGGTGAGCCCGGCGGCGAGGTTGAGCGGCGTGAAGGTGAGAAGGGAGGAAGGGGAGGGACTAGACGCCAACTCCCTCCCACTCCCTCTGGTGCTGCTCAGGCTTTGCTGGTGTGAGCCCTTGGTCCTTGTAGGGAGTCACTCTCTTCCACCCTTCCCCTCCTTCCCACGTATTTCTCTTACCCAGGGTGTAGTGTCCCCTGACTGGGCTTCCTGTCTGGGACTGCGGGCAGGATCAGGCTGAGGGACTAAGCAGGCCCCCTATGTACTCTCAGACACCAACGAGCTGTCAGTACACTTCTCTATTAGACCTCAGGGTCTTCTGGGCGCAGGGAGTCACAAGCAGGGCCTCTGACCGGGCCACAGCCAGGCAGAGCTCCGCACAGCTCTGTGTGGCTAGTTCCAGACTGAGACTGGTTGGGATCAGACCGCTCAGCCACGCACCGCCACATCCCCACTGTCCAAGTTCACAGTTTTTTCCTGTAAAATAAACTATAACCATAACAAGAAACAAGGGTAAACCCGTGCACGGGTGTACACAAAAACAAGACTAGGAGTAAGAGGTCACCAGTACATGACTCTTCGCTGGGGGTCAGTCTTTACCACTGCTCCACGTAGAAGTCTTTGAAGCGGGCAGGTAACCGAGTCTCCCGCCTGCTTCTCACAGGCTCAGCAGCAGAGGGATCATCCTGCATAGGCAGAGGTTCAGGAGATGGCGGGACCTGAGAGTGTTCCACTGGGGATGGGGGCGCCGGTGCCATCAACATCAGCGGATCAGGTGGCTGTGAGGGTACATCTGGAGGAGGCTGGGGTGGCATGGACGCAAGGGAAGCTGGCAGGACAGGGTCAGAGGGAGGAGCAGCTTCAGGGGGCGAGCAGGATGCCTTGAGGAGGTGGCACCAGTTGTGCCGATACATGTTGCCTTGAGGCATCTGCATGACATATGACCGAGGCTCTGGACGTTTGGCGATCACTGTGGCAGGGAACCATCCCGAGGGTGCGTGCATGTGAACGGAGTCCTCAACAGTCGGGGCGGGGGGGGTAGAGGCATGGCTTTTCTGTCATATTGAGCCTTCTAAGAGCTCTGGCAGTCTCTGAGCTTCTTATGTGCGCCGGGGGGCACCTCCGGTTCAAGGACAGAGGTGGTAGCTGGCAGGGTGCTGCGCAGGACCCTCCCCATTAAGAGTTGCATGGGAGAGAAGGATATGCCCGAAACTGGAGTGTTGCGGAGGTGCAAGAGGGCAAGGTAGGGGTCAGTGCTGTCTTTGAAGGCCTTCAGTATGAGCTTGACCATTTGGACTGTGCGCTCACTTTGCCCATTGGATTGGGGATAGGTGGGACTGGAGTGTGTGAGTGAGAAGCCCCACACATTTGCAAACTATTGCATCACGTTGCAGGCAAAGGGGGAGTGATCACACATAATTTCTCTCGGGATGCCATGGCGGGCGAAGACCGTTTTCATTCTTTAGATGATTGTGGAGGCAGTCTGTCAGGGAACTGCAGTACCTCTGGATATTTAGATAAATAGTCCGCTATGACTAGAAACAAGTGGCCGGGAAGCTCAAAGATGTCAGTAGCTACAGGGGTGTGTGGCATAGCTCAAGTGGTAAGAGCATGTGCTTTGCATGTATAAGGTCCCAAGTTCAATCCCCAGCATCTCCACCCCAAGATCTCAGGTAGCACACCTGGGGGAGGCCCCCACTGGGAGCCTGGAGGGATCCCAGGTAGCACACTGGGATGGCCCCTGCCAGAGACACCAGAAGAGCTGGATTTGGACCCAAACTTGAAACTGCCATGTCAGGCTGTGACAATACTGAGTTAAGATGGACCATTAGTCTGACTCGGTTAGATAGTTAGTACTTTGAACCATGGAAAAGAGAGGATGCCATGGGGTATCATGGGCTCCTGCTGATTAGAGGCAGGGCTGGTTCCAGGCATGTGCCACATGTGCAGTTGCACATGGCCCTGCCACCAGCTGGGGCCCTGCACTTGCCTGGCTGGGCAGCAGGCTGCAGCCAGCTTCTCCCCCAGAAAGTGATTCTTCCTCCCCTTCCTGGCTCCCGACCCCATCCCTCACCTGCTTCTGCCTTCTAATAGTGCTGCAGCAGCAGGAGCGGGGATACTGGATCGGGCTCGGAGATAAGGCTGTTTACAAACAGCTCCTCCCCAAGTGCTGATCAGAAGGTTGCTACCTTGTAAAGAAGGTTCTTCAAGATGGCTCCCAACATTTTCACAACTGGATTGTGCACGCTCACCCTGTTCAAATAATAGACCACATGATGGTCTTGAGCTCCTCTGGTATAAAAAGAACCCTCCCTCTCTGAATGACAGTTTCTTTCAACCCTTTCTAGAAATATAAGAAAAGAATTCCATGCGGGGCTGGAAGGGTGGGTGTTGTGAGAATGTTTAGAGCCATCTCAAAGAACCTTGTTTGCAAGGTAGCAACCTTCTGTTCTTCGAGTGGCTCCTCACATGATATTTTTACATGGCTCCGCCGGGTGGGGAGTCCATGGGCGCGCCAGTGCATGGATGGGGCATGCACACAGCTGCACACACATCCCCACTCGCCCACCACTCATCCACACCCACATAGTAACCACCATTTCCCCCGGTTGCTCCGTGCATGGGGGTGAGTGGGGATGCGTGTTAGGCGAGCGCGCACGCACCCCCACTCACCATGGGTGCGTGCACCACGTCATTCACATGGGGTTTCCCCACCCATGAACACACAGAAATCTGCATGTTTACAGCTGGGAGGAGAGACCTGTGTAAAAAGGGCCACATTCTCACAACTGTCTTACTTATACTATCTTAGGTAGGAATTTAGGATGTAAAGCAATATCTATTCTGTCTTGGAAAATAAATCTGCAAATATGGTTCTGAGATTATTATGGCTGCTATTTCACTAACTCTTCTTAATGAAGTTATTGCTAACAGGAATACTGTCTTTAAACCCGCACCCCATAACCAGTTCATTTGCACCCCCATATAATCAATTCACACTGCCCCGTGGGCACAAATTAAATGGTTATGGGTGGGGGCAGTGTGAATAGATTATATGGGGGTGGGGGCAGAAATGAACTGCTTATGGGGTGGGGGCAGCATGAACTGATTATGGGGGCACAACTGAACTGGTTATATGTCTCTTTTCATGGCATAATGCGCTTAATAAGCTAGCTGCATTTTGGGTGTCTTGTGTGTGTGATAGCAGCACCTCTGGACTGGTCACACCGCATGCGTGCACAAGGCACTGGCAGCAAGAAGCAACAGGCCCTGGAGGCCAGACTGGCTAAGCTCACCCCCTGGCCCCTCCCCCATTAAGGCAGTGGACGCAGTCAGTCTCTCTGTGCCTGCGTCACTGCCCGCTTGGCTGCCCCTGCAGTGGAACCACTCCTGGGCAGTGCTGGTAGACACTCAGCTGTGGGGGGGGGGAAGTATTAGGAGGCCATGCTTCTCCATGGTTGCTCGGAGAGGTGGAGAATGGGAATCCTTGCTGTCCAGAGGGAGTAAGTTTTATGTAAATGTATACGTTTGCATAATTAGGTGGGGCCTAATTAGGCCCCGCACCAAGACTTCGCACATGGCCTCACAAACCCCGGGGCCGGCCCTGATTAGAGGGACACAGTTCCTGGCAGGAATCACACCCAGCAACCCATTGTTCTATTTCTGCAGTCATGTTGGGCCAGAACATGAGCACTCGTGCCCTGGTTTTGGACCTCTGAACCCCTTGGTGGGGCAGGTGAATGGCCGGCTGCATGTCTTTGTGAGATTCTTTTGGGATGAGGATTTTTGGACCTACCATTACGAGTCCATCTTCTACTCGGAGCACGTTTCAAAGGGGCCAGTATGGCTTGAGTTGTGGGGGGTACTGTTGTGGCCGGTCAGGCCAGCCTCATTCCTGGAGGGACTGAAGGAGCTGATGATCTGGGTGCGGGCTGTATGATCCTGAAGCTGACAGAGTAGGGGTTTGCTCATGGGCCTGGTGCACCTGGTCCTGTAGATAACGTTTTCCTCAAGCACCGCTTCCATGTACTTTGCATCCCCTCTGATGGGGGCTCTTGAAAGGGTGTCAGCAATGTGCATGTTTTTGCCTCTGGTGTATTCAAGTGCCAAGTCATACTTCTGGAGCTGAAGGAGCATGTGCTGCAGTCTCGCTGGGGCTTTCCCTATGGGCTTGGTGATGATAGTCTCAAGCGGCTTGTGGTCAGATTGCACCCTCACTGTGTGGCCATATACATATTGGTGGAACTTGGCAGTAGCGAAAACAATGGCTAGAAGCTCCTTCTCGATCTGTGCGTAGTTTTGCTCCACTGAGGTGAGGGAGCGGGAGGCGTAGGCTATGGGTCAGCTTTGTTGCAAGAGGCAGGCCCCAAGCCCATCCTTGGAGGCATTCGCCTGGATCATCAGCTGTTCAGCAGGGTCAAAGTACCTCAGAACAGGAGCAGACGAGATGGCTTGTTTGATGGCATTGAGGGAAGACTGATGGTATGTATCCTAGAGCCATGTGGCATCCTTGCACAACAGGGCTCGTAGGGGGGCAGTCAGGCTGGATTCGTTGGGGATGTACTGGACTAGGTACTGGATGGTGCCCAAAACGTGTTGCAGTGCTTTTTTGTCCTTGGAGGGGGTGCCCTCTTGGAGATGTCTTCCACCTTTTCATCATCAGGTCAGACTCCCTCACCCGAGAAGATGTGACCCATGTAATGGACACTCTGTACCATGTACTGGATCTTGTCCTTATTAAACTTCACTCCACAGTCACAAGCTCTCTGGGGACAGCCTGTACGATCTGGTCGTGCTCGTCTTTGCTAGAGGCAGCAATGAGCATGTCATCTGCGATGTTGTGAATACCCGGAATGTCGCCGAAGCACTCATAGTTCTTCTGCTGGAACACCTCGCTGGCCAACTTGACCCCGAATGGGAGCCTGTTGAAGTGATAGCGGCCCCTAGGGTGTTGAATGTGCACAGCTCTGCTGAGGGTTTATGCAAGGTCACTTGCCAATAATCATCCTTCTCATCCAAGATGGAGAAGAGGGACTTGCCTGCTAGGTTCCTCTGCACGTCCTCAACTGTGGGAATGGAGAAGTGCTGGCGACGAATGGCTTTGTTCAGGTCTCGGGGGTCAAGACAGAGGCGCAGAGACCCATTCTTCTTCTGGGTGATCACCAGACTACTGACACATGGTGTGGGCCTGGTGATCCTGGAAATGACTCCCGCTGCTTTCAGGTCTGTGAGAGCCTGCTTGATACCCTTCTGAACTGCGAAGGGTATTTTCCTACACCCATGAATCACTGGGGGCACGTCGGGGTCGACGTGGATGTGATGGAGGCCTGGAAAGCGACTGAGACCCTCCATATTGTCTGAGTAGAGGGAAAGGAGTTCCTCTTTTGTCAAAGGATGACGGAGCATGACTTCGTGGATGCGACAGATGAGGTCACGGGCAATGCACGCAGCCTTACTGAGCAGAGGGGGGGGAGGGGGGTCATGAGTGTCCATGACGTAGAACGACAGGCATGCCTCACCTGCAGCAGCGCTGCAGGGGACCGTGATTGAAGCCCTTTTGAAGTGACTGTGGAACCTCCAAAGGTGACCAGCATGACATCGGGTTTCACCCAGGTGACCTGCCGCGGTAGAGTCCTGGCCACCTTTAGGGGAATTGTGTTTGCCTCCGCCCCTGTGTCCAGCTTGAACAAAACCGGGGCGCCTGCCACCCACAGCATATCAAACCAGGCCCCATGTGAGTCAGCGCGTGGGACAGGGCTACTTAGGGTGACTGCGCTCAGAAATAGCGTGTTCGTGGGGGTCGTGCAAGGGGGCTTTGCTTTGCACACCTTGGCAAAGTGGTTCCGTCCTTGGCATCTGAGGCAGGTTTCCCCAAATGCAGGGCACTGGCTGGTGATCGCTTTTGTCCTGCAGACATCGAGGGTTAGATCAGACTTTTGAAGGAGCCGCTCTATAAGCTTTGGATTCGTAATGCTGAAGACTATCTTGTCACGCAGCATAAGATCCACGGTGGGCCCGAAATCACAGTGTTGGGCCTTGTCTCGTAGGGCTGTGACAAAGGCATCGATGCTGGCGGCTTCGTCATAGGGCAGTCACCAAAATCTGAATCCCTCAAAGACGGAGTTCTTCCTGGGTTCGCAGTAACCTCTGAATGCGGTGAGCAACTCCTCTAGCATCCTCTGAGAGGGGTTGGCATAAACAGCAGGGAAGGTATTGTACACCTCCAGGGTCTTCTCCCCCAGGCAGTGCAAGGCAACTGCTATCTGGTAGCTCTCTGACTCTTCCTCGGCCTTTGTGACTTCGAGGTAGATGCGGAGTCACTGCTCCCACTTTCACCAATTTCCCCCCAGGTTCCCCGTGAAACTGAGAGCTAATGGTGGTTTGAAATGCTCCATGCTTGACTGGGGAGGGGTGGGCTTGGATTAGAGGAGGAACTGAAATGCAAGTAGAAACCACTCCTGACACCATGTAGTGTCCCCTAACTGGGACACGGGAAACTCAGCTGGGCTTCCTGTCTGGGACTACGGGCAGGATCAGGCTGAGGGACTAAGCGGGCCCCCTATGTACTCACAGACACCAACGAGCTGTCAACACACTTCTTTATTAGGCCTCAGGGTCTTCTGGGTGTAGGGCCTCTGGCTGGACCACAGCCAGGCAGAGCTCCACACAGCTCTGTGGCGAGCTCCAGACTGAGGCTGGGCGGGATCAGACTGCTCAGCCTAGCTGTTCCCGCACGTGGGTTTCTGGCCCCTCCCACCAGCACGGGGGGCATCACCACACAGGGCAAAAGCTGTGAAGATTAAGGATGGCTGCTTTCTCATGCGGCAGAATGCGAAGCCAGAAAATATTAGACTTAGACCTGGGAGACTGGGGGTGAAAGCAGACATAACCCTAACTCCAGTTTAACATTTATTATGCATGCTGCACGGCTCTATTGGTGCCCTATGCAACCCTGCAACATGTATATGAAATGTTAACATGATGTTAAAGTGGAGTTAACATTATATCTGTTTTCACTCTGAGGTTCATCCTATGTTTGCCATGAACGCACTGGGTGACTTTGGGCAAGTCACTCTCTCCTGGCCTAAGCTCCCTTTCTGTAAAATAGGAATAATAATGACTTGGGCTGCTATATGGATTAATAAAATATGGATCACAAAATGCTTTGAACATTGGAAGTGCTATAGTGTATAAATAATTACCTAGACAAAAAACCTTTGGTTTAAGAAGCTCATTAAGGCGGCATTACAAATTATACTCAAACGTTAACATGACAGTAAATTGTATGTTAAGGCAACTTTATTAAATATCAGACCAATCTATACATTTTTTGTTTCTTATTAATTAATTAAAAAATTATGACAACTGAAATTAAGCTGCATATGTGTGGTATGGTGACTGAGCAATACTTATATGTGATGTGGAATGTATACAGTTTAATTTCAGTTGTCATAATTTTTTTTATTAATGAATGAGAAAAGAAAAATGTATAGATTGGTCTGATATTTAATAAAGTTGCCTTAACATACAATTTACTGTCATGTTAACATTTGAGTATAATTTATAATGCTGCCTTAACGGGTATCTTAAACCGAAGTTTTTTTGTCTAGGTAATTTGCCCTTGGGTTGAAACTTATATATAATCTTTATTGTACTGGCCACAGGCCATGACAAAACAATATAATATGCATAGCATATACACACATAAAATTAAAAATAAATTTAAATAAAATAACACAAACATTCCATAGGATGAACAGAGCAACACTTTGGAGCAACCCCCAATTACTTGAGCACATATATATCACAACTACCCAATAACCCCCAGGTAGGTCAGAGAAAAACCCAGTAATCCCAGCATATTATTTCGTCATTTCCAATTTCTTTACCCTGACTTTTTGCATGAGGTATGCATAAAAGGCCATCATCGCGGTAAGCTGTTGATTTTTTCCTGCAAGGAGGAACACTACCTTTTGCGTTACCATTAAATTGGGGGGAACCACTAACCTCTCCCACATCCTCCTACGTAAGCAAGCAAACATTGGGCAAATAAAAAGATAATGGACAATATCCTCTTCTTCGGATAAACAATAAGGGCACAATCTATCCATATATGGAGTACCTAAATACCTTCCCTCCAAGACTACTGAGGGCATAATCTGCAACCTCAGTGCAAACAAAGCTCGTTTGTGCAGAAAGGGAATATCTCATTTGATGTATTCGGCCCCCTCTCGATCAGGCATCAAAAACTGATACCAAGGGGATGACCCTATACCGGCAGCAATTGCTCTAGAATTTTGAGTATCCAGATCTCTAATCCTGGTCCTCAACATTTTCTTTATTTCTTTGAATGAGAACTCCATCAAAAATGAGTAGGACAATCCAATCTCATTCAAAGTATCATTTATTTTAGTCCACCAGGGGGAACCAGAATAATCCTTATTCAACTTCTCTTGGAGGCAGATTTTTACCAACTCCATCTCATGCCCAAAACTAATTTTAAACAGGTTTAGCAACATTGTCTCCATTATATGGGCTCTCAGGGAGTATATCCCCAATTCCAACTTCACGATAACTGATGGAGTTGAATTTGCCACCTGCATTAGCCTCCTCAGAAATTTATTATTATTATTATTATTATTATTATTATTAACAAACATTTATATAGCGCCAGCAGTGTACCTGGCACTTTACAAAGTAATAAAATTTATGAAGGATAGGTTCTAGTATTTTCAGCACACCAGGCGAAAGACCCCAAAGCAGAGCCCCATACCTCAGCTTCGCTACAACCTTTGCGTTAAATACCTTAAGGGCAGGGACAAATCTCTGTCCCCCCTTCGTGGAGAAAAATTTACAAATTGCCCCCGAAGTTCCCAGTACACTTAACCTCACAGATTGGATATGGGGGATCTAGGACCCATTATGGGAGAACACTAAGCCCAAATAAGTAAAGCACTTAACCTGCTCAATTGATGTTGCGTCCATGTACCAATGTTCTTGCTTAAATGTAGGTCTAAAGACCATCACCTTTGTTTTTTTATAATTGATTACCAGATCTTGTGAGCTACACGCCTTAGAAAAATCATCCATCAAACGTCTCAAACTCAGACCAGAAGTAGATAGTAGCACTGTGTCATCAGCATACATAATGAGTGAGATCCGCCTTGAGCCAACTTTAGGTGCCATGTAGTCTCCCGTATCCCGTAGTTTCAAAATAAGATCGTTTACATATATATTGAATAGCAGTGGGGCCAAAAGGCACCCCTGTCTAACACCTCTCGTGGTCTCAATTCTTTCAGAGAGGTGACCTAATTTAACAAGTCTGACTTTTAGACCAGTATCTGAGTAGAAGGATCTTATTAACATCAATAACCTTGGGTCCATGTTTAGACTTTGAAGTTTCCCCCATAATTTCTCCTGGTTTACCAAATCAAATGCAGAGGAGAAATGTACGAATGTGGAATATATGTTTAGCCCCTTGGCTTTATATTTTTCTACCAGATGGGTCAGGAGGAAACAGTGATCAATGGTACTTTTATTTGGGAGGAAACCTATTTGTTCCTCAGCAATGATATGATTTTGATGTAACCACAACTGCAGTTTATTTAGCAATATTCTGGAGTAGATCTTTGAAATAATGGGTAAAAGACTAATGGGGCGATAATTTTTGGTATCCAATCTGTCCCCCTTTTTATAGATAAGGATCACCACCGCTGTTTTCCATAGTTCAGGGATCAAGCCCGCATTATTAATCAGAGTGAAAAGGTTAGCTAGGGCTTTAAGCCACCACTCTGGCATTGCCTTGTATAAATCTGGGGGGATGAAATTATCCCCTGGGGCTTTGCCATTTTTTAGCAACTTTATGGCTTCATATGCCTCCTCCTCTCTCACCGGTTCCCATTCAGCATGAGCTAGAAGACCCCTATCTGTGGCTGTATCCTGTGGGAGACGTGAATTAAATATTTCCGTAAAAGGTCGTTCCCATTTGTCGCTACTTATTTTTGGGTCAACCAGATGTTGTGGGCCAACGATAGAACCATTTACCAACCTCCAGAATAAATTTCCCATCGTGACCCTTAAGTGCTGTGAATAATTGATTCCATCTTGTTATTTGGAAATCCTGTCTTTTCTGTTTTAATAAAGCTCTATACTGCCGGTATTTAGACCTGTATTGCTCTAGGGATTGCCTTTTGTAATTTAATTTGAGGGCTCGCAAGCACTTCCGCAAATCAGCGCGGAAAACCCTACATTCAGTATCCCACCAATTACTTACTCCCCCCCTTTTATTTCTTATCAAAGGGATCTTGGCAAGACAGGGATTTAATAAAGACAGGAGCCCATCAACAGCAATAATAGCAGATTCCAGGTCCGAGGTTGTCTCAAGCTGGACCCTTAAGCCGTTTGCATAATGCGTGGCCAAAAATTCAGACATTTTCCTCGCAAGATTTTCCGTCCATGGCCTACGGACCCTGCCTATCTGGATCGGAAACTCTCCGGGATGGGGTTCAGAGACCACAGAGGAATCTATAGCTCCCTTAAAGGTCACGCAAATGGGAAAGTGATCACGCTCCATTCTGTCTCCTACTACAAATGTCTCAACGTAATATATCAACGGAGGGGAAATCAATGCATAGTCTATAGTACTACCCCCCTGCAAAGATGGGAAGGTTAACTCCCCTGGGATGTCCCCCCGATAGTTACCATTTAGAATGAATAAATTATTATCCAAAACTAGCTCAAAGAGCAGTTTCCCCTCTTTATTTATTTTCTGATCTCTAGAAACCCGATTTATATTCCAATACTCATCCCGATCAAGCAAATTAGCTTGATCCATATCCTTCCAAAGGGATGAATTAGACGGGCCCATTCTGGCTTTGAAATCTCCTAGGATAAGCAGGTCGAAATTGTCACGTTCCTCCAGTTTCCGAGCCAACAAGAGCTTAAATTGCTCCCAAATATTCCCATCCAGTGGAGGGAAATATACATTAATAAGCACAAAAGCGAGGCCTAACTCAGAGATAACACAGTCCAACATGAGGATGTTATTCTCATAGGTGTCAGCTAAATTAATCCTAGCCTTCAATTCATATGATATAAATATGCCCAGCCGGCCCTTACGATGCAATCTCCGTGCAGGGAGGAACCAACTATGGTATCCCTCCAAGAAGAACTGACTATCTTCGGCAAGGCAAAGTTCCTGTAGACACACTATATCATATGATCTCAAATGCAAAATAAAATCGGGGTCTAAGATCTTATTTGCCCACCCCGCGATGTTCCACGATCCCACCCTAATTCCACCATAACTGGCCTCAGGAAGACTACATGGCCTCCCACCTCATGGCACCACCAGATGATCTACACCCATTATATCAGCTTCTTGTACCCCTTCCCTTACTTGCTGCAAAGTCTGAGACTCACACAACACTAAAACTGGTTGTCCTTCTGGTTCAATTTTCCCAACTGATCTCCCCATATCCTGCTCCATCTGACCACCTTCCCTAGCAACACTTTCTGGCAATCGCATCCCCTGTTTTTCCCCAGGGCTTCTGGCACCTAGGTCTACTATAGAGCCCTTACCAGGGTCTCTTGCCAAAGTCTCGGGGTCATAGAAGATATTGCCCGGGGCTAGTAATTCCTCCCCCTCTAGACTACTTATGACTGCTACTTGCGGCAATTTATCCTGGACTTCATCAGGGTTGATTTTATCTAATACTCCCCGTTCTAATGGGTTAGTTTCACCCCCCACTTTTCTATATAAATTCATTAGTTGCTCAATTAAACCTCTCTGTTTCCTCTGGTTATCAGAGTCATCATTCTCCGTGGGCTGAGCAATACCCTTTGGGCTTTCCTTATCCGGTGGACCTATTTCCATTGCCTCTGCCTCAATCAAATTAGGGGCTGGCATCCCAGGGCACTCCTGTTTAGTATTTCCATGCACCCCCTCCCCCAATTTAAGGGTGCTACGGTTACAAAATGAGCGCTTACTTAGTACCTCACTCGGTTGAGTAGTAGTCTTCTCTTTCAATTTAGGAGATATCTCCTTGTCAAATACTGGGGAGAGGTAAACTGCACTGTTATTAAGCAGCTGTTCACATTCAAATAACCTTGTCACCCACATAGGTGTATTAAATTCCAAATTAATCACCTACCGATTATCAAGGCTAAGAATATGGGAGACGGACATTATAATTCTACGAGTAACAGGAAGCCGTGTAATTGCTCGAAGATGCTCTGCTATATCAAGGGCCGAGGCCCACACTGGCAGGCTACCTGAAGGAAGCGGTAGAACTGTTAAAATTATATTGGTCGGAAGATGTCTAAGTACACCATATTCCTCTGACACAATAACCCGTCCTGGCTTTACAGGGTCCATCACTGTGGCCGCATCAGCTTTAGCCAAGGCCATATCCCCAGTAGCCTCCTCTCTTAAAGGGGCTCTCAGGTGATTCGCCCCAGGGGGATCAATGATTTAATTATGTCTGAAAAGTCATCCATCCTTTTACTTTGATGATGCATTTGATCAAGGACGTGTGAGATTGTCTGGGCAGTTAAAAGGATATGCCTGGCCAAATAAGAGGTGTTATTAACCTGATCAATTTGTCGGTTATAATTCTTTAACACCACTGTAGGATCTGAGGAATCAAACTTAGATGAGACAAATATATCCTCGTCCTCCATCAAGGGAGCAATAATCGATCATGAAGCTGGGGAAGAATTAAGTTTCAGGGGAGAGATAACACCCTCACCCTTCCCAGCCCCTTCGCAATTATAGCCCGAAGTAAGGAAGCAATCAATCTTCCTTTGTTTCATTATCTTATTCTCCGGGGGGGAAGATTAACGCCGCCTCCATATGGGAGCGTTTCTGTGAGGACATATTCGATTCCTCTATCTAGGCACCTCTGCTTTTATTCAAAGATTTGTGAGGCACTCTGGATAATCGTCACCACCTGCAATAACCCCCCAAAAATAGGGATCATGGAAAAATAGGAAAAAGCAAAGTACGAAGCCAAAGGCAGGGGTAGCGGCCCCGGCCCTGCTGGTGCCTAAGGCCGCACGCACAAGGGTTCGCCCTTGCGCGCGCTGCCCTTAGGCGTGCGCCTCCGGCGCCGCCTCCGGCAGCTCAGCTCTTTTGAATCTTGCCTCTGCTGTGTAGGTCTTCCCCTCTGCTCACTCCCAGGTCACAGTCAATTACACCGGGCTAGAGCTCCCTCCGTGCAGCAAACCCACGCTCCTCGGTCACCCTCTGGCAGCTCAGCTCTTTTTAATCTTGCCTCTGCTGTGTAGCTCCGCCCCTCTGCTCACTCCCAGGTTGCAGTCAATTACACCGGTTGAAACTTAATAGTTTTGTTAATGCATAAGCTGGCCCCAGACACAAGAACACTGCAGGTGCACACAGGCGCTCACCCATCCCCCCATGGAGCAACCTGTTTTTTCGCAGGTTTCTCTGTGCAGGGGTGATGGGTGGAGGTGCATGTTACACAGGAGTGCACAAGCGACTGCTTTCATATGAGACACACCCACCCATGCCACTGTGTTGGTGTGTATCAAGTAAAAGAGGTCACACACTCATTCACACACGTGTTCTCACCTCACACACTCACACTAATTCTAACTGATCACACACACAATCATTCAGACACAGTACACACATGCTCTCATCTCACACATTAATTCAAATTGATCACACACACATTCATCCATACACACTACAAACACATGCTCTCACCACACACACTCATTCAAATTGATCAGTCACGCACACCAGACCAGGGACATAGCTAGGGTGCAACGGGCCCCTGGCCAAGAAGTCAAGATGGGCTCCCCTCTTTGTGTCCCACCGGTGGACACCCAAAATGAAGCCAGCCTATTAAGCACATTATGCCATGAAAAGAGACATATATATAACCAGTTTAGTTGTGCCCCATAATCAATTCATGCTCCCCCCACTCCATAACCAGTTCATTTGTGCCCCCATCCCCCATATAATCAATTCACGCTGCCCCTCACCCATAACCATTGAATTGCGTCCCCGGGGCAGCATGAATTGATTATATGGGGGGGGGGGCGCAAATGAACTGGTTATGGGGTGGGGGTAAGACAGTATTCCTGTTAGAAATAACTTCATTAAGAAGAGTTAGTGAAATAGCAGCCATAATAATCTCAGAACCATATTTGCTGATTTTTCAAGATAGAATAGGTATTGCTTTACATCCTAAATTCCTACCTAAGACAGTATAAGTAAGACAGTTGTGAGAATGTGGCCCTTTTTATACGGGACTCTCCCACCCATGAACACGCAGATTTCTGCGTGTTCATGGGTGGGAGAGCCCTGTGTGAACGATGTGGCACGTGCGCCCGTGAATGAGGGTGCATGCATGCACCTAACATGCATTCCCACTCACCCCCCACTCTTCCCCATGCACAGAGCAATCAGGGAAAATGGCACATCCCGCCCATGCACCAGCACGCCCACAAACCCACCATCCGGCAGAGTCATGTAAAAACAGCATGTGAGGAGGCACTCAAAGAAGAACAGAAGGTTGCTGCCATTTAAACAAGGTTCTTCGAGATGGTTCCAAACATTCTCACCACACCTACCCTTCCAGCCCTGCATGGAATGTTTTTCTTATATTCCTAGAAAGGATTGGAAGGAACTGTCATTCTGATGGGGAGAGTGCTTTTTATATTAAAGGAGCTCAAGACCATCACACGGTCTATTATTTGAATATGGTGAGCACGCACAACCCAGTTGTGAGACTGTTAGGAGCCATCTCAAAGAACCTTCTTTACAAGGCAACAACCTTCTGATCACTCACATGGGAGGAGTTCCATCAGTATTCGACTGCTGTTGTGCACTAGTAGCAGGCAGAACCAGGTGAGCATGGTTGACCATTACCCTCAAACCACTTACTCTCTTGAGTCTCATTGAAGTCAATAGAACTAGTGCGAGGAAGTGCATTTCGGCAGTTACATCTTGTCCGGCAGCTTCGGCCGTATCTCTCAGACTCAGACCTCACCACTGTCATCCATGCCTTCATCACCTTGAGGCTGGATTACTGCAACACGCTCTACGTGGGGCTATCTGAGAAGCTGGTCCAGAGGCTGCAGCTGGTGCAGAATGCTGCAGCCCGTCTCCTTACAGGGGCGGGTCGCAGGGAGCACATGACACCAGTGCTCCAGGCTCTGCACTGGCTGCCTATAAAGTACCAGGCCCGGTTCAAGGTGCTGGTTTTAACCTTTAAAGCCCTTCACGGCCTGAGCCCTGCTTATCTGCGGGACCGCCTCACTCCCCATGTGCCCGTGCAACCCTTGAGATCGTCCGTGGGATTCTTTTTGGAGGTTCCTCGGGCGAGGCGGGTAGCCACCGATGTTAGTGGCCGCCCCATGCTGTGGAATTCGCACCCGGAGGAGGCTCGGTTGGCTCCCACTCTCCTGCTGTTTCGGCGTGTATGTAAGACCTGGCTGTTCCGTCAGGCTTTTGGCGTGGGGTGGGGTTTTCCCCACATATTGTAATTTTAAATTGTTTTTAAAAAATTTATATTTTTATTGAATGTTGTTCGCTGCCCCGGGGCAAGAGGGGCGGGATATACATTTTAAATAAATAAAAATAAACTATTTATTTATTTATTTACATTTATACCCCGCCCCTCCTGAAACAGCTCCAGAGTAAGTGACATGATGACTGCAGCCTTTGTGTGACATACCTGATACTTCAGCATTAGTAATCTTCATTTCTTACTGTAAAAAGCTGGTAGCCTCTGCAACCCCTCATGCAGCTGCAGGGTTTATCTGACATCCCACCCAATTCACAGGCATTAGAAACTTATATCTATAAAGGTTGCTGAGTAAATTCTGCTGACTCACTATGGCAACTGTGATTTCTTTCCTGTACTAGGCTATAAGAAAGGTGGACATGGGCTTCTGTGCAGAGACCATTAAGATAGGATGGGCTTTGAAGAGTTTTTGTTGGAAAAAACCAAAACAAAAAACACAGAGTTCATGTGATGCTATTATTTGCATTAACAGCAAAAGCAAAAGCCTGGGGGTTAAGCTTTGACCTTATGCTGGGCAGTGGGCAGAGACTTACAGGAGGTGGTTTATGTTTCTCCAGTGTGTGTGTGTACATATATAATTTTGCAATGTCCTTGGGACAGAGGTCAGGTCTTTGATCTTGCAAAGCCTTGTATGCACACTTGACATTACCTTATATGTAGAATATTTGGAGGAGAAAACTTTTGTCAATCTGACCTTTTCCCATGGAAACTTTCTTTGTGCTTTCCTCCCCGTTTCCTGCCTTCTATGCTAGCCCCAGGGCCTATTGTGATTTTTGTGGCTTTTTTCTTCACTAAAATTACAAAACAGCTTCAGCTGTCCTATATTTAAGGCCGAGATCTTTCTATCTACAAGCAAAAACTTTAATCAGCAAGAACTACAAAACCCTTAAATTCCATTTTGAAAATCTGTGTGTGGGTGTCAGGGCTGGGTCTTGAAGCCCCAATCCCACAGGATTTAAGAGCACCACCTTAAGAGCTGGTGCTAGCTTGGGCTGTGTTAACAGCCTACTGTTTTTTCATGTGTCTTCCTTCCTGTCTCCAGCCCCTGTGTTGCCATGCCGTTCCCCAGCTCTGCCCTTTCCCCCCTAGCCTTGCCTCCCAGCTTCCTGATTGGCCACAAGGTAGCATTTAAACCATAGTGCAGCCACAGGAAGCTGTGGGAGTGCAAGCCAGTGTGGCATGCTTGTGCACCCTACCTTGTGTCTAGGAGCATTTGTGGGGTATCTGTTGTATGTGTGACCCCTATGGACCCTGCACCTTCTTCCTTTCTTGTTATATGTATATAACTATAGTTCCTGTCTTCCTTTGTGTATAACCTAGTAATTGTCCTGGTATGATTTGAATGTTGTCTCCCCTGTTGTCTGTTGCTGTCTGGTTAACTCTGTGTTCCCTTGTTGGGTCTTGCTCCCCCCATAGCTTTGTTCCCCCTATACCTGTGCATTGTTTCCCCATAGTCTTGGGTTCCTTGTTGTCCCATTTGGTCTCACTTCTGCTATAGCCGCCTTCCCGTATAGCTGTGCATTGTTTCCCTGTAGTCCTGTGTTCCTTGTTGCCCCGTTTGGCTTCACCCTCCCCATTGCCTTGTTCCCCTATAACCCTGCTTGGTCTTGTTTCCCCCCCAGGGCCTTGCTGTTCCTGGCAGCCCCTGTGTTTGGTCTCCCTACCCCCCCCCCCC
>QEPC01014092.1:1165824-1177119 GCA_003113815.1 Sphenodon punctatus | reverse complement strand
GTAGGGTAAGATGCTTATTTAGGAACTCAACCAGTATAGATCAGGAATGCATTATATTTACCTTTGATTTCTAGTAACCACTCTGTATCAACTATCTTGCTTATGTAATCAATAAACTGACTTCTTATCTTTATGAAGAATTGTCAGTGTCTAACATTGGAACACAAGTGAGCAACAAGAGCCCTCAAGCTCTTGCGAACCCAGAGATTAAAGCGTCTGTAAACGGGAAGGATCGGGCCCTTGAGTGACAAAGGGGTTGTCCCTGCTGCAGACTTGAATTGGCCACAAAGAAAAACTGGTTCAAGTGGGCTGTACGCGAGGGAAACGGAGTCACTCAAACCCGGTAAAGTGGGGGTGCGGACCCTCCAACCCATGACAGGGTGTGCACACACTGCCGCCCCTGTCAGCGCCGACACCCAACAGGCAGCCACGGCATGGGGAGGAGCTGTTTGTAAACAAACAGCCTTATCTCCTAGCCCAATCCTGCTGCTGCTGCTTCATTACTAGAAGGCAGAGGCAGGTGAGGGATGGGGTCTGGAGCCAGGGAGGGGAGGAAGAATCACTTACTGGGGGAGAAGTTGGCTGCAGCCTGCTGCCCAGCCAGGCAAGTGTGGGGCCCCAGCTGGCTGCGGGGCCATGTGCGGCTGCACATATGGCACATGCCTGGGGCCGGCCCTCTACTTGGCACAGGGGGCTGGTGCTGCTTTATCAGCGACCTTGACTACATCTGTTAATCGGAGGGGGTGAAATACCACTCGCAGATCAAGACCATTGCCTCACAAGACACAAAATCTCCGGGCATGGGATCAAAGCCAGTGGTCGGACACCAAGGATGATGGGGATTGGGAAGATTGGAGCGACGGGACGGCTGGCACTTCGGATGGAGAGGAGCTTGAGCGTATATATCCAGATGATATGGCCTCGAGTCCCAGTAAAGAGCCCTTGGAGATGGAAACCTGGTTCATGAGCATGGAGCAGGGTAAGAAGATCCAGGGTGGCTTGGGAAATGAAGTATCCATCCCAGACCAGTCTGCCCCTTCCCAGCCTCTCCTGGCTCACGTGACCACCAAGGCCATCAAGAGTGCACCTGCACCGCTGCAGATCAGGGATACCAGGCAGGAGTCTTCACCTATTTCCTCCAAGGTTCTCCCTGGGTTAGAGATCAAGACATCACCTGTCCAACTACTGCAAGGATCCCACCACCACCACCCAGTGAAAATCATTGGTACCACTCTACATGGCTCTGAGTTGAGAGGCAGCGCCCCTAAATCACCGTTTCTATGCCTTGGTGGGTTGGCAACAATAAGAGGATTATCGACACCCCCAATGGTGTTCACAGCAGTTTGTCATCCCCCATGACTGAGTCTGGCCAAAGCTCCACTGCATTTAACTCCATCCTAACACCCCAGACCAAGGGATCCAACTTAGCCTTGGAGTACAGGGGTAATAGCCAAGGTACCCCTCAACAATTGTTTTTTCCCAAGGTCCTTGCAACTTCCAGGCTGGAAGGTTCCAATGCCATCCCTGCAGTTGTGAAAGGAACATCAAGAGCCCTTTTAGGGAATACCGTCATCCCTGAAATAGGCTTTGAGCCAATTCTGACTACCCGACCCCTGCCGGCAGCCCCCTCGCCTGAAGGTGCTGCCTGGCTCCCACCAGTGACCCCTGAAACTGCTGGCCAGTTCCCACCAGTGGCACCTAAAACAGCATTCTGGCCCCCACCAGCGGCCCCCTCACCAGAGGCTGCAGCCCGCTGAAGCTGTTGCCCGGTTCCTGCTGGAGGTGCCTGAAATGTTGTTCAGCCCCCGCCGGCAGCTCCCAAATTTAATTATTTTCCATCATCCCTTTTATGCCCTACTTGTCATTGTTTTGTTCTGCCTTGCCCTCCTGTGTTTTGTCCTGTGGGTTGTAGTCCTCCCCCTGGGATACCCAGTCAGCCCTGCCCTTTATGCCCTATCACTTTGGCCCCTTGTCTCACCCGCTTTAACCCTAGCTCAAAATGCCTTTTCCTATGTCCAAGGAGTCCTATCCCTTGTCCAGGCTGTGTTGTACCCCTCCCAGGTTACTACCTAGGTTATCTAGTTTTGTTATTTTGTACTATTAACTGTCCCTTGTCCATCTGACCCTTTGTTGTCCTTATGTTTTCAACACTCGGTATTCCTGCAAATTTTGGGGGGAAGGGGGATATTGTTAGGGCTGGGTCTTGAACCCCCAGTCCTGCAAGATTGAAGAGGAACACCTTAAGGGCTAGTATTATCTCAGGCTGTGTTAACAGCCCAGTATTCTTTCATGTGTCTTTCTTCGTGTCACCACCCCCCTGTGTTGCCACACCCTTCCCTACCTGTGCCCTTCCCACCAGCCTTGCCTTTCTGCTTCCTGATTGGCCACAAGGTAGTATTTAAACCATAGTGCGGCCACAGGAAGCTGTGGGAGCAACTGCTCTTACCCCCTGAGTGTAAGTCAATGTGGAATGCTTGTGCACCTGTCAGGACTGGATCTTGAACCCCCAGCCCTGGAGGGTTTGGAGCGTTGCCTTAAGGGCTGGTGCCACTCTGGGCGGGGATAATGGTCAGCTTCGGATGCTCGGGTTCTTTTCCACCTCTCCTCCCTCTCCTGTGTGACCGTGCCTTTTCCCAGCTGTGCCTTGTCTCCCTGACTTTGGCTCCTGGCTTCCTGATTGGCCACAGGTGGATATATAGCCTGTGGTGCGGCCACAGGAAGCTGTGGGAGCAACTGCTCTTACCCCTTGTGTGATATCTTGTGCATCACTGTTCCCTCCTTTTGTCAGTGAGTCTTCTTTTCCTATGGTGTTGGTTGTTTGGGTGTCTGGTTAGTTGTGTCCTCCCTGTTGTGTTCTCTGTGTTTCCCCCCCATTGTTCTGTGCTTCCCTGAGGGCCCTGCTGCCTCATTGCGGTGCGCTTCCCTCGAGCTCTGTTTCCCCTATTTGCGGTGCGCTTCCCTCGAGCTCTGTTTCCCCTATTTGCGGTGCGCTTCCCTCGAGCTCTGTTTCCCCCCATCGCTCTGTGCATCCCCATAGCTCTGCCCGGGTTGCCTTCCCCGTGGTCTCCCTTAGCTGTGTCTTGCCTTGCCTCACCTCTCTATAGTGGGTGTTCCCTTCTCTCCCCGCTTTTCCCCCTCATGTTGTCCTTAACTCGTTTCTCCCTATCTTCTCTGTGGATCTTGGAACCTCTCCATCCCCTCCCCCTTGGGACCCTTTTCTTTCTCCTTCCTGTAGCCTCAATGATGAGCCGTGCACTCTGAGGCCGGGTTCCCTGGCTGGTAAGACGAGAACTGTCTCAAACACCCAAGAGACTGGCTGAGAGGTTTTCCCTTCTTGATAACCTTTCTTATCTGGGTTCCCTGGGCCCTTCCTCCCGCTGTTCTCCAGTCCTAGATCACCTCACCCCTATTTCCCTACTAGTGTAGATCCCTTCTCCCCTCCTCCCCTGACAACACCCTACTTTGTGTCCAGGAGGTTACCCCCCCTTGTGTACTTGTTGGGTATCTGTTGTATGTGTGACCCCTATGGATCCTGCACCACCTTCCTTTCTTGATGTCTGTATTATAACTATAGTTCTTGTCTTCCTTTGTGTGTAACCTGGTAAGGGATACTATTATGCTTACAGAAAGTTAGATGGGCTTTGGTGAGAGGGTTCCTGAGTTCTAGCACTTTGGAGTTGATCACTCCTCTTGTTTGAATAACATAACTGCCATACTGGGTCAAACCAATGTTCCATTGAGCCCAGCATCCTGTCTCCAGCAGTGGCCAATCCTGGTTGCTTGGGAGAAGTATCCAACAGGTCCACAATGGGGAAATCCAGTCTGTTGTTCAGCTCCTAACAGAGGTTATGTCCCCCAAACCTACTAGGTAGGGGTGGGACTCCGGCTGGAATTTTGGTTTCTTTTTTTCAGTTTTGGTGGTCCTTGATTTTTTGATCTAATTTCTATTTGGGTTTTTTTGGGGGGTTTGGTCTTTTTGCATTGATCCCCCCCCCCCCCCCCCCATACACACACACCAGTTTTTTCTCATTGACTTCAATGGATTTTCTCCATTGAAGTAAATGAGAACAAACCAGAAAAAAATCAATGCAAAAAAAACAAAAAGCTGGAACCAAAAAAGAACTGCAATTTTGGTTTATGGTTTTAAAACTGCAACAGCCATTTTCTGGCCATTTTGGTTCTATCTGAAACCCAAATTCCCACCCCTACACTTGGCTAATAGCTGTTAATGGACCTATCCTCCAAGAACTTATCCAATCCTTTCTAAAACCCAGCTACACTACTGACCTTGACCATAACCTCTGGGAAAAAAATCCACAAATTGAGTGAACAAATAGGTTTCTTTTATTTGCTTTCAATCTGGTTCCAGTTTGAGTGTCCACTAATTCTGGTACTAATTTGAGAGGATAAATAATCATTCTCTATTAATTTGTTCCACACCACTCATGATTTTATAAACTTCTATCATGCCCCTCTGTCATCTCTTCTCCAAGCTCAAGAGCCCTAACATATCAAGCTTCTCCTTATACAGAAATAATTCCATACACTTTATTGTTTGTTGCCCTTCTCTGTACCTTTTCTAGTTCTTCTACATCTTTTGAGATGGGGCAACCAGAACTGCACACAGTATTCGAGGTGCGGTCACACCATGGATTTATATAGAGGTATTATGTGATATTTTCAGTTTTATTCTTTATCTCTTTCTGACTAATTCCTAACATTCTGGTGGTTGTTTTTTTACCACTGCCACACATGGAGCTGAGGATTTCAATGTACTGAAAGAGAACTTTTTCAGCATGTACTGATCTGAACGGTTGCATATAGCCTTTTTTTACTAGTACTTTTGCTTTCCCTGCATTAGCATTTGGGTAACATCTGTACTCCTATGTAGCTCTCTTGATCAGTCAATGGGCTTTGGTGCTGCAGCCTTACAGGCAAATGCTGTTTGAAATCTCAGTCTGGATGAGATTTGAATATCTCTCTATATTATGAAGTCTCAGGAGATTATTTTTTTTTCTATATAAACAACAAGAAAATAAATTTTAAATGAATCCACCTATAAAACTTTTATTACACCATTTTTGCTTGTGCAATAAAAGACAAAGAGAAAAAACATATTGTTATGAAAATGCTGTAAATGTCAAAGGGATAAGGTCTCAAGATGGGAGTGCAGCTGCTTTCAGGTATAGCATGGGGGCCAGGAGAATTCGTCTAGCTCCCTATGCCCAACTGCTGGGGTCAAAACCCTCTGGTGTGGGATCGGAGGCTAGACTTATGAGCTCTCTAGGGGTGGGATATTGTGGCATGTGTACTTGGATGCAGCCATTTGTGGGGAAAAGCAGACAGAGAACAACCAAGCACAAACACTGTTTGGGACACTCTTTATTTCTGATGAGCTTCTTAACATTTAAAAAAAAAATCTTCTTGCAGTGCAACATATGGAATTCATGATTTTCACCCTAACTGCAATATTTATGCCATTAGAAAATGAAGTTATAGCTCTAGTGGTGGCATACATACATATGTATATGTTACAGCAAGTGACAACCATATTGTATATAAGAATGTAAGAAGTGCCATCATCCTGTCTCCAATAGGGATGGACGAATGCGGTTCGGAAGTTCGGACCGAACTCAACCAGTTCGGTTGACCAAACCGAACTCGATTTTTTAACTGAACTGAATTTCCGAACTCTGCTCTGTTCGCCTATCCCTAAAAGATGATATTCCATTTAGCTCAATGGGGTTTGAATTTCTGAACTTTGTTTGGGAGTTCGGACCGAACTCGAATAGTTTGGTCGACTGAACTGAATTACCGAACCGAATTTCCAAACTCGGTTCTGTTCGCCCATCCCTAGTCTCCAACAGTGTCTATTCTCAGTCGCTTCAGAGATAACAGTTCATAATAGGGTGATCTGTGGCCACGCTTTACTCCATGTGGCCACTGGTGGTGCTGTCACATTTGATCCCACCTACCAGATGTTCCAGTGGCCAGGATCAGGGCACTTCCCGGACCGTGGCAGGATTATGCCCATTCTGTGACTTAGGCTCCCTTTCAGGTCACAGTACAGGCTAAGCCCTTCCACGGTCCGGGGAAGCCTTCCCCAGACCGGGGAAGCCATCCCCAGACCGGGGTACAGCAGGCCGTCACACGTGATGACCCGCTCTACCTAACTCTGGTCTGGGGCTAGGGCTTTTCCAGGTAGGCGTGGAAGCCTCCTAGACCGCAACACCTGTCCATCCAGGAAGAGGGAGGATCACGGGGGGCAGGGCCATGTGGACCAAGTCTACACGTGTCCCCCCCCCCCCCACTCCCTGCCCCTTCCCCTGCCCGGGCCACTGGCACATCTGCTCAGTGGCTGGATCAGTTCCTGCCCAGGGTGAGGGCCCTTGCCCTGGGCAGGATCAGTCAACTCTTAATCACATGGCACCATCATTTATGAAAACACCCATTGTATTAATTGTTCTGGAAAGAGTATAAATTAATGCATCTTTGCCTTAACTAATCATTGAAACAAAGGGGTTTTTGTGGGCAATGTTTACTTATATGGTATGTGCTGATTGTTGTCTGACCAACATCATTAAGACTACTCAGAGTTCATAAAGTTAGGCATGCGCATCAACCAACACAGGAGGGGGGCATAATTTGTAAATCCTTAACTCCGTTACAGTTTGCTAAAGGGATGTATTTGTAAGTCCTCCCAATAACTCCTATTTTGTAGAGCATCTTTAATGAAAAGTTTAAAAAAAAAAAAAGAGAGAGATTTCCAGATCAGTTACGAAGCTTTCCAGAAAGCTGAATAGCGATCAGATCTCTTGCTCCACACACTGATGGTCTTATTTTCATTCAGAGATCCTGCTGAAATCTGCAAATGCTCAGCGTCTATGAAAATCAGTCAACTGGAGCTACCGTGGGACTGCCCCTGAAGATTTCAGGGGCTGAAGCTTGTGCAGTACATGGCAGCCTGCCTCTTGACGGGGTGGGTTGGCAAGAGCACATTACACCTGCACTGGCTGCCAATAGCGTTTCAAGCACAATTCAAGGTGCTGGTTTTGACCAATAAAGCCACAAACAGCCTGGGCCCTACAGATCTCCTTATTTCTCTCCACGGTCTCTAGGATCAGCCAAGAGTGCCCTCTTACAAATTCCACCATTGGCCTATGTTGGTAAGACCCAGGCGTGCAGAAAGGAATTATCAGTGGCTGCTCCATGGCTGTAGAACTCCCTTCCCTTTGAGGTACACCTATGCTCAGTCTGAGCATCTTCCAGAGGTGGAGTAAGACCTATTTATTTGGCCAAGCATCTAACAGGAAGGATAAGCAGGGAGAGGGTGTTATGAGAGTTGATGGGGTTTATCTTTTATGTTTTAATGATGATAGCTGCCCTGAGCCTTTTTAAAAGACATCCATTTAAAATGGAAAGCTAGTTCTAATGAGGAAAATAGGAAAGAGCATAAGGACTGGCAAATTAGATGTAAAATGTTAATAGGGGCAAGCCAAGAGAGAATTTGAAGATGCACTTGCTAAAGAGGCAAAAACAAATAATAAAACTTTTTCAAGTACATCAAAAGTAAGAGGCCTGCTAGAGAGTTAGTTGGGCAATTAGATGAGCAGGGGATAAATGGGGCACTCAAGGAGGATAAGCCCATTGCGGAGAAGCTGAATGACTTCTTTGCTTTGGTCTTCACTGCAGAGGATGTTGGGGAGATACCTCTGGAACTGTTCTTCATAGGTGATGAATCGGAAGAGCTGTCACAAATAGACAGGACTCTGGAAGAGGTTCTAGGGCAATTTGACAATAGTAACACATCACTGGGATCAGATGGAATTCACCTCAGAGTTCTGAAGGGACTCAAATATTAAACTGCAGACCTACGACTGGTAATTTGTAACCTATGGCTGAGGACTGGAGAGTAGCGAATGTAACACTGATATTTTAAAGGGTGATCTTTGAAACTACAGACTATTGAGCCTGATGTCTGTGCTGGGCAAAGTGGTAGAAACGATTATTAAGAACAGAATTACTAGCCTTATTGATAAACATGGCTTAATGGGTAAGCATCAACATGGATTTAGCAAAGGAAAATGATGCCTTACTAATCTACTGGAATTTTTTTAGGGTGTAAATAAGCATGCAGATAGGGGTGAGCGGGTCGATATAGGGTAATTTCAGACGTTACGAGATCCAACCACAGTGAACCACAGACAATCCTATGGCGTGGCCAAAGAGCCCATAATGTCTGATCAGCGACATCCAGATGTTCACTACAGTCAATCACCCGTAGGTCCCAAAGGCAACCATGGTTCTGGAGGTCAGGACAGGACCATCCCCAGAATTGTGGTCAAAGTGATTTCCACCGGGAAACCACCAAACGTAACAATAGAATGGCAACCACCAGGCAGGATTGAACAAAATGATCCCCAGCTGTGGCGAAAGCACACAGCGTCGCTGCCAGGCAACGAGTAACACACAGACCAGGGAGGGATATTTAAAGGGCACAGAGCAGCAAGGGAATGTGGCGGAATGAAGCAAGGCAAGAGGGCGAGTGAAGAAGGGAGGAGGAGGTGGAGGAGCAGCGGCAGCCGGGGCAGGCTGCCCCAGAGGGGACAACCGGTCAGGGTATGGAGGCACCCCAGAAGGAGTGTGAGGGGAGGCCCGCACAGTGGCAAAGGGGCACGGTGGGAGGCGGGCAGGGAGGTGGGCCACAGGTCTGCAGGGAGGCGGACCACGGGCTAACCTCCCATGTACGACCCACAGATCTGCAAACGGGCCCAGGAGCCGGAGCCCCCAGTAGAGACCAGCAGAGGAGGAGGGGGGCACATCCGGGAGACACCAGTACCAGCGAGGGGGCAATGGGGGCACAAGGAAACCCAGACTTCATCCGGATCTGGGGGTCCCTGGAGCACCAGGTGGAGCTCGCCGTGAACAAGAGGAATGAGCATGTGTTCACGGAGATCGTGTGGGACATGGAGGCAGTGGGGAACCACGGGACCATGACCCAATGCCGCTCCAAGGCCAAAGAACTCAAGAGGGGGTACAAGGCCTTAAAGACAACATCCGACATCCTTGCAACATGGACCTGCCTGCTGTCATTCTCATCGTAACCAAGCCAAGTACGTGCACTTGAGACCTCGCATCTTCATGAATGTTAGACCCCTTGTCTCTCCCTCTGTTCCCTTTCCTAAGTCTCTTCCCCCAGCTCCTGTCTCTCAGATTGTAAGCCCTAGGGGCAGGGACCCTGTCTATTTTATTACTTTGTAAAGTGCCAGGTACACTGCTGGCGCTATATAAATGTTTGTTAATAATAATAATAATCCGACAGTCCGGACAAGGAGCACAGACTGTCCCCTACTACAAGGCCCTGGACCGCATCCATCACCTGAAGGGCTCAATAGTCACCCCACCGTTGTCCAGGGCAGGGAACAGGCAGACGTGCCCCCACCCCTGGCAGCCCTGCCCGCAGGCACCGACTCCGGGGACCCAGCCCCCCCCCCAGAGGAATGCCCCGGGAGCAGCAGAACCCCCTCGCGAACCAGCACTGGAAGCCCACACCTGCAGTCCGACTCGGGCGGATCCAAGGCCGGAACACTGGTGAGCCTGAGCCAGTGGACACAGGGGGAGCAGAGTCACACGGAGGAGCCAGCCTCGGAGGGTTCCAAGACAGACATAGAGGGTAGGCAAGCAGTTGGGATGGCAAGTGGACCAGAGGGGGCATGCCCAGGGGTGGGGGGCCCCCACAGGGTGCAGGTCCCTCCCTGTGGTCCCCAGGAATGAGGGATTGCAGAAAGGGGTCAGGGTGCACGGGGACCCACCCGGGCACAGAACAGGGGGGACAGGTGCTGCTGGCCAGGGGGCACTGGCACCCAGTGCCACTGAGTGGAGGGGGATGGGGACCGGGCCCATGCAAGGATAACACAACACCCCCCCATATGTTCCCCAACAGGTGTACAAACGCCCCGGCACACAGGACCGCCAGGCGATGGGGACAGCGGGGAACAGCCGCAGCAGCAGCCGGAGGACCAAGGTGAGATACCATGGGGGGGCCAATGGGGGTGCACCGAGGGCACGGACAGGCAGGAGAGGCATGCCCCCCCACCCTGGTACGGCACGCCCAGTGGCTCAGGTCAGGGAGTGGGAGGGTGGATGGGCAGGGCAAAGGGGGGCACCAAGGGGGAGGACCGTGCCCGCCATGAGCCAGGGGAGGCCAACAACCACCCCCAGCACCGCTCTGGAACAGGTGGCACACGACCAAGCCCAACTAACTGTCCCCAATCAGCTCCCCAACACTGAAACCAGCAGCGCTCCCACCAGCTGAACCCGTGCCCCTGGCACAGCGGATGCGGGAGCACAGGGCACGGATATGGCGCCGGAAGGAGGATCTGGCCGAGGAGATCATCTGGACCAGCATGGAGGAGGGGGAGTGAATGATTGCTGCCATAGACTGCATGGAGGCGGCCACGGAGAGAGCCCTGCAGCACATGGAAGCCAAGGACGGGCAGCTGGCAGCAGAAATGCGACTGGAATGAAGGCAGGAGTGCTGGGAGCACACCAGGCAGATGGAGATGTTGCGGCTGCTACAAGAAGCCATCGATCAGCTTGGAGCAGAGCACACACGCAAGATGGACCGGTCCCTGGACATAGGCACCTCACTGCTGCTGTATGCAGGGACCATGAGCACCTACATCATAGCAGCCACTCCACCTGGCACCAGACCGGCTCCAGCGCCTCAGGTGCCCCCTGCGGTGCCACCACCATCATGGCCGCAGGGGCCATGCATCCGCCTCCTGGTCCCACCCAGCCTCCGGAGGCAGCAGCTGCCCAGGGGGCCCCCACTGGCACTGCCGCTGCCCCCCATCCCCACTGCACAGTCTGGACCCGGACGTCTCCCAGGACACGATCGGGGAGACAGACAGCGGGGGTGAGAAGAGCTCCATGGCAACTACAAGGCGGCCGAGGGGACAGCCCAGGAAGCTTCAGGGTCGGGGGGGGAATGGGGGCGGTAGGGGGGGCCAAGGAGCAGCAGTGGGGGGAGGTGAGGCGGAGAAGGGACAGGGGGCACAGAATGGTCAATAAACGCATGGGTGTACACAACGAACCACTTTATTGTGTGCTTAACGGTATTGGGAGGGGCCGGGGGATTGCTTCAGGTGAGGCACGGTGACAGGTGGGGCCTGCAGAGGGAAGGCCCCCACAAGGCCATGGGCAAGCAGAGGTACTTGGAAGGCTGGTGTTGTGAGCCGCCTGTGTGGATGGGGCGGGGTCTCGGGGACCGGAGGTGTCCCGTGGCAGCCCCGG
>QEPC01014092.1:1128623-1140167 GCA_003113815.1 Sphenodon punctatus | reverse complement strand
CAGGCTCCTCTCCGTCGAGTCTGTTGCGGTACTGCTCTGGTCTGGACCTGATGGCTGCACAGGAGTTCCCAGGCCTGAACTGTTCAGTTGGACCTGGGAGCTGCCGCATAGGCAGGCTTCCCCAAGTTCCCCTCCTCCCTCCCAGAATCGAGTCAGTTTGACTTGACACTCTACAGGGAGGGAGGGAGGAAGGGAGCCAGGGAAGGAGGGGGGACTGGGAGCTGTGCGTGCGGCAGGAGCTCCCAGCCCCCCCCCCCCGCTCCCTGCACAGCTGCGGGATGGGCAGTTCATACCAGGGCGCCTGTATGCAGTGCCCTGGTATGGACTTTCCCCCTGCCTGGTCCCTGCAATGGAATAGTGCCCCCTGCGGCACTATTCCATTGCAGGGTCCCTTTATACGGAATGGACAGCGCTTCTAGCCGTCCATTCCGCATAAAGGGAAAAAACGCCTCCCTTTTGTCCCTGAAAGGCTTCCTTAGGAAGCCTTTCGAGGGGGTGTGTGTGAGTCACCGGTTGTGTGTGCACACGTGCGCACACAACCGGTGAGAATGTTTGGAGTCATCTCTCAGAACCTGGTTTAGAGCAGCAACCTTCTGTTGCTGCTCTAAACCAGGTTCTTTGAGATGACTCCAAACATTCACTGCGGCACATGCGGCCGCTTTTTTTTTTTTCTGTGTCGGACTCCGGGCCGGCCAGCCGGGGGAGTCCTGGGGCCAGGAGGGGCATTGCCCCTCCTTCCCTAGGCGGCCCACCGCCACTGGAATGTTGCATCCCTTGTCTCTCCTTCTGTTCCCCTTTCCCTGTCTCCCCTCCCCCTGTCTTTAGATTGTAAGGTCTCGGGCAGGGACCGTGTCTATCTTATTCTCTGTAAAGCGCCAGGTACATAGCTGGTGCTATATAAATGCTTATAATAATAATAATAATAATAAATTAATTAATTAATTAATGAAGAAGAAGTTATAAAAATCCAGCCACTTATTGCCAGCAGGATGCTAGCAACACAGGGGTGTAACCAAGGGGGGCAGGGTGGAAACTGTCCCCTACCCCCCACCCATTCATTTCTCTCCTGTCATCTATCATTGTCCTCTTTGTGCCCCCATCTGAAAGAGTGTGGTTCCACCACTGTAGCAATACCCTGGTCTGATGGAGCCACAAGTCTGCTCCCTTGCCCCAATATTAGATGCATGAGAATAATAAAGAGAAAAAAATTACCCTTGTAGAAAAGCTCCTGATGGCAACAGGATCACAACACCTAGGAGCCAGGACTCCACCCTCTTATCACACAACTGAACAAACATAAACACATTGTGAGACTGAGTCATCAAGTTGGGCAGCCAGCAAGTATCTGCTTGAGATCACCTCAACGGAATGATGAAATATCTTGGGACCCATGTTCACTGTGTTTTTCTCCATTGCTGCTAATGGGGGGTGGGGTGGGGAGGGAACAGTGAACATGGGTCTCTGATAGCATCCCTTTACCACAATGCCATGCTTGATTTTTTAATTTGGGAAGTCTAATAGCTCTTATGGCCCAAGGAAAAGAGATAATTCCTTAGATACTGGCAATTCTAAAATACTGTTCTCGTTTAATTTGCCCATTGAATCGCAGTTCACAAATTTTACTATACTTAGTGATTCTGTTGAAGCCTCAGCCCATATAGATTACTCAAGAACAGCAACTTTAGTTAGTTCTTCATGGCTGTGGAGAAAAGCTTGAAAACATTAACCCTATTAGTCAAAAACAGAAGGCAAATAAATATCCCAAATTTATTTTGGGGATTTCTGATGCAAGTCCTCTAAATGATTCTGGGTGGTCTGATTCATAACTTTTGAATACTTTGAGTTGACAATACTTACTTTAATACTCCCAGCACTTGAAGCACACAAGTGCAGTCTAAATAAGTAATCACTTGGACTTCAGAGAGAATACATCAGGATTACTGTAGTTACTCTGTGTGTGCAGCAGCTATCCTTGTGGAAGAATTTTGGCTCTGACTGAAGAAACTAGGGACATAATCCTCCACCATTAAAGTCAATTTGTCATTGTCTTCCATGGATGGGAGAGTGTGTGCAGTCATTTTGCATTTTGGAAAATTCTGTGTCGTGAGGTTGCTTGAATTAAAAAAATAATAGTCTGAAGTTCTCATTACAAAGAACACATTTTATAGTTTAACAAAAAAGAGTGAACTTTTAGATGCAATCATGAAAACAATGTCCAAACAATGCAAGAGGAAAAACAAGACAAAAATAAAACAAATATGTGATTAGTCCTTCCATCACGTCTGGCTACTCATGAGCTCTGAATTCAGTAGACACACAATTGGATCAGATCTTGTGAAACAGTATCTCCACGTGCTGTTTTCTTCATTCCCAACTTGGAACACTGACTCCTAACTCACCCTTTACGGTAGCTGGCTTCTGGATGGGTGTTAACAAATGAGACAATTAGCATCCTGGAGGCTCCTTTTGCTGTCATCAGGGCAGTATTGAGGAAAAACGGCAGGGAAGGTCCAGCCTCAGTTAGTGACTGCCCTACTTCTGACAGTTCGCAAACATCCAGAAACGTTGTGGTCTCATTTGCATCCCACTCTCATCTGGCGTTCCCACTCTTCTGAACTTGGAACTGCAGCAGGATAGTGTAGTGTCTGCACTCTATCATTATCATGAGCGCTTAGGCTGCCTCTGAGGATGGGCGCTGAGGATGGGCAATTCTGGAAGTGCTGCTGGACTGGGTGGTGCAGTTGGTTGACTGTGCAGAGGTAATGGAGGACTTTCAGCAGGGCAGGAGGGGTTCCTGAACTGTATAAGTGCAATTGATCCATATCACCCTCATTTCCCAAGGAGAACTACCTGAACCACAAGGGGTTCTTCTCTGTGGTTCTCCAGGCCGTAGTGGACCACTGTGCCCACTTTGTGGATGTTCTGGCTGAGTGGTCAGGGAAGAAACACGACACCCACATCTTCTGTCAGCCCCCTTCTTTGGCCGCGTGTATGCAGACTTTAGACCCTTCACAGAAACACACACTGAGGGGGTGCTCATGAGGCCTGTTGTTCTCAGGGACCCTGCCTACCCCATGAAGCCCAGGCTCATGAAGGCATACAGCATTGCCTGCACCCCAGAACAATGGTACTTTAACTGGCAGCTCAGCACCATCCACTCTGTTGTGGAAGGCTTTGGGTCTTTTAAAGCACTGCTGGAGATCAATAGCTGCTAGGATTGATTTCCAGCTGGAGATGACTCCCCTGCTAACAACTGTCTTCTGCGTTTTCCACAACATCTGCGAGACCAGCAGGGCCACATTGGAGAACCCTCTACCAGTTAGCTCTTGCAAGCTACTGCCCCTGTTCTGGGACCAGCTGAATGGAGTGGAGCAGCACATAGCTGGAGAGATCCAGGATGCCTTGTGCTGGCACATCAGCCACAATGCTAGCAAAAATACCCACCATCTGTGACAGTTTATACTGAGCATTGATAAACTGTTTAAAATGTCTTTGATATCAATAAAGTCTTTTAAAATGTTTCCTGTGCGTCACTGTTTTCGTCTGGGCCATCCAGCCATGCCATGCCCCCAACACCGGGACTTTCCATCCTTGGCCTCCCCACCCCCTTCCTGTGCCATTTCCCACCCTTTCTTTTTCCTGTGTGTTCCCTACTAGCATTTGGAGGTTAGCTGGCTGCAGGCCTGAACCTTTGCAGGCTAGCTGGGTCTGGGAATAGCAATAGGAAGCACAGAGGCAAAGATGGGCTGCTGGTTACTATGCTGTCTCCTCCCTCCCCCCCACAAGTGCAAAAGCTTCCAGCCCCCAAAGTGGCTTATTGCTATGCCATACCTCCACTTCCCAACCCCCAACTTCCCTCCTTTCTGATAAGCATGGAAACCATAGGTTATAAAAATTTAAAGAACCTTTTTAGCAAGAGTTTACTACTTCTTCCACCTTCTCATGGATTATGAAAACACATGGTGGGGTGTGAACTGTTGATGTGGATTCCACGTGTGGGGTGTGAACTACCGATGAGTGTTAGGAAATGGCACCTGCCCCTTAGCAATGGTGGTCCTGGTTGTGGAACCAAAATGCGCATAGAGGGAGGTCTGGAGATGAATGGACTGGGACAAGCTACTTTGAGTCTGTGCCCAGATTTCACTCACCTCCTCGCTTGCTCAATTACACTGTCTGACCACTCCCCAGCTGCCACCAAAAGGAGTAGGCGCAAGAAGAAATAGGATAATATTACAAATAAAGAGGCAGTGAAAGACCACTGCCACCAGAGGCAGACCCTGAGCCTGTTCTCCTGCTGGCAGTCCAGGTGGGCCTTGGCAGCAAAGGTCTTGCACTCTGCAGCAACAGCTGCCTATGCTCCCCAGGCCATGCTGTTAATGGCTTCCCGGATCTCGTCTGCCCATCTCCATAGTCTCCCCAAGCAGCTCCCTTGCCAAGTCCTTCCTATGCTGCCAGCTGCAGACCTGCAAGTCCTAGTTCCCATAAGGGATGACTTTCGAACTCAAGTGCATACACTGTGAGAGTCACAATGTCTGTGTCGACCCGTGTTGGCTCCAGGGCACGGACGAGCATGGAGGGATTTCCACTGGTGGTCATGGGTTCCATGGTGAGAGTGGGCAGTGTAGGAGCCATGTCCGCCTGCTTCTGGTCTCTGGCAAAGGCGCAGCCATACAGGCAGGATGCCGAGTAGTTTAAAGAGCAAGAACTTATTGGAAACTTGTCCAGAAAAAACAGGATGACCAGGAGCTGATCCACCATTTTTGCATGGTGTGGTCGCTGTGGTGGAATTGGGTGAGCAGCTGTGGCCTGTGCTGCACGAGGACACAAAAATGTGTTCCAACATCTCTATGGAGAAATGAGTCACTATCTCACTCTCATGGAGTTTGCTCCTCCAGATAGCTACAGGTTTGTAGCAAGACAGTTTTGCATGGGTCTGTCAACCATGTAAGTTATTGTCATGGAAGTATGTCAAGCTATAAATAATGACTGAAGTGATGATGGTTGGCCGGTCCAGTGATCTGTGGGGCATAGGGGACACCTGCTATTGGAGTCCAGCCTCCTTTTGGTAACTCAGGTTTGCAGCCTTGGCGTGCTCCTAGACCCATTGTTATGCCCGGAATATTGGATTGTTGCGGTGGCCAGGAGTGTCTTTCACCAACTCCATTTGGTGAGAAGGCTGTGACTCTTTCTTTCAGGTACAGACGAGACCACTGTCATCCAAGCCTTCATAACCCGTAGGCTAGATTATTACAATGGTGCTGCTGTCCTTGATGACTGTTTGGAAACCAGCTGGTGCAGAATGTGATGGCCTGACTTCTGTCAAGGGTGGGTCACCCGCAGTAAATTACACCAGTGCTTCAGAATCTGCACTGGCTGCCACTAGCTTTCTGAGTACAATTCAAGGTATAAAGCCCTAAATGGCCTGGGCACCACATATCTGAAAGACCGTCTCCTCCCTTATGTCCCATTGCAGTCCCTGAAGTCAGCTGGAAGCATCCTCTTGCGTATACCATCTGTCCATCAAGTTTGTACAGTAAGGGCATGCAAAAAGGCGTTCTCAGCAGTTGCCCCACAATTATGGCACCCCCCTTTCCTGGAGGTTCATCTAAGCTTGCTCATCTTCCAGATCAAGAGAGAGACTTGAGACTCATCCTATTAAAACTCATCCTAGAGACTCATCCTTCATAGGCTCATCCTCTGAAGGTCTACCTGGGTAGATCTTCATATGGCCTATAAAGGTCTACCTGAGTGACTGCTATGAGTCAAGAGGACATTTCAGCCTTTAACATGTGTTGGATGGCAGAAGTGGAGTGTGCTTTCGGGATTCAAATGACTTGATGTAAAAAAATAATAATCATGTTCTCATGGTGACTGGTTTTTGAAGTGTACTATACAAATCTTGTAAGACTGAGGAAAGACTTTGCATTATGCTTTGGTGAAGGAATCAGACGGCAATGATCTTCACGCACTGGCCCTTCCTTCTGTATCTGGTGTCATCAATAAGAAAGCTGCCTATGGCTGCTGTCTGGAGTTGCTGATCTCAGTGCTGGGAGTAATGTCAGGATCAGGGTTGGAGTAGGGAGTCCGAGCCGGGTCAGGAATGAATCCAAGTGGACGAACAGAAAACAGGGTAGGAGTCAGAAAAGCATGTTCAGGATCAGGCCAATATCCAGAGCTTTGCACATAGCTAGATCTGTGTTGGTGTGTTTTTCATGAACAGAAAAATGTAGGTTTGAGCCAACAGACACTTGCAAAACATAGTATGTGCAAGGACCCTAATTCAGGGGCTGGCCAAACATTGTAATAGCAAAAGTCTTTTCAGAAACTAACCAAGAATCCAAGGCTGCATTTGATTTGCTTCCAAATTTCCATTATTTAAAAACAATCCCAAATAGTAATTGGTTGCATTTATTTAGAGCCTTTTACATAAGGATTTCAAATGGCTTTATGCAAACTGCCAGTGAAAGACAACAGATGAGTTTAAGTCCAATTTTTGACTTTGAAAATCTACCACAAGATGACTTGTGCAAGAAACAAACCCAAGTCACCTACCTAACCTTTGAGATGTGTTCACCAATAATAAAAATGCCCCAAGATCAGCACTGTAGTTGCAGCGTGATGGGAAACCTTTGACCCACAGAAGCTTGTGGCTCTTTGCTTGCACTGAGAGAGTTCCTGCACAGAGGACAGCGTGTGATTCACCTAACATGCAACAATACTTTATTATTTATTTTCTCATTTATACCATGCCATTCCCTTATGCTCAGGGTGGCTGTGATGGGGTTGGGACCATCACAGTGGCTTACAACATATAAACATTTTCTTAAAAATCCTGCCCCAACCCCTTAAGTCCCTGTCACCCAGCTCTATCCCTGGCTGCCCAATGCCTGGCTAAACAAAAAGGTTTTGTATCACCTCCAGAAGATGAGCAGGCTCGGGCTTAGACAAATCTCCAAGGAAGGGAGTTTCATAATTGTGGGGAAGCCACCGAGAACGCCTCTCTATTTGCCCTTGTTGTGGAAACTTGGTAAACAGATGGTACCAGCAAGAGGCTGCTCCTAGCTGACCTCAGAGGCTGTGATGGGACATGAGGGACAAGGTGGTCTTTCAGATATTTGGGTCCCAAGCCCAATTATGCTATGTCATGTGAATAATAATAATTAATAATTAATAATTAATGCTTTATTTCGGCCATAAGCCATTTTAGTACAACAACCAAACACCAATCAAACAAAGAGGCCTATCTTATGGCTATGGACCTGATAAGCCCCCCGCAGCAAATAAACCCGCTACGTAGATAGGGTGCCATAAAAGCCCCCTGGGGGCAGTAACAGAGGCAACAAATAATAAATGTACATGTAAGTATGTCGCAAACTCAGTACCTATACTGCACCTGAGACTGATTGCGAAAAGGCTTGGCGGAGATTGAACGCTGCTACCAAATAGTTGGAAATGGTCAGGGTCAGATGGGGGGTCAGCATCTGCCAGAGTCAATAAAGACAAATTATGTGAGGTTCTACCACTAAACTTGGAGCAAAATGGCGTTAAAAATTCCTGACACAGAGAGTCATACAAATGACATTCAAACAGAAGGTGTTCCGTGGTCTCTACCTTTTGGTGGTCAAAAGGACACAAGCGGTCAGAGAATTTGATGATACTAAAGCGCCCTCCAATACCTTAGTTGGGAGGGCATTAAAGCGGGCACTTGCGAAAAGCTTTTCCCCCTCTGGGTAAGGTTGGTGGACAAATAGTGGGCAATGTGAGGGCTGTCTGGAATTAACAGGAGATAATCTTGCAGATGTGGGGAAGCTCGAATCTTGGAATGTTCCTCCTGTTTGGCAATATCCAAATGCCTACACATGATCTCCCGCTTGGCCACAACTGGGTTCTTTCCTTCCCAGTAATCGGGATTGAAACCCAGTTTACAGAGGTGGCATTCTACCACCCTCTGCCATCTGCTTGTGTAAACGTCCTCCTTCCAAAATTTAATCAGTCCCCCCTGCTGGAGATAACAAGTTTTAACCCAAAACTTCCATACCTGGCCCCAAGCTACCACCGACCAGCTCTGCTGGCCAACCTCCGTCCTAACTTCAGCGTATGGCGTGCCCTTGGGGGCCCTTAGCAATCTCGGGTAGGCTCTAGCCTGCACACCATCGAGTTTACCAAGACTGTGTGAAATCTGCGGGATCCACAGCTCCGCACCAAAGAGGAGTTGGGCTCAAGTCTTGGCGTTTAAAACCTTTATCGCAGGTGCCAGAGCAGTGCTTCCTGAGTTACTAAATAGCTTTAATATCGCATGGGCAGAGCCCTTAGCAACTGCCAAAGCCCTCTCATAGTGTTCCTCCCAAGGACCCGAAGCCTGAAATAGTAGGCCCAGGTACCTGAATAATTTAACCTGGGCAACTGGTTGACCACTTATTGACCATGAATGGCTCTTCTTTGATTTGGAAACCACCATTATTTTAGATTTCTCGTGGTTTATTACCAGTTTATTCAAAGCGCAAAAATCAGAAAAGCAGGCTAATTGTCTGTCCATCTCCACTTTGGTCTGGGACATAATGGCAATGTCATCAGCGAACAGCAAGCTCCCAACTGGGCGATCCGCTAGTTTGGGGGGAAAATAGGCAGACCGAGCAAGTAAGAAGATAATATCATTAACATACAGGTTAAAAGCACAGGGGCAAGGACACACCCCTGTCTTACCCCTGAGAAGGTGGGTATCGTTTTGGTCAAGTGGCCCTGATGATTGGTTTTGACTTCAAGGGAGGAACCAAAATGAAGTTGTTGAAGTATATATAACAGCCTAGGATCCATCTACATTTGCTCCAGCTTGGCCCATAATCTAGCTCTGTTCACCAGATCAAAGGCCGATCTCAGGTCCAAAAAAGCTACATACAACTTCCCATTTTTCCTCTGATATTTCTCCATGAGGTGATTAAGCACTAGACACTGCTCCAGCATGGACCGGCCCCTCTGGAATCCCGCCTGTTCAGGATGCAATAGATGGTGTTCCTCTATCCAGAGTGTTAGCCGTTGCAGGAGCCATTTCCCATATATCTTGCTAACCACGCACAGTAAACTGATTGATTGGCCTATAGTTAGCAGGGATTAATCTATCTCCTTTATAAAATACTGGCACAACCACAGGCCGCTCCCAGTTGACTGGGATGATTCCGGTGTTATTTATGGCAGTGAAGAGTGCGGTTAACACAGGCACCCACCAGTCTAGGGCCTGCTTAATTATCTCGATGGAGATCATATCTGGACCAGGGGCCTTGCCATTTTTGAAGGTCTTAATCAGCTCGGCCACTTCAGCCTCTGCTACCGGAAGCCATTTGGGATAAAGGGTTAATTGGTCCACTACTGTAGGAATAGCTGGTCGACTGGGCTCGCCTGTGTATAGAATATGGAAGTGACGGACCCAGAGCTGATCTGGTGGGGTTACTGATGTGAGCCCTAGACCCCCCTTGTCCCTTCTACTAAGCAAAAGCCAGAACCCCTTTGAATCTCTGGATTCTGCAACTTTAATTAAGTAAGTCCAATACTCCTCCCAATAACGATGTTTCTTCTTTTTAATTAGCTGCTTAAAGGCCCTCTTGGCCTGAAAATATTCTAAAGGTAATGTGGTTAAATTACCCCTTCTATATTCTTTATACAGGGCAACCACTTCCTTCCTAGCTATCCTGCATTCTGCATCAAACCATGGTTTACTGTTAGGGAATTTAGCAGCAGTCCTAATGGGCCTGGCGTGATATCCTGTCAGCTCCTGATGGAATTTCTCCATCAGCTGGGAGTATTGGTTGATGACCGCCTCTGCCTCTATAGTACCCAAAATATCTGTTCTTGCTTGGCTCGCCCCTGCATCTGTCATAAAGATGTCTGCAAAAAAGGAGAGGGCCTCACTGACTTGAGGCAGGGCATGTTTATTGCCTGATGAAATGGAAAGGGAGGAGAAACAGGGGGTCCCCTCCTGTACTATATGCCTGTCCCCTAAATGCGGGAATGCCAAAGTTAAGTTGAGGGGGAGATGATCACTTGCCTGAAAAATATCCACCCTAAAGTCCCTAACCAAAGGGGCAACTTCCATGGATATAGCCATATAATCTGTCACGCTTGCCCCCCTGGGACCCAAATAGGTAAATTCCCCCTTCCAATCTCCAAAACCGGTACCATTTAGGACAAACAGGGAAAATTCTACAAGTGTCTTACCAAACAAGATGCCCGAGTTGTTTATATGGGCAACTTTTGAGTGGCGAGAGTTAAAAGGGTTGTTTTCCCTGTTTGTTATGCCATAAGGGACCATCGCCTCATCATCTACACCTGGCCTGGCATTAAAGTCCCCTGCCAAAATAACTTTGGCCCGAGAATATAAAGCAATTGTTTCCTCCAGTGCAGAATTTACCAGGGCCCAAAATTTATGCTGGTAAGTTTTGGTGTTGGCTGGGGGGATGTATGCTGTAGCTTAGATGAATTGAAGTCCTCCACAGCTTAATACCCCAACAAGAAAGCAGGGGGGTCTATACAGGATGTCCTCAATAACGGCGCCCAAGGACTGTTTTATCAAGCATGCCACCCCACCCCCACCCCACCCCGCTTGGGCAATCCTTGACGGCTGTAGAAACCGCCGGAATTGTGTACACCAGGAAATAGTCAAGAGTCAAGCCATCCTTGGCCCAGGTTTCCTGCAAAAGGAGAATGTGAAATTGTTCTAAGAAAGCCCTAACATCTGGTAGAGATAAGAGACATGACCAGCCCGCTACATTCCAGGAGCAAATTTTAAGGCACCTGGTATCATGACACTGCAACCGTCAGGGAGCTTGCTGTAATATCTTATTAGAAAAAGGGTCAATTATGGGCTGAGACACTGCCACATTATTTGGGTCTGTCTCTGCCTGTAAAATGCTCAGAGTAGCCGGGGGGTGGGTTGAAGATGAATGAGGACTAGGCGACAAACCCTGTGTGTACCTCCCTGCATCTGGGATCGTTACATCCTGCGTTTCCCCGCCTGCCACTTGAGACTCACTACTAAATAGTGGGGACCCTAGCTCCATAGAGGGTAGGGTCAGGGTCTCTAGGAGAGAATCCACTCCCCTGTCTAAACCCCCTGCAAGCTTTAGTAATCTTTCATGGATTGGCACTAACTGGGGGGCAGGCTGGGATGCTGGCTGTGAGCGATCGGCTCCATTATTATTATTATTATTATTATAAACATTTATATAGTACCAATAGTGTGACCTGGTGCTGTACAGAACATAGAAATAGACGCGGTCCCTGCCTGTGGCTTACAATCTAAAAGACAAGGAGAGGGAGACAGGGAGAGGGGACAGTGGGAGAGACAGGGGAGAAGACCAACAAACAACAAACATTCAAGCGGATGCAAAGTCTCAGGTGCCTGTGCTTAGTTTGGTTACAATCAGGTTGGTTGCAGCAGTCTGCAGAGGAGGGCAGACAGTGGGTATATGGGAATGACTAGCAGGCATTGGGAAAGGCAGCGAGGAAAAAGTGGGTCTTGAGGAGGGATTTGAAGGAGCGGAGGGAGGGGGC
>QEPC01014092.1:1107704-1128016 GCA_003113815.1 Sphenodon punctatus | reverse complement strand
CTGGATGGTGACTCCATTGATGCAGATGGGCAGGTTAGAGGGAGAGGAAGAGGAGGGAGGAAAAATGAAGAGTTCGGTCTTGGCCATGTTGAGCTTGAGTTGACGTCGGGACATCCAGGCGGAGATATCAGAGAGGCAGTTGATGAGGCGTGAGTGGACAGAAGAGGAGAGAGAGAGGGTAGAAAGATAGAGTTGGGTGTCATCAGAGTAGAGATGGTATTGGAATCCGTGGAGTCCCACCCTCCTGGGTTGTTGACAACTCCCTGGGGCAAGAGACACGAGCAGGTTTAAGTGTACGGGAAACTAGTGGCTTAATATTAAGATCTTTGAGCACCTCACCCACATAAATACCCCATGTGGAGAATAACAAATCCTGGGCCAGAATTTTGGCTGCAAAATAAGGCATATGGAAATATACGATAAGCAGCTGCAAATGGGGGGAGGAAGGGAGCACTTGAAAAGAGTGCACAGCCCCTGAAGGGACCCTACCCAGGATACATCCCAGATGGTGCACTATTGCTTCTTTGGAATTCCAAACAGGAAAGACACGATTTGGCAGAGGTCGAATTCTGAAAAAGACAGCACCAGTTACTGGCACCAGCCTGCTGAAAATCAGGATAGTGGAATCCCAACAATGGTTTGGATTAACAGAGCAAGATTCCCCATCCTTTCTCTCACCCCTGGGATGCACAAAACTAGCAAAACCTGCTGGGACTGTAGGGTGGGACGAAGGGGAAGGGCTGGATCGCGGCAGGCCATGACCTAAGTTTACAGTTAAAAATCAGGTCAGATATATGTGACAAAAGTTTCTGTTGCCCTTGCAAGAGAGCGGCAATGCCATCTAGTTTCTCAAGCAGTTTAAGGTGCATCTCTCCCAAAATATGACACTGTTTGTCCAGCAGAGCACTAAAGGAGGAAGACGGAAGCACTGTACTACAGTCACTTCCTGATAAGGACAAATCTGCCTTGTGCATAAAAAATGGATCCAACAATCCAGAGTCCAAAATCGGGGGGGCTGGGTCCACCCCAGGCACCGGGGGAGCAGGTGAATCATGTGAGCAGCCGGGGGCATCTGGCGGCAAGGACTTGGCCCCCACCCCAGACACATGTGTCTTGGACCGAAGAAAATAGAAATTGTCAAGAGATTTCTGTTTATCGGAGGCAGGGGGGATACCTGATGTAGAAAGGGTTCTCGGACCTCGCAGCTTCTTTGGCACGGTCTTCCCCACCATGATCCGCCGTGTCGCAGGAGCTTGCGAGGAGAACCCCCCAAAATGGCAAGCTGTTAGCAGCTCACGTGGCACACGGGGTGATCGAAGACGGGGGCCCCCAAAGCAACCCCCGCGAACCCCGGACCCACCTGGTAGCCCGCAAGGGCAAGAAGCTCGTGTGGGCTCCCCTCCGGTTGCTCCGGAGGGGACCCAGTCGTTGGGAGAGCCCCCGGCCCCGCCGGAGGCTGTAGCACGCCCCCCGCACGCAGAGACGGAGAGGCGGGGAGCTAGAGCCACGCCCCCAGAAGCAGGGAATCAGGAAGGGTGTGTCCCGGAGCTACAGGGAACGCCCCTAGAAAGCGTAAAGGAACGTCGGGTGAAGGCCCCGCCCCCTCTAAGCAACCCAGCTGCAACTGTTCCTCTGCCCCCGCAGCACCGATCGGAGCGGCTGCGGGCGCGTACAAGGGCGGGGCCTGGGACATAAAAGCCAGCGCCGCCTGGGGAACGGCGCTGGTGATTGTTTGAAACTGGCCCCCTTGAGTGAACAGCGAGAAAGAAGTGACTGTGTGCCTGAAGTGTTGCCCGTGTGTCTGGACCCCTGCCTAACCCCTGCAGTTCCTTGAAAGTGTGAAGGTGAGAGTGGAATTTTGTAAGAGAGTGAGTGCCCTGCCTATCCCTGTCGTGGTGTCCTACATCTTGGAGGTGAGTGCCCGCGTCCCGTGTCCCCTCCCCCTGTCCTGGGCCCCTGCACCCCCAGGGGTGAACTCCCCACACCCCCAACCTCGTAAGTGCGTTGAGTGTGGGAGCGCGTGTGGGTCAGCAGCGCCCTATGATGATAGGGGCCTAAACTTCCAATTGTGCTTGCACAAGGAAGGGCCCACACACTATCCTGACGGGCATTCGTCCCCGATCGCTCCTTGCTCTGACCTTGCACCCCGTAAAGGGGTGGATGTGTGTTTGCCTGAGGCCCGTACCCCGGTAACACAAGCGCTCCAGCGCCCAGTCCACGCTTAAGGCCGCACACACACCGGGGGCTAGCTGCTGTTAAATCTGGAAGGGGGGTCTTGGCTTTCTGGTGTCCAATCCGCAGCGTCCCTCCACAAACACGTGGGCCAGTAGAGTCCGTACAGCCGGGCTAGCAGTCCGGTGGCTTTTCTTTCCCTTGCAGGGCTGAGATTCCACCCCCCTGCAAGCACTGGGCTCCAGGACTCCCCAGATGACAGGTAGATATAAGTCAGTGGCACAGCAGTGAAGCTCTTCTCCAGCAGAATTCCTGGCCACGGCCACAATGGCCGACAAACGGCCCAACCAACGGCCAACACCCTTTGGGTGTCGTCCAAGGGCTGGCGCCCTCCGGGCCCCGCCTTGCCTTGAAATACCTGTGGGAGGGAGGGATGCAGGCTTGAGTGGCAGGGCAATCCTCCACTGGGGGTTCTCCCCTCCTCTAGCCCCAGCCAAACACGGCACCCCCTCAACATAGCCCATGTCATGTGAATAGGTATTCAGACAACATAAAAACCATAGCCAAGTTACTCAAGAGTGGCTTAATAGTTAGAAGAGCGGACGCAAAAAAAACAGTGGTAGCTGGCTTTACTTGTTTTACTTTTTCTAGAGATGAAAAGTCATGCTAGAAGCTGTATCATAATGGATTTCAATGGATAATGGATTATAGTATTTCACAGATACTGTAAAGTTTAAAAGCTTTATTGCCCTCGTACAGTTCCAGTTTTTGCTAAATTGAGATAAGGAAAAATTTTCATGTTAACTACAGCATTTGGAAGGTAAATACTTGGTTTCAGGAAAGCATTGTAAATTAACCAAATTGCATTCTCTCTTCATAGAATAGGGACTAATAATTTACTGAGAGAAGAGTGAGGCCAGTGCAGCAAACCCTGAGGCCTCCTACAACCTACAGCCCAGGAGCTTGGGGCTGCAGTTGGCCTGTGGGTGACACTTTGGCCACCCTTGCTTTAAATCCAGGATACAGAACTAGAGTGGTTATTGTGCTGCATTCAGGAAAATTATTTGTAAGATGCTGCCCTCTGGTGTATTATGTGATCAATTTATCATCTTCAGTCACCCAGAAATGCTCCTCTTAGACAGCTTCATTTTGCTAATTTTCATCCCTTGTAACTTTCTCATAAAGCAAGAGTTTTTCAAAGGTACCAAAGACAGTTAGACACCCAATTCCTTTTGAAAACCACAATCACAAAAGTCTGCTTTGTTTCAGGGAAAGTTGGGTCACTAATTCTCATTCAGAAATCTGCCCCCACCCAAACCTATAGAAAAATATGAACTAGAAACAAAAATATGAACACCGCTAATATAGGGAAGATTAAATCCCAAGCCAGATGCAGATCTAAATTTTACAAATGGTTCCTGTCTTCAAAATGGACCAAAGCAAATCTTATTTCCATGCAATCCAAGACTTTGAAGGCTTCAAACACAGTACTTTCTTACCTCACTGTGAAGAATCTTAATAAAATAATCTTAATAAAATAACCACCTGTTGAATATTAGGGATGGGCGAACGCGGTTCGGAAGTTCGGAGTTCGGACCGAACTCGAATAGTTCGGTCAACCAAACCGAACGGTCGAACCGAACTCGAATTCGAACGTTCGAAGTTCGAACCGAACTTGAACAGTTCGGTCAACCGAACCGAACGGTCGAACCGAACTCGAATTCGAACGTTCGGTTCGGATGCGTTCGGTGAGTTCGGAATTGAATTTCCATTGGTTTCAATGGAAAACACATTATCGGCTGTAACTTTTTTGTTTTTTAAGCTATGTGGCTGAAATTTGGGGTGCCTCTACCTTCAATAGAACTCATTATGTGCACCAAATATCAAAACAATTGGATAAAGGAATCCGATTTTAGAAGCAGTTGCATTATTGTATTTTGCAATATTCTACATATACATTCTTAGCTGTAACTTCTTTGCCTCACATCTAATGTAGGTGAAACATGTTAAGTTTATACCCCTTCCCATAGTAACTATCTTTGCCAAATTTCAGAAGGATTGGACAAAAGGTCTTGGTGGTATAAGCAATTAACAAATAAATGTATGTCTGATTATAACATCTTTGTAGTCCAACCAGTGTACATGAAATTTGGCAGGACTATATATTTCACTTTCATGATCATCTCTGCCAAATATCAGAGAGATATTATAAAGGGTCTCAATTTTATATGCCTGTACAACAAATGTAGAGAAGGGGCCTATGCCTGGGATTCTCTTATGTCACTGTGGTATAAGATCGGTTTGTGATGCAAATTGGCCAACAGAAGTGGTTCCCTTTATCAAAATCTCCTGTACATTTGCTGAAATAGCAGGAACGGTATTTGATACATTCCTGTCAAATATCCTGTAAACAGAATGGAATATCAAAATGTAACAGCTGGAAATGTATTTTCAGGTTAATGTCTTATACCCTTGGGACCCTTTATCCACTCTTTCCTAAAATTGGCAGAAATATTAAGCATATAGAGGGATGTAATATGCACAAGTTTCATGAACATTGGATGCAAGATAAAGAAGTTGTAGTCATGAATGTGTATGGAGCTTTTCTTAAAATCACAATATTCAATTGCTTCTGAAATCAGTTTCCTTTATCTAATCGTTCCGAATGTTGGTCTACTTGGTGCGCTCCATTGGGGGGTACAATCTCCCTAAATATCATCAAAAAGTAATAAGAAACAAAAATGTTATGGCCAGAAATATGTTTTTTAGTTTTTTCCTTTTATTTCAAAAACTAAATGTCATTTTCAGTTCCCGATTGCACCGAACTAAAGACCGAACCTATCCCGACCGAACCGAATCCCGAATCCGAACTCAACGTTCGATCCGAACCACCGAACGGCCGAACATTCAAACCGACGAACCAAACCGAACGGGCGAACCGAACGGACGAAACGAACGCAGTCGAACCGAATGGCCGAACTCGAACCACGATCTGTTCACCCATCCCTATTGAATATCTGCCTAACCAAATGAATAAAGTACATACATTTGATGCATTAGCCTCATTTAATCATGCATTCCCTTAGTAATTTCTAAAACTTGGCCATTTGCAATGATTCCTTGAGTCATTAGTGCAAATCAGCTGCAATTAGAGAAGTAATTTTCCACACAGTGAAACCGCCATATCGGTGTATAATTTTCTCTCCTTTCCCAAGCCCATTATTATCACTGTAAGCATATGTGCTGATAAAGCCTTTCACTCCATACAGACAGAGGACAAGAAATGGCAACTGCTGTTAGTGTTTACAATATACAAGCATGCTGTTTTGGACAATAACAGTGGTTTTTACTTGTCCCCTTGATCTTACATTTTGTTTGCATTTTCATATATTTTGATTTTCTTATTTGTTAGCAAATAAAGATGGGATGTAACCACAAACTCTATTTTAACTGCGACCTCCACGACAGGAAAGAACGGAACCACTTCTGCACAGTGCAGTCCCATGCACCCCTGCCAGGTCCTGCAGTCATGTCAACACCACCTCCTGATCAACTGTGTCAGGGGCAAGATATAACAACATCAACAGGGTATAATTCCCTTTATCACTCTCCAGGGGCAGGTCAGCGCTCAAGGCCACAAGTGCAGTCTCCATGCCACACCCAGGACAAAAACTGGACTGAAGAAGGTCCAGGAATCCGACGGTGTCAAGATGAGCCTGGAGTTGTTGGGCAACCAATTGTTCAATAACCTTCCCTAAAAAGGAAAGGTTAGAGACAAGTCAGCATCCAAAGATTTTTTTAAAGCAAGGGATATACAACCACATTTTAATTAATTTATTATTATTAATTATTATTATTATTATTATTATTATTATTAGCATTTGTATAGTGCCAGCAGTGTACCTGGTGCTTTACAGAAGCTTCTCCCCCCCCGGGCACCCCAGGGTCCCCAGGCTCACCGGGCCCCTTCCTCCGTAGGGTGGCATCGGCTCCCGTTGACTTCTCGTGGGCCTTCCTGTTCGCCATCGTGGGAGCCCGCACGTGTCTGCCGTGGTTCCTCCCTCCTTTATGGGCTCTCAGCCAGGCATCCCCCACCCTCTGGGCGTGTCTGCGCGGTGGCATGTGCGTGTCCCATGGCGCCGGCGCAGTGGGGCTCTGCTGTTCCGTTCCGTGTGGGTGTTTTTGCTTTTACACGGATGCTCAGGTGTTGAACACCCATCTCCACCCACTTCCACCCATGGAGGGTGCCGACTCCCTCCTGGCTGCTCCGTGGGTGTTGGCGTGTGTCGGCAGGTGGGTCGTGCACATGCTCCCACCCACCCGTGGACATTTACACGGACGCCCTCTCACCCATCCGATAGGTGTTTCCGGGTGTTTGTGGGTGGGTGGCATCCGTGTAAAAGTAGCCTAAATCTGAGTAATCCCAACACTACCTCCAGGACCTGCTCGGCTAGAGCAGTCACTATATCTCGTATTTATGCAGTATTATTGATCTATTATCCAGACTCCCTTAGTGCGTTACCATTTTTATAAATACTGTATAGAGTGCCTGATTTCTGACATTGAAGTGAGATGGCTTTGCATCACACCACATTGGCTGTGGGGCTTGTCTTATTATTTTTCTTTGCACGTTTCCTTTTCCATTCCCCCTCCCAATAAATAAGTGAATGGTTTTAATCGCAGTACTAACATCTATCCCAAAGGCATTCTTAGGAAATCAATCTGCAAGGATAAATAAACTTGTGGGGTTGAACTATCTCTGGAATCTGAGATGCTGACCTTGACAGAGCCTTCACATTGAGATGACATTCCTCTACACTTGCCTTCAGGATGTCACATAGCTGCAGCAGAAATGAATACATAATTTCAAGTCCAATCCTGAAGATTTTTATTTTATTTATTTTTTGAATTTTTATGCTGCCCTTCCCAAAAGGCTCAGGGTGGCTCACAGTCCACACAAAAAAACAGTTAAAAACATTAACATTCATACAATAAAAACACCCTCCCCTCAAACCCCATCCAGAAACCCAACCTATCCCTGCCTGCCAAATGCTTTTCCAAATAAAAATAGTTTGGCACTGCCTCCAGAAGATAGCCAGGCTCGAGCTCAAGCAAACCTCCTGGGGAAGGGAGTTCCACAACATGGGGCAGCAACTGAGAACACTCTCCCATGCACTCTCACCCCACAGACAAGGGTAACAGACGGAATGTGCAGCAAGGTACCCCCAGCTGACCAGAGGGGCCGCAATGGGACATGGTAGGACAGGCGGTCTTTCAGATATATTGGACCCAGACGGTTTTAACACTTTAAAGGTCAAAACCAGCACCTTGAATTGTGCCCGGAAGGCTATAGGCAGCCAGCACAGACTTCGGAGCACCGGTGTAATGTGCTCCCAGCAACTTGTCCCTGCAAGGAGCCCGAGCCGCTGCACTCTGCACCAGCTGCAACTTCCGAACAGTCATCAAGGGCAACCCTCACATAAAGCGCATTGCAGTAATCTAGCCTCAAGGTGACAAAAGCATGGATGACAGTAGCCACATCTGAATCAGAAAGAAAAGGCCACAACCTCCTCACCAGATGGAGTTGGTGAAAGGCGCTCCCGGCCACCATTGTCACCTGACAATCTAAGCACAGCAAGGGAGTCAAAAACACTCTGATACTGCAAACATATTTATTTTTATTTTTTATTTTATAGATTTTTATCCCGCCCCATCCTGCAATGGAGCTCGGGGCGGCTGAACAATAAAACCATTAAAACAATTTAAAATACAAATATAAAATATACAATAAAACAGGGCAAAGTCCAATAATAAATAAATAAATACATCGGTGGGGGATTAAAAATCACCCCCCCCCATCCTCCCTCCCAAAGGCCTGGGCAAACAGCCAGGTCTTACAGTTCCGCCGAAATGTCAAAAGGCTTGGGGCCAGGCGAGCTTCCTCCGGAAGGGAGTTCCACAGCCGCGGCCCTACCACCGAGAATGCTCGCTCCATCGTGGCCCCCCGCTTAACACGGGGGACCTCCAGGAGGGCACCCCCGGCAGACCGCAGGAGCCGTTCCGGGGCGCGAAGGGCGAGGCGGTCCCTAAGGTAAGAGGGGCCAAGGCCGTATAGGGCTTTATAGATCATTACTAGGACCTTGAACTTGGCCCGGCACACTATCGGCAGCCAGTGCAGCGCTCGGAGCACCGGTGTAATGTGCTCCCGGCGACCCGTCCCCGTAAGAAGACGGGCCGCCGCATTCTGCACCAGCTGCAGCCTCCGGGCCAAGAACAAGGGAAGCCCCACGTAGAGCGCGTTACAGTAGTCGAGCCGCGAGGTGACGAAGGCATGGATGAGGGAGGCCAGGTCCGGGCCAGAGACATACGGACGCAGCCTACGTACCAGATAAAGCTGGCGGAAGGCAGCCTTAGCGACTGCCTCCACCTGCCGCTCCAGCCGCAGGTCTGCGTCCAATATGACCCCCAGACTCCGGACCTGCTGAGCTACAGGGGGGCAAACCCCCCCAATCAGGGGGGCCACCACCCCCTTCGCCCTCCCCACCACCATCACCTCCGTCTTATCTGGGTTGAGCTTCAGTCTGCTCCGCCGCATCCAATCCGCCACGGCCTCCAAACATTGGGATAGCACCGAGACAGCAGGGTCTGGGTCGGTAGAAAACGAGAGGTACAGCTGAGTATCATCAGCATACTGGTGACATCGCACCCCGAACCCTCTCACGACCTCCCCCAAGGGCTGCATATAGATGTTAAATAATAATGGAGACAAGATCGATCCCTGCGGAACGCCACACGGTAAGGCGCGGGGGCTCGATGTTTCCTCCCCCAACACCACCCGCTGGCTCCTCCCCGAGAGGAATGAACGGAACCATTCAAGAACAGTCCCGTCCAGACCCCCCCGGTCACGCAGTCGTCTCAACAGCAGCCCATGGTCCACGGTGTCAAAAGCGGCCGAGAGATCGAGCAGGATGAGAAATGTCGAACATCCCGCATCCATCTCCCGGCGGAGGTCGTCCACCAAGGCCACCAACGCCGTCTCGGTGCCATAGCCGGGGCGGAACCCAGATTGAAACGGGTCAAGGAGCCCGATATTATCTAGATGACCCTGGAGCTGGAGCGCCACTGCCCGCTCAATAACCTTCCCTAAAAAGGGAAGGTTAGAGACAGGTCGGTAGCTGGCGAGCGCGTCTACGTCCAACGATGGTTTTTTCAGCAGGGGGCGCACCACAGCCTCTTTTAAGCAAGGCGACAACCTCCCCTGCCGAAGGGACGCATTCACCACCCTCGCCAGCACCGTCCCCAACGTCTCCCCGGAAGCTTTTATTAACCAGGACGGGCATGGATCTAGTTGACAACACGTGGCCCTCACAGACCCCAGGACATCCACCACATCGGCTGGCGTCACTTCCTGAAACTCACCCCATAAAGATGGACCAGACGGACCCTCCGCCCCCCCGCGCTCTTCCCCTACTGCTATCAACCCAGCGTCGAAATCGGCCTGAATCCGAGCGATCTTGTCTGCGAAGTAGATGACAAACTCCTCACAGCGGGCCCGGGACAAGTCCCCATCCAGGCGGAGGGAGGCCGGACTAACCAGCCCCCGCACCACCCGAAACAGCTCCGCTGGACGCGACTTCGCAGACGCTATGAGGACGGCGAGGAATTCCTTCCTCGCCGTCCTCACAGCCTCCACATAGGACCGCAAATGGGCCCTATGGAGAAGACGATCGGAGACAGACCGAGTCCGACGCCAGCGTCGCTCTAGCCTCCTGCCCACACGCTTCATACACCGCAGCCCCTCAGTAAACCAAGGGGTCCTGCGGTGACGAGACCGAGGCAGAAGGCGCCTCGGAGCCACCCTGTCAATGGCCTCCTCCAGCAAGATGTTCCAATGCCGGACCAGCTCATCCACAGAGTGACCGTCCACATCCAGGGTAAGCTCCCTCAGGACCTCCTGGAACCGCTGGGGTTCCATCAGCCTCCGAGGGCGGACCATCCTAACTGGTCCCTTCCCCTTCTGGAGGGGGCGCGCTAAAAGACCGGCCTGAAGGAGGTAATGGTCCGTCCACGACAAGGGCACCGCTGTCACCTCCCCCACAACCGGACCCCCCGCCTCAAGGCCAGAGCCGAAGATCAGGTCGAGGATATGTCCCCCCACGTGGGTCGGGCAGATCACCTCCTGGGACAAGTTCATAGTTGCCATGGCGGCCATGAACTCCCGCTCCGCCCCAACAAGGCCGGCATCGGCGTGGACGTTGAAGTCCCCCAGAACCAAAGTCCTGGGGGAGCCCAACACCACCTCCGAGGCCAGCTCCGCTAGAGCGGTAAGGGATGCCGCCGGGCATGAAGGGGCCCGGTACACCAGCAGCACCCCTAGCTTGCCCCCAGCCAAATCGATCACCACGTGCAGAGCCTCTACACCCACAATCTCCGGCACTGGATACCTCCTAACAGGCCAGTCTTCCCTAAAAACAATAGCTACGCCTCCTCCCCGGCCGCTCATGCGGGGCTGATGCTGCACGGCATACCCAGCTGGAACCAGATCCGCCAAAGTTGGACCGGCCAGATCATCCAGCCAGGTCTCCGTGATGCATGCGAGGTCCACGGCCCCATCCACGATCAAATCGTGGATAATCGGGGCCTTGTTGACCACGGACCTCGCATTCATCAGCACCAGCCCCCCACGCGCGGACCCTGGACCCGGCACCTCCCTCCCCCTTAGTGGGGGGGTGATGACCTCCACCTCCCTCAGGCACCGTGGACCCCTAGGGGCCCGTGCCTTCCCACCCCATGGACCATACCGTCCGCGCCCCATCACGACCCCAATGGCCATGCCCTCCCCTCCGTCCACCCAATCCCGGCCCTTCAGACCCGGCTGCTTGCCCCCCGGCCCTCCCTCCCCCCCTCCCCCCCATAACCCTCCCCCCCCAACCATACCCTCCCCATTCTCCCTCGGTCTCCCCCTCTCACGGGGAGACCGAGCCACCCCCTCCCCCCCAACCCTCCCGGTCCTCCCCCTGCTCTCACCAGGGGGAGTCCCTGGGTCCACCCCCCACATTACCCCCCGTATCAATACCCCCACCCTACCACCCTAGCCCTGAAAGATAAAACAGCCTGCCCAATAAAAAACACAAAAAACCCTCTGCCACCCCCTGCAGTCCCCCAAAGTGCCCCCGAAAGTGCCGCGCCCTTTGGCCGCGGCCCTTCGGCCGCGAGCCTGCGGCCGCAGCCTGCAGCTCCAGCCGCTGTCTATGGGCTTTGTAGCCCCCGCTACTTCCGGGTGGGGGGGGAGGGGACAGGACAGCCCACGTGGCTGCCCTCTGCATTCCCCCCCCTACCCCCAACTCACAGGTGTTTTCTTCTTGGTCCCCGCAGGTATCCCGCGGGGACGAAGCAGCGGCGGTGAGTGACCAGAGGGGGCTGGACCCCATCAATGACAGATGTTCCAATCCCCTTCAAGTCACAAGACCGGCTATAGCAGCGGGGGTCCCAGAGCCACACAGGGCACTGGATGTCTACTTGGGGAATTAGCTAACCCCGCTGCCATGCCCTTCCAATCCACTCTGACTCTATTCCCCAAGAGTGTGGGGTGCACTTTGTAGGGGTTCCCAGTGGGTCCCTACACTCAGCCTCCAACCTCCCCTTATAGCCAAGGCCTTATAGCCAAGGCCTACCCATATAGTGCACAGTCATATCCTTGGGCTTGTACCAAGGCCCTCTTAGGTCTCCACCCTAGCCCCAACCTGGCCAAGTCCTTCCTGCTGTAAGCAGGCCCTTCAGACAGGGCTCCTTCCCTGGAGCAGGGAGCCCACAGCACTAGCTCCTACTCCTATGGTCTCTTCCTCTAGGCTGAGCTCAGGCCTTATAAAGACCCTGATCATGCTCAATTCCCACCGCCTCTACTGAGCATGTCTCCAGACTTAGAGCTCAGACTAGTCTCTATGGCTCTACTGAGCATGCCCCAGCACTTGGGACTTCAGCAGGTTCTTAGTCTCTACTGGGCATGCTCCACCAGGCTAATGCCTGACAGTATCCTGCTGTCTATCTAACAGGGCTCCAATAGACTCACAGGATCCGCCCTGTTATGCTATGGGCTGGCTCCCTCAGACCCATGCGCATGCACCCAGACCTCTGGCTGGCCCACTTACCCCCCTCTTAAAGGGGCAGCAGCCCCAGAGGACTGCTCCCTGCTATACCAGCCAACCACCATCACTTCAGTCTTGTCAAGATTCAGTTTTAATTGGCTCACCCTCATCCTGTCCCTGACAGCAGTCAGGCATTGGGTAAGCATTGAGACTGCGTGACCTGGGTCAGATGAAAAAGAGAGGTAGAGCTGAGTGTCATCAGCATATCGATGACACCTTGCCCCAACCATCCAAATGACCTCGCCCAGTGGCCTCAGATACACATTGAATAAGAGGGGGGACAGAATAGAACCCTGCAGGAGACCACAGAGAGGGACCCAATGAGACGTTGAGCAATTGCCCATCTTCACCCGCTGGGACCTCCCTGACAGGAAAGAACGGAACCAGTCAAGAGCAGTCCCACACACCCCCACCAGGTCCTGCACTTGTGGCAATAACATCTCATGATCAACTGTATCAAAGGCCGCAGAAAGAACTAACAAGATCAACTAGGTAGAATTTCCCTTGTCCATCTCCAGGCTCAGGACATTGACCAAAGCCACAAGTGCAGTCTCCGTGCCATACCTAGGAAGAAAACCTGCCTGAAAGAGGTCCAGGAATCTGATAGAGTCCAGATAAGCCTGGAACTGTCAGGCAACCACCCATTCAATAACCTTCCCTAAAAAGGGAACATTAGAGACAGGCCAATAGCTGGCTGGGGAGTCAGCATCCAAAGATGGTTTCTTAAGCAGGGGCTGGATTATCGCCATTTTACCCTTCCCTCCCATAGGGAGGCGTTGACAACCCCAGCCAACAGTGGCCCCAATGTCTCACAGCTGGCTTTCACCAGCCAGGATGGGCAAGGATCTAATTCACAACTGGTTGCCCTCATCACCCCAAGCACATCCCTTGCATTGGTGGGCGATGTTACATACATGTGTCATTTGCTGATCTCCACTTTAGTAGAATGTCAATACCTTTTAAGGTGTAACATGGAGGGAAGACCTAATTTGAAAAGTATAACAGAGTAGCTTGGGTGTTGTGTACTTAATAGTTTTGAAGGTTAGGTAGTTGGATGTTTTGCTATACATTTGGGGTGTATTTGGCTTGAACATATAGGATTGTTCATTCCAATACATGTTTGAAGTGCATAACTGAATACCCAAATCAATTTCTCTTTATAATCTCTTGGTTTAACAGATCTCAGTGTTCTGAATTTTCCCTTTCTAAGGTTGTAAACTATTTGCAAGTGGTGTCAGAGCTGCAGCTCTTTTCTGCAAGCTTAAATGCAATTGTGCCAGTGGAGCTTCACTGAAATAAATGGGATCCTCTTGTGAAAGTGAATTTACGGTTATAGCCTAAGAGTATTAAAAAACATGCAACTGGCACTCTGGTTACTGTTACCGGGGTGGGGGGAAGATGCACTCAATAAAGGGGGGACCCCAATCACCCTAAGGCTCGAGCACTGGCTCTGGTCACAAGGAGTGGAGACTAAGTGCCCATCAGGATGGAATTGTGGCCCGTATGACCTCTCTGAGGTCAGGCCTCTATCATCATAGAGCGCAGAGTACTTCAGGGAGCCTTGAGCCGTGCCCCACTAGTTCGCTCGGCTTACACACACCAAGTAAGGGGAGGAACGGGGTGGCTCGTGGGGGAAGGGTCGTGGGGAAGGAGGAAGTGTGCCCCAGGTTCAGGGAAAGAGGCCATGGGCTCGCACACAGGAGGGGTTTGGGGAAGGGGAAGGACCGGGTGAAGGGTAGGACTCAAACACACGCAGTGCTCTTGCTCACACACCCTTAGGGGAACAGCAAAGGGAACACAGGCACAAAAAGGTTTCACTCTCCTGGGGCTTATACTAGCAACCACACTCACTCACTCACTCAATGACAGCAACAATAAGGCAAGACAATATATGCTACTTAGCTCTTAGGCGGGGCCAGTTTCTCTGTAATCACCAGCGCTGGTCTCCTGTGCCACACTGGCTCTTATACTAAAGGCCCCACCCCTGTGCGTGCCCGCAAGCGCTCTGAGCGCTGTGGCTGGGGCGGGGTAATGTTGGGGTCACATGGGGGTGACGGGGGTGCCTCTGCTGCATGCAGCGCTGGGACGGTTGCCATGGGGACCGGCCTCCCCGATACCGCGTGCTGGGTGGCATCAGGCAGGGCCACGTCACATACGGCTCCTCCATGGCGCCACCAGGAGCATCCTGCGGGGCCCCGGAGTTGCAGCCGGTGAGTGGGACTTACAATACCCCTCCCCCTTGAGGCCCCTACCCAGGACCCAGGAGGGACCTGGCTTGGTAGGATGACACAAGTGGAAGGAGCAAACAAGCCTGGGGGCTGCAACGTGTGCCGCTGGTTCCTATGAGTGTTCATCGGGGCCATACCCCTGCCAGTCAATTAAATAATGCAGTTGCCCTCGTATAAGCTTCGCATCTAGTATGGCCCGAACTTCATAATTCCCCTCCCCATTGGTACCCGTCACCGGACCTGGGGCTGGCGTAGGGGTAGGGTCCTGAAGGGCGGTTGCCCGTTTCAAGAGGGATATGTGAAACGTAGGGTGTATACGTATGCGCGGGGGTAACTTCACAGTGTACATGACGTCGTTTACTTGGCAGAGGATCGGGTAAGGGCCCATGTACCATGCGTCCAATTTGAGAGATGGGCATGCGGAAGGGTAGTGGCGGCAATCGATCGCCGGGTGCAAGTGGGGGCGCGTTCCGACGATGGACATCTGCCTGTTTTTTGTACTGTTGTCGGGCTTGCGCTAGGACTTGTTTAGCAAGGGTGTGGGCTTCATGGATTTGGCGTGCTAATGCGCCAGCGGCGGGTATGGAGACTGAGGGAACATCGACAGTCCCCATACAGGGATGGAACCCATATGAGACATAAAAAGGGGACGTCCCTAGTGAGGTGTTTGGGGTATTATTATAAGTGAATTCCACTAAGGGGAGCCACGTGTACCAGTCATCCTGCAGGTAGTTGATGTAGCATCGAAGAAACTGTTCCATATTCTGATTTACCCGCTCTACCTGGCCATTGTCCTGTGGGTGGTAAGCCATAGTGAGTTTGAGGGTCACTTGGAGGGCTTGAAAAAGTGCCTTCCAAAAGCGGGACACAAACTGTGATCCTTTGTCGCTGCTGATCTCTTGGGGACACCCGTGCAGTTTTAGGATGTGTCGGACGAATAACAGTGCGGTATGGTGTGCTGTTGGGAGATCTTTACATGCTATGAAGTGTGCCATTTTCGTAAAGTAGTCCGTGACCACGAGTACAATGGTGTAGCGATGTGATGGGGGCAATTCCACAACAAAATCAAGGCTGACCCATTGTCAAGGCCCTAGGGGCAAGGGGGCCACTTGTAAGAGCCCCGCGGGAGCTTGGCGAGAAATCTTCATGCGGGTGCACACTGAGCAACTAGTAATGTAATGGCAGACATCTCGGGCAAGGATTAGGCCACGAGAACGACCGCTGGATCAACTGCTGAGTTCGTTCGATGTCTGGGTGGTCCGCCAGTGGGGCCTCATGGTGTGCCCATAAGACTTGTTGCTGGCAGGAAGGTGGGACCACAATACAATCATGTCTTGTAACCAACCCATCCTTCATGGCGTACTCTGGGTCATCGGTGAGGGCCAATTCCTTGCTGCCAGCTTGGCAAAGGTCCGTGAGAGACAGGTGGGTCGCTGTGAAGATTTCCCCTTCTAGGATGGGTCCTGCGAGTGTCTCTGGGTGGTTTGTTCTTCTTCATTATACCTGGAGAGGGCATCTGCAAGTGTATTTAACTTCCCTGGACGATAGCGGATAATGAATGAGAAGCGCACAAAGAACAGCGCCCAACGGGCATGGTGGGCATTTGCTATGTGGGCTGTTTTTAAGAAGGTCAGATTTTTATGGTCCGTTATTACTGTTAAGGGATGCTGCGCACCTTCTAGGTAATGCCGCCAGGTTTCAAAGGCGGCTTTAATGACAAGAAGTTCCCGATCTAGAACGGTGTAATTTCTCTCTGCAGGGGTCAGTTGCCGGGAGTAGTAGGCACAGGGCAGCATATGGTCTGAGTTGGTGGCGGCTTGCAGCAGGACTGCCGCAATTGCAATGCCAGATGCATCTGTCTCCACATGGAACAGTTTCTCAAAATTGGGGTGTTGAAGGATAGGTGACGTCGTAAATGCTCATTTCAGATACTCAAAACTACACTGCTGTTGGGGTTCCCACGTGTAGTGCTGGTTCTTGTGTAGCAAAAGGGTCAAAGGTGCGGTGATTTCCACATAATTTGGAATATAGTGTCGGTAGTAGTTTGTGCTTCCAAGGAAGCGCTGTAAGGGCTTGACCACCTTAGGAGCAGGCCACCATTGTAGGGCCTTGACCTTTTGGGAGTCCTTCATGATTCCTGCAGGGCTGATGACAAAGCCAAGAAACTCCACCGTGATAATATGAAATGAGCATTTCTCTTGTTTACAATATGGGCTTGAAGTCGTTGCAACACTTCCCGGACATGGATCACATGCTGCTCCCGAGAGGCGGAATACACGAGGATGTCATCCAGGTAAGCAATGACATAAATGTCCAGAATGTCCTGAAAAATGTCATTGATTAGGTGCTGGAAGGTGGCCGGTGCATTAACCAGGCCAAATGGCATGACTGAATACTCAAAATGGCCATACCTCATGTGGAAGGCCGTCTTCCATTCGTCATCCTTTCAGAGTCATAGCAGGTTGTAGGCCCCTCTCAGATCCAATTTGGTAAAGATACTCGCCCCTTGGAGGCGATTGAGGAGCTCTGGGATCAGGGGAAGCGGGTAGTGACTTTTTACCGTAATGCTGTTAAGACCCCTATAGTCCACACAAGGCCTCAGTCCCCCGTCCTTCTTCGGGACAAAGAAAATGGGTGCTCCTGCTGGCGAGCGTGAGTGTCTGATGAACCCATTTTGCAGATTTTCGTCAATGTACTGGTGCAGCACTTGTAGCTCAGGGGCTGACAGAGCATAAATCCGCCCAAACGGAGGATCTTTGCCGGGAAATAAGTCAATGGGACAATCATAGGTCCAGTGCGGGGGTAGCTCTGCTGCCCGTTGCTTGCTGAAGGCGTCTCAATAATCTGCATATTCTTCTGGAAGATCGGGGGCCCTGAAGGTGGCACCGTGGTTCTTGTTGCCAGGGTCAGTTTTGCTGGTGGTGGTTGAAGACAGTCATGCACACAGTGTGGGCTGCGGAAGTGGAGTTGGTTCTGGGACCAACTAATCTGAGGGTCATGTCGCTGCAACCAAGGGCTCCCCAAGACCATGGGGAACAAGGGGGTGCATACCACATCTAATGTCAGCTGTTCATGATGCTTCCCTATCACACAAGACAAAGGGGCTGTGCGCATCATGATGGTCTGGACACCAAGGGGGAACCATCAATGGAGTGGACAATCTCTGGGAGTTGCTTCAGTTTGGTGGGAATCTCCTTGGCATACACCAGCTGTGCGTGAATGAAGTTCCCTGAGGCCCCGGAAACGATAAGGGCCCACAGCACCATGGAGCACTGTGGCGCCACCTGCAGGGTGACTGGAACACAAAGAGGTGACTACTAGGGAGTTGGGTATCAGGGGTTAGTATCGAATTTAGGACAGAGACGGCCCCGGCCTGTCTTGGCCCCAGGAGTTTCTCGGATCTCTCCTCTGGGAAGGTAGGGCAGGGCATTCCTCTATGGATCCCCACAGTAAAAGCATGCATGGGATTTCCAGCGTTGTTCCCGTTCCTCAAGGGTGACCGGACCCTGGGAAACCCCGAGCTGCATAGGCTCGGGTTCGGATACCTTGGGCCCACTGGAACTGGTGGGGGTTCATACAAAAACAGGTCGCACTTCTTGTCAGCATTCGCGCTTTCGCTCAGATAAGTGATCTTCAATTTGGAGGGCTAAGGTTGCCAGGGTTTCCCAGGTCTCAGGGAGAAGGGCAAAGGCAAGCTGGTTCTTTATCTCCTCACTCAGGCCTCTGCGGAACATAACCTTTAACACGTTGTTAGGCCATTGGAGCTCTAGGGCGTGCTGCTGGAATTGTGTAATGTACTCCAACAGCCCGCCCCTAGCTTGTTTTAGGGACATAATCATGGTCTCCGTATCGTGAACCTGGTGGGGGTGGTCAAACAAAAATGTAAATTCCTTGACAAAATTGGCGTAATAGGACAGGAACGGGCTGTCACCCTTTAAGAGGGTCATGGCCCACTTGAGGGCTGTACCCCCCAGGTTACCAATAATAAAGGCCACCTTGAGGGAGTCAGTGGCGTACATGGCATGCTGTAAGGTGAAGGTTAGTCTGCACAATGCCATGAAACCCTGAAAGGCCTTCCGGTCTCCCATAAACTTCTCTATCCTGGTGGGTTCTTTAGGTTCCCTAGCTATGGGAGATCCACCCGCAGCCGCAGGAGGTGGCAATGGCGGTGGAATGTCAGGTAGCCCCCCAGGGGGAGGTGCCACAGGAGGTGTCTTGACGGGACCGGCCACCCCCCTGACCTTGAGCCATGGCAGCAGCTAACTCTGTTCGCTTTGCATGGCCTCCATGGCTAGAGACTGGATGGCTCGTACTAGCTGGTCAATTTCAGCGGCCACGTCCATGATACACAGGCCCCTATTAGGGGCGGTGGGTGGCTGGTGATTCTCTCACCGGGGTGGGGGGAAGATGCACTCAATAAAGGGGGGGCCCCAATCACCCTAAGGCTCGAGCCCCTGCTCTGGTCACAAGGAGTGGAGACTTAGGGCACTTTTAGACGATCCCGCTTACAAGCGGGATCGCCAAACGCCGGCTTTCTCCCCCGCGCAGTCTCTGCGAGCCGTGTCTGCAGTTCAGACACAGCGCAGAGTGCGAGTGCGCATGTGCGCCCTTCTGCGCATGCGCACCCACCCGCGGAACCCGGAAGTGCGGCGTAAAGCTGCCACTTCGAGAATCCGCGTTGGAGGGGGCAGGCGAGCCTGCCCCCTCCGACGCGGATTAACAAGCGGCCCCAGCAATTAGACGAGCGCCAAGAAAGGCGGCTTTACAAAGGATCAGCCGCCTTTTTGGTCTCGTCTAAAAGCTCCCTAAGTGCCCATCAGGATAGAATTGTGGCCCATATGACCTCTCTGAGGTCAGGCCTCTATCATCATAGGGCGCAGAGTACTTCGGGGAGCCTCAAGCCGTGCCCCACTCGTTCACTCATCTTACACACACCAAGTAGGGGGAGGAACGAGGCGGCTCGTGGGGGAAGGGTCACGGGGAAGGAGGAAGTGTGTCCCAGGTTCAGGGAAGGGGGCCATGGGCTCGCACAGAGGAGGGGCTTTGGGAAGGGGAAGGACCGGGTGAAGGGTAGGACTCAAACACACGCAGCGCTCTTGCTCACACACACTTAGGGGAACAGCAAAGGGAACACAGGCACAAAAAGGTTTCACTCTCCTGGGGCTTACACTAGCAACCACACTCACTCACTCACTCACTCACTCAAAGACAGCAACAATAAGGCAAGACAATATACGCTACTTAGCTCTTAGGTGGTGCCAGTTTCTCTGCAATCACCAGCACTGGTCTTCTGTGCCGCGCTGGCTCTTATACTAAAGGCCCCGCCCCTGTGCGTGCCCGCAAGTGCTCTGAGCGCTGCGGCTGGTAACATTGGGGTCACATGGGGGTGACAGAGATGCCTCCGCTGCATGCAGCGCAGGGCCAGTTGCCATGGGGACCGGCCTCCCCGATACAGCATGCTGGGCGGCATCAGGCGAGGCTGCGTCACGCCTGGCTCCTCCATGGCTCCGCCAGGAGCGTCCTGCGGGGCCCTGGAGCTGCAGCCGGTGAGTGGGCCTTACAGTTACATGTCCGGGTGGATGGAGGGCACCCACAGCCAGGTTAGGTCGGGTAACAGAATAAACGTTCCTACTGATCAACTCAGCTGGGGAGGGGGACCGGAAGAGACATGAGTCGAGCTAGCCCTGTCGCCCTGCTGCAGCCAGTGCCCCGCCCCCCCCATCATGGGCAGCTCAACTCTCTCTCTCCACTCCTTCCCTCCCCCCCC
>QEPC01014092.1:1063491-1103947 GCA_003113815.1 Sphenodon punctatus | reverse complement strand
ATAATAATAATAATAATAATAATAATGTGCCATCTAGTGGGCTTTGGAGAAGCTCTATTAGGCAGAATTACAAGGAATGTCTCAAAGGGAATTTAATCTGAGAGCCCAGCGTGAGGTTGCTCTGTATCAATAAAGATCTGCTATATGTTCATATTTAGCTGTTGTAAACTCAGTCCATGATCCACAAGTTCTGTACTCTGGAGCAGCTCCATGGAAACCCTGCAAGATTGACCTTGGGGTAAAGGGAGTATGGATCAAGGTCTTAAAAATCTATCCCCGCAAAATATGGCCATGGGACTGCATAGGGAAAGGTGGTCACATAGGCCTTGACCATACACCAAATGCAGAACATCCTTTGGCTTCACTGGTGCAGGATTACACCCTTTGTCAGACTTCCCCATCATAGCATACAGATTAGCAGTAGTAAAATAAATAAATAAATAAATAAATAAATTGATGTAACAAACAGCTATCCAGCAGAATTGTCAGAAATCCCAAATTTTGGCAAAGGCTTGGCTCTCCAGTAACTAACCTATCTCTGAATGAAAAATTAGGATGATCAGGATCAAGTACAAACAAACCTAAACTCTACACCAGGGGTGGGGAACCTTTTCTGTCCCGGGAGCCACAATGAAAATTAGTACGAGCTCCGAGGGCCATACAGGTTGGGGGCAGGGGTGCTTAACGGGTGTATTCAAGAAAAGGAGGGCCCAGATCATGGATCTGTGCCATAAATTTATCCCCTACCCTTGTGTGCATGCCCTCCTCTCTGCTCCCTTATCCGGAGCTCATTTTTTCAGTGCTTGGGGGTACAGACTGGATCCAGGGGCCATATCCAGGCACTGGAAAGAGGCCACATAAAAACTTGCAGAGGTACACATTTGGCCCTCTGGCCTGAGGTCCCCCACCCCTGCTCTATACAATCAAGGATAAAACTGGCACAATGCTCTTAGAAAAGAAGAAAGTGCTGAAGAGACGAGCGGAGTACTGTCAGAGTCTATATACAGATGATGGACTGAAAAATAAAGAAATGCTCAAAGATCTGGAAATCAGCTATGCTCAAACAGGATGACAAAGATGACATCCTGTTGAAAAAGGCAGAAAGAGCAGTTAGTGATTAAAGAAAAATAAGAGCCCAGGAGTGGATAGTAATTGTCGAGACTCCTAGCCCAAGTGGGACTAGAATGCTGGTCTGCTCCTCTCCTCTCTCCACTGGCTCCCTCTTCCCGAGCGTATTCTGCACAAGCTCCTCGTCTTCACCTACAAAGCCCTTCACAACCTCGCTCTCCCCACCTCTCTGCCCCGATCTCCCTCTGAACCCCTGCTTGAGCACTCCGCTCCTCTTCCATCTCTTCCCTCACCCTCCCACACCTCCCCTGCTCCCCCAACCACCTTCGTCCCTTCTCCCTCGCTGCCCTGCACACCTGGAACTCCCTCCCTGCCCTGCACGCCTGGAACTCCCTCCCTGCCCTGCACGCCTGGAACTCCCTCCCTGCCCTGCACGCCTGGAACTCCCTCCCTGCCCTGCACACCTGGAACTCCCTCCCTGCCCTCGTCCGCCTTGCCCGCACCCTCCACAACTTCAAGTCCCTCCTCAAAACCCACCGCTTCCGCTCCGCCCTTCCTAACTCCTGCTAAGTATCCCCACCCAGGATTATGCCCCACCTGTTATCTGCAAACTCCCAATTAATGTAACCAAGCCAAGAATGTGTGCCTGAGCTCTCGCATTCTCATGAACGTTGCATCCCTTGTCTCTCCCTCTGTTCCCCCTTCCCGTCTTTAGATTGTAAGCTCTCAGGGAGGGACCGTGTCTATCTTATTCTTTGTAAAGCGCCGGGTACATCACTGGTGCTATATAAATGCTTATAATAGTAATAATAATAATTACCACAACAACTACACCCTACTGAAAAAGGCACAGGACAACCTATTTGCCTTTTCCCATGTCCTGGCATGCCTCTTCTGGATTAGTCAATGAGAGGGCCATCTCTGAAAGGCTAGAGCCCCTATTTAACTTTCTGGATCAGTCCCAGGAAGTTGTCTGAGGACCTATGTTTGTCATCCTGCTGCTGCTTAGGACTCTGACCTGTAAGCTCTAGCCTGGTACTCTGTCTTGCTTGTTTCCTCCCAGTGTTTCTTGCCTTCAGCCTTGTGTACCTCCAAACCTATCTCCAGCCTCTCGTCTGCAGCCCACCCGTCTCTGCTCCTGCTTGTAGTCTGCCTGCCTTCCAGTTCCCACCTACTGCCTTGTCTTTCCTGTGACCTGTCTTGGACCAATTCTTTCTCTGGGACGCCTTGTGGGATGATTGCTGGAAGGCCACTAAAAAGAGCATACATGACTTTGGGGTGACTTGAAAACAAAACAGAATCTTGTTACACATAGAAAATAGGCTGCTAAAGATGTGTTTAAGCTGCTTATAGAGAGTTGCTTGTGATAAGCTGGCAGGGCAATGCCAGAAATAAAACTTATTAGAAAAAGAATTTGTGCATAAGGGAAAGTAGTGATGTTATGAGTAAGTTTCAGCTATTTGAAGATATCTGCCATATTGACAGTCATTTCTAATTACTGTATTCTTTGATCTGCAAGGAACAGATGTGGACCAAGAAGGAGACTGTGCAGGAAGTAAATAGTAGTGGGATGAAAGAGATGTAAAGGCACTATAGGCTGAACCCCCAGACAGAGCAAAACGGGAAATGGAGTACACAAGACTGGTCCCTATGACCAGTCCATGAGGTACAAAGGCAGGGAAAAAAGCCCTGAATCTGAAGAACATGTGAACTGGTGACAGTTATCCGTGAATAGTTCCATTGCCTTCTGTGGGACTATGTGTGGGTATGTTTTTGCAGGATCAAGAACTAAGGCCAAGATGCCAGTTCAAAATACCAAAACAGTGTGAACCTTAAGAACGCTTAGTACTGGCACAAGTCCAATCCACTTACGAGGATTGGCTGTTCAGGGGATAGACTTCTATGAAACTGAGATGGGCAATGGAAGTGGTGCTCTGAAATAGGGCAGGCCTTTAAATAAGGATATCATGGAATCTGTAATGGTAATGTGTTTTAAGATACTGGATCAGGTCTCCCTTTAATTATAAAATCATAGGGCTAGAAGAGACCTCAGATCATCAAGTCCAACCCCTGGGTTAAAGTCAGTTTTACTACACCTAAGCCATACTTTTTTTGGGGGGGAGGGGGAAATCCATTGCTCATCCATTCTTACTACTATTTAACATAAAATCTGCTTTATAGGTTTCCTTTTTTCCGGTAGAAAGAACATTTTTTTCTCCATCTTCTTTATAGTAGCCTTTAAATATATGAAAAGTGGAATTATATCCCGCTAGCCATCTTTTGTCTAAGCTATAATTCCTTCATCTTCTCCTTTGTATTCCCATCAATGCTTTTATCATTCCTGTTGCTCTTTTCTAAATCCTCTCGGTTGCCCACATCTTCCTTAAAAAGTAATGACCGAAGGCAGACACAATACAAGTACAATCGCTTTTTGTGTCTCCACACCCCAACTAACATTGTCTTTTTTTTTTTTGCAATAGCATCACACACATTGCTGATGCCTCTAGATGCTTAAAAGCAGTGCTACTGTTCTTATCATCACTTTATTTGTATGCGTTTGGTTTGCCTTTCCTCCTGTGTGTAATATTTTCTCTGATTTTTCTTTTACTGTTTCCAGCCCAATAACTTGGCAAAATCATGTTGCAGTCTCATCCTCCCCTATTATCAAGTGTTTACAAATCCTTCTCATTTCTGTGCCATCTGCAAACTTGACCGGTATCCTTAATCTTGGGAGGCTGGTGCCGAGGAGTGTGAAAGCATGGACGGAAGCAGCAGTGTTGCCAGGACAGTCTATACATTCAATCAATCAAATGCCCGAGCACAAGGGGCCCTGTAGAGGCCGGAGGACGGGCAATCTGGGTTCTTCCCCGTACGGGTCCCGCAGCTGCCCTGGGCAGTGTGGAAGAAGCGCCTTCCTGGGGGTGGGTGGGTCTGTGTGTGCTAACAATCCCGCACCCCAAGGGAGCCCCCGGGGCCGGGAAGCCAGGAAGGCCTTGACTAAGATGGCTGCCCCCAAACTTTCCCCCCGCCCTGTCAGTCTCGTCCGCAGCGAGTTAAGGCTCAGTCAGCGCTCGGCCCGTGCCCCGGAAGCAGAGAGGGACGGCGGGCGAGGTCTTCCTTGGCGGAAGCGCCTGGGATCCTGGGAGGCCGCCGGCCGGAGATGGCAGCTGCCCGGCGCTCGAGGCAGCGCTCAAGCAGGACGGCGGCTCCATCCCCTTCCCGGCGCGGGGGAGCGGGGTGATGGGCGTGGGCCGCTCGCCCGCCCGCTCCCTTCTTTCCCGGCGGAGGAAGGTATGGGACGCGGTGGCCCGGGGGGGAGGAGCTCGGCAGGGGTGGTGACGGGCCTGGCTTGTGGGGTAAGCAGCGAGGCGAAGGCATGGAGGGGACCCTGGGCTGGATGGGGAGCAGGTGGGTGAGAGGGCCCGTGTCCCCAGCCCGGGGCGGGATGGTCTTGCTCCCCGTCTTTTGTCGGCGCCAACAGGGTGAGAGATGCCGTCCGCTCGCCTTAAAAGGGGCGGGGGGGGGGGGGGGTAAAACTCGTCTCCCGGCCTCGCTTATTGTGGTGCCCACGGCTGTTGCCGTGCAGTGTCCCTCGGGGAGGCAGCATGGTTTCTAGGGAGCCCGCTCTCCACGCGTGCGAGCAGGGCGCGAAGCTTCCGTGGGAGCCTCGTGGCCCCCCTTTGCCCCCTTGGAAGTCGGCCACGACCAGCTGCAGCCCCGCAAGCACCAGCAATCGGGCGCACCCGCTGTCCCTCGGCTCTCCGGCTTTGCACAGCCCGTCTCGCGGACTCCTCCTAAACTAACCCTGGGGAGAGCAATGCAGTCAGTGAATCGCTATTACTTCATTCTAGCCTATGTAACCCGAGTTCCTGAAACGCTTGTTTGTGACTGTAACTTTCTAGCTTCATACACTCTGACTCGGCTTTAGTAGCAGCACTTAAACCGATAACCACATTCTCTTCGCTGTTCTGGAGCTAGCAGCCAAAGCCAACGAACTAACCATTGAGGGGAATTGCGGGCTGGGGATCGTCTCAAATTGCAGTCACGGGTGACTATTTTCAGTTGCATGATTGTTGGAAAGTACCGGGTAGTCTCCTGACCTAAGTGCTGTCTAACTCGTGGTCATGCAGAAGTGACACGTGATTGTATTAGTCGGCGATAATGTGTAGTGGCTCAATGGTAGGAGAGGCAGGGCGGAGAAGCAATTTTTTTTTAAAAGTACAAAACTTCTGGATAGTGTAGCCATAAGTAAAAAAGAACATTTTAAAAAGGGGTGGGAGACAGGGAGATCCCCTAGTAGTTAAAGCTTTAGGATTTTCCAAATTGATTGATTGGAACTAATTCAGAACTAAACCTAATGTTCTTCCTTTTGCTGTTTAGGGGGGTGGTAGGAAGAAAATAGAGCTGTAGAGATCACAAGTGGTGTACCTGGCACTGTACAGTCAGTAGTTATAGACGGCCCTGTTTCCCAAGGAGCTTACAAAGGACAACTTTGTATCTTCTTGATTGTAGCCATTTTTAGACATCCACCTCCTGGCCAGGGCCATGTGCACTGAGTGGAGCACCAGAGCACATCTGGGGGGGGGGCCCCGGTGGGGTGTCACGCATTGGGGGGATGGGTGTGTGACTGCTCCCATGCAACGCCCATTCATGCCCCTGCATGGAGCAACAAGGAAAAACCCAGGTTGCTCTGTGCGGGGGCATGGGTGGGCAGTGTGTGGGTTGTGGGATTGCACCTCCACCCAGGCCATCTTTAGACGGGCACCCAAGTCAGTGAGGGGTGGGTAGACCCACGTGGGCGCATACCATTTAAAAACGGCCTTTGTTAACATTGATTTTTTTTTTTAATGGTGCAGTTTAATAAGTGTTCTTTTACTTAAGCTTCCTTGCTTATTTTGTAAAGGAGAAGGTGGAGAACTATAAAATAGATTACTGGGAAAACAAATACATAAAAACTGGGAAAGTATTGTACTGCAAAGTTTTGAGTAAATGTGTACTTGGGAATGTTTAACATGGTTAAAAGACAAATCTGTTTTTGTAAAGCTGTTCTAGTTATCTCATTGAAAATATCAGACAAATACAACTAGTGCAGTAGACATGCTCTTTTAGTGTGTGACTTCATATTTACATTTTTTAAAGAACATCTTGTCAACTTGATAAGAATATCTGCAAAAGTTAAGATTTTGCATGTAGATGTGACTTATGTAGCCACAATAACTAGTGTACCCAGGAGAAGAGCCACAACAACTAGTGTATCCAAGAGAAGAGCAACATTTCTCCCTTGCTGCTCTGCAGATACTCTTCTAGGTCAGAACTGAGGCACAGCTTCTAGTTGCGAGAAGGTTTATTCAGTCTTCTGAAACAGCCACCAAAGAGCAAACCACCACTTGGGGTGATAGTTTGATGTGAACTGAGGCAGTTATTGTTGGCTTAGGAACTGTTTGGTATTTTACCTGTTTTCGAGGTTGATTAAAATATCCAGTCCTTCCCCAAAGCTTTGTAATAATGTATACCATATATACTATAATCCAGCTCCTCTCCAGAACTTGTGGTGGGGGAGAAGATGAGTTTTGAAGGCAGTCTAGGAGGCTAATGAATCCAGATTGATAGAGAAGCATATTCCATTGTAGAGGACCCTTATGTATAGCTTTCTCACTTCCACATTGACAACACTCCAGGTATTTTCACTAACACAATCCCCATCCAAGTAGAACTAATTGTCAGTCAACACTTAAGAAAACTGGAGGACAGTTTGTGGCATACCAGTGCAAAGATGGCTGATGCATTTGGGAGTAGCTTCATCTTCTGGACTCCAGCCCCAAGTACGGTAGAATACCATATAACTTTGTGATAAAGCATAAACATGCATATTAAATCCACATGTAACATTCACTTCAGTTGCCTCAACAAGTTCAGACTTTGGTCTCTTATACAACTGCTACCTTGGTATCCAATTGTCCAAGACCTAGTAAGAAGTCTACATTGAAAACTTGATGTAATAATAGGCGCTCGACATCAGTTAATAGAGCTAGTATTCTAGTTAATTTGCTTTCCTTACCCTATTAACATATATTTATCTTCAGACTGAGCTAAACCAACTGACTTTCTAGTACATAGTGTATGAGTAGTATGTTATAGAAAAATACATGACTAAGGCCAGGCTCAAATCCTGTCTTAACCACAAACACATTGGATGGCTTTCAGCAAGTCACTATTCGTTGAGCCTCAGTTCCGCATCTGTAAAACTACTATATTTTGCCCTATCTCCAAAGGCTCAGGCTTTCTGGATAGCAACTTATTATTATTATTATTATTATTAATAAATGGGAATAATAATGGCCTACCTTGCAGGGTTGTTGTGAGGGTAAACTAGATAAGAATGTTGAACACTAAATTGCTATATAAATGCATAATAATCATTTAAAATCCCACTAAAAAAAACAAACTGGAGGCATTTACACATTAGTCATAGTTTAGTTGGCATGCCTGCTAAATCTTGCATCAGAGGTTATTTGATCTGTACCTGTCATTCTGTGGTGAATGTTTCCCCTATGTGTTTGTTGTTAAAGGTGCAGAGCATGGAGAATGATGAACTTCCGTCAGAGGATGGGATGGATTGGCGTGGGGTTGTACTTGTTAGCAAGTGCTGCAGCTTTCTACTATGTCTTTGAAATCAACGAGACTTACAGCAGACTAGCACTGGAGCACATTCAGCAGCACCCTGAGGAGCCCCGCGAAGGAACCACGTGGACACACTCCTTAAAAGAACGACTACTGTCCTTGCCCTTTTGGCTGTGGACTATCATATTTTTAATACCATATTTACAGATGTTTTTGTTCCTTTATTCCTGTACAAGAGCTGACCCCAAAACTGTGGGATATTGTATCATTCCTATCTGCTTAGCTGTTGTTTGCAATCGTCACCAAACATTTGTGAAGGCCTCTAATCAAATCAGTAGATTACAGCTGATTGACACTTAAATCAGGCTGTTGTCCAGAAACTATGGAGATGCTTGACTTGGTCACAGCACTGAACGTCTGAAAGGAACTAGACAGAACCTTTCCTTTCAAAAGGTTAGACTGAAGAAAGTGGTTACTTCCTGTTTTGTTTTTTTAAAAGTGTGGGTATATTCTAGTCGCTAGAATGGCAGAGTCCTTTTCTTGACTTGGACGTATTCCTCTTTTTGCCTTATGATGCAAAATTGCTGCAATTCATCTGAACATTCTGTGGAGAAATACATTTCTGGCCTGCAATCTTATCCTGTGCAAAAATTTGACTTGCCAGCTATTTCTGATAAAAATCAATGAAAGTGGACATTCTTTGTAGTGATGTAAAGAGATTAGAATGATTATAAAAGCTGCATTTAACATACTACTTTGCTTTTTCCTTTAAAAAAAATCTTACACACTTACAATAGAACTTTGTTTCCCTAACTGTTCTAAAACAGTAAAAATCTTACCGAGAGCAGGTTTTTCTCTCTTCCATGACCAATGGCATGGGACTTTAAGGCTTCTGGTAGCTAGAGAAAGGGGGTTTAGAAGACTCTGTAAACCACTTTCCCCCTTTACATACCCAAAACTTACAACTGTAACATTTAGGCCTGCACTACGTTTCTAATTCCATCCCCAAGCAATAGTTCAGAACAGCTAGGTGTGAATAGGGTCAATGCCTTGGAAAATACTCTGGAAAGTTACTGAAGGAGTTATCAATCATGAACTCTTTTTTAAAAATCTGCTAGTGCAAACCCAAGAAACTGCACGGTTATCCAATCTTGCAAAAAAGTTTAAATCCACAGTGAATACCAGAATTCTTAAGCCTTTCAGAAAGATCTTAAAAGCCAGTTCCCATCCTCATCTTAAGTTCACTCCCATCATCACAGAAGTTCTCAACCTTTTTCCAGTAACAAGCACTGGAGTGATGTATGTGACTTCTTGGAAGCACTACATAATTTGCATGAATGATTTGCATAGTCTGCAATTCAGTTTAATTCAATAGATGGAAATTCAGATAGTGAATCAATTCCCCATCTCAATTTGACCCATCTTCAATTCAATTAGCTTATTTCACTTACTGCAATAGCTTATAACTGGAGGCCTCACAGGTGTGAAAGTGGTCCTGAGCACTACTGACAGCTGGCTTGCGGAGCACTTGACACATTCCCCGAGCACCAGGCTGTGACTCTCTGATGTAGCACTTGACTGCTGGCATACTGTTCTGCGAACATAGGGCAAAATGAGCCAACATGTGGCTGTGTCCTCTTCTGCTTTGCAGAACTTAGTTTCCAGACACTGGGTGCTAACATGAAGCATTGCCCCACTTTTGCCCCCCAGTTCCCAGATTCACCTGCTTGCTCATGTGTCATGGGGCTGCCAGATGTTCATCCTGGGGCTGCTCCACATGGCATCATCGCTGGAAACGTGGAGAATGCTGTACAAGCAACTCTGAATATATCTAGGATGCCACCTCCCATATGTGTGGGATGGCTACAGCGCGCTCATATGGCCACCCCATCCCCTCCCCTTTTGTTGGGGGTTATGCCTCCACATTCAGCACCAGAACTGCAGCCAGCAGTCTAGGGTGGCTGAGGAGCAATGGCAATGCTATGGTGGGGGTGGAGTACGGAGTGGCTCCAGGGACCTCCTCTCTCTTGTGAAAACACCCACTTGTAGTTTTTGAGAATGAAACCAGTGTGGGGTTGAGTATTCAAACAGCAGCGTAGGCCGACGGGATGTTGCTGCTCCTTCATCTCTGTGGTATGTGAATTCTAAAGCCAAATGGAATTGCTTTGTTAATGTTTGTTCCATTGCTGTCCACTGCAATAAAAACATTCTTGGGTTCTGGGATTGAGGGTAAATCTTAGTAATGGTTTCCCTTCTCCCCTGCGTTTGCTTGCAGTATGACAAAGTGGTGGCTGCTTTAGTTTGCAGTTGGAGAAGTTCTATTTCTGTATGTTGTGTTGCTGTAAGGATCTGAACAGACAATAGCTTTTGCAGAAGAGTAGTGTAAAATGTGTAGTACACATTGGAAAAAGCTGTTAGCATATTAAGACAACACTTTAAAGTGATAGTCTAGTTATTAAAGCTTTTGCCTCTGTAATTCTATTTTGAAACTTTAAATATAATCCTACGTATGGTCGGGTAGGATCTTAAGGATTTGGATTATGGATTTGGCCCACAGCTCCAGCCCCGAACCTTGGAGCATCCCATTCTGCCTTCTGAGCATACTTCTGATGGTTGAGAGTAGGGACTGGATCAAAGAAGGGTCAAATAAAATGACGTCACAGACTATACCTAGGTCATGAGTGGAGGGTTCTCCATTTATGCTTTAAAGGAAAAGGCTTGACATATAACATTTTTATAGCTTGCCCTGCCAAATGGTGCTTGGAGCATGTCTCACAAAACTATAAAATTCATTAAAAAAAAAAACTAAAAGGGGAAGGAGGGCAAAATACATTAATGTAAACCAGCTGTGGATCTTAAAAGCACCTGAAGAATAAATAAGTCTTCAAGTGCTTTTTTAAAAAGGGTGAGGAAAGAGGAACAGATGAATGGCAAATTCCACACTGAGGTGCCCCCCCCCCCCCAGCAAAGGCCTGATTCTCTATCTTTATTTTCAATGTTTTTCAAAGCAAATACTGACTTTTTTCAACCATGTGTTCTATGGCATAGGTCAGGGGTGCTGAACCCTTTCTTTCCCAGGAGCCACCCTGAAAATTAGCACAAGCTGCAAGGTTAACACAGGAGTCTGGAGCAGAGGTGCACTTAGGAAGAGGGTCCAGATCATGGATCTGTCCCCTATCCTTGTAGCTCTCATCTCTGCTTCCTTACCCTGAGAGCGTAGTCTTTTAGTATTTGGGGCTAGGAACTGGATGTAGGGGCCAAACAAAAACTGGCTGTGGTATGCACTTGGGCCCTAGGCCCCCCACCCTTGGCTGAGGTCCTGTACAACCACCACTGCTTCTGAGACTGCTTAAAAGGATCTTTTGGGGGAGTTTGAAACAGGCAGTTTCATAATTAGGCTAATTATGACTAATCAGGAAACCAACTGCTTCACAGGCTGAGGCTTTCTAGATAGCAACTGTAGTGCTAAGGAGTACAAGCCTTGGCAAGAAAAGTTTTGTGAAGGATCACTATCATATCAGTATTTCCTTTGTAAATAGTTATGCAAAGAAGTAATTAATGATTGCAATATATTTGTGGTTGTGTACTAAGGACTCCACCCTGAACACACATTCATGGTAAATCAAGTGCTACATCAATCTGCTGCCTGATTTTCCAAGGCATCTATAGTTTTGATATTTCTAAGGCTCTAAAATACGCTCTACATGGGGACGGGCTGCCCATAGTGATGGTTCGGAGACTGCAGCTGGTGCAGAATGCAGCGGCCACTCTCCTTACAGGCACGGGCCACTGGGAGCATATTACCCTGGTGCTCCATTCTCTGCCTTGGCTGCCTATAGTCTTCCAGGCCCGATGTAAGGTGCTGGTTCTTACCTATAAAGCCCTATATGGCTTGGGCCCATACATCTGCAGGATCACCTGACACCACATGCTCTGCGGCCGACCGGGAGCACCCTTCTCGAAGTCCCTCAGGTGGGAGACTATGCAGAGGGTGTTCTTGATGGCTGTGGAATTCCCTACGGCCACGGACCTCTCCTTTTGGTGTCAATGTAAGACCTGGCTATTCTGCCAGGCCTTTGGTGAGAGTGGGTTTTATTTTTATGAGGGGTAGTACGGGTGGGGTATTTATTTTTTTGGATTTTTTATCTGACACCCCTTCTTTCCTTGGGATGTTTTTGCCCCTTCTCTAGTTGTTTTATGTGTATTTTATGTTTACATACTGTAAACTGCCACGCTGCCTTTAGCAGGATATCAAATATTTTAATAAATAAATAAAATATGAACTCACTAGCTAGTAGTGGTGGGACCCCGGGCCCATTACCGGCTACCGGATTTACCGGTTCTACAAAAACCGGATTCAATTCATTGGTTTCAATGGGGCGCTGTGTCCCCATTGAAACCAATGAAATATCCCTCCCCCTCCCAGGCTGCGCGGGTGGAAGGGGGGACACCCCCCACCCACCCTGGATTCTTGTTTAAAAAAAGAACAGAGTAAGACCCAGAGGCGAAGGCGAGCCCACCCCCCCAGCACCAGCGGCCGCGGCGTCCCCGCAGCCGCCGGTAAGTATGACTCGATCCCTGGGGGGGGTGGGGTGTTTAACACCCCCACCCCCCCCAGGGATCACCCCTACAACGCGCTTGCCGCTTACCTTTGGGAGCTCCGGCGGCGGCGGGCGGTCCGGCGGCCTCAGCGCCGGCTGTGGCTGCCGGCGTCAGGACGCTCTAGGCCTTCCGGGGAACTTCCGGGTTTCACCGGAAGGCCTAGAGCGTCCTGACGCCGGCAGCCACAGCCGGCGCTGAGGCCGCCGGACCGCCCGCCGCCGCCGGAGCTCCCAAAGGTAAGCGGCAAGCGCACTGTAGGGGTGATCCCTGGGGGGGGGGGGGTGTTAAACACCCCCCCCAGGGATCGGGTCATACTTACCGGCGGCTGCGGGGACGCCGCGGCCGCTGGTGCTGGGGGGTGGGCTCGCCTCTCCTCGCCTCTGGGTCTTTTCTTTACTCTTTTTTTAAACAAAAATCCAGGCTGGGCAGGGTGGGTGGGGGGTGTCCCCCCTTCCACCCGCGCAGCCTGGACTCGGGGAGGGTTTTTCTTTTAAAAACTGTTTGGCTGGGGCTTTAATTTTTTTTACATTGCAGCCATTTTTAAATGGCTGCAATGTAAAATAATCCGGTACCCCGGAATCCGGTACCGGGGCCGGATTACCGGGTCATATCCGATAATGCCGGTATGCCCGTTACCGGCATTATCGGATACCAGTTTCCCACCCCTACTAGCTAGGCTGAGACTTGCAGTGGGGAAGGAAGCCTATAAAAGTGGGAATCAACTAAACAGCTCAAAAATATATTTACCAGAGGCAAGTGGGTTTTAACAGCTGTTGATATTCCTCTTGCTGTTGAAACTCCCCCAGTGCAGACAGTATTGGTATGCATGGCTCTACAGCACTTACAATCACATTGGTTAGACCTGGTTTGAGCAAGATTAGACGATGGGGTTGGTTAACACATATAGCTGGTCTTGTGACTGCTTCAGCTATTGCTAGAACCATACTGGTGGGCATACCACTAAAGTGTCTTGGATTTTCCAGGACATCTCTGATTTTACTCCTCTGTTACCTGTCCCACAGTCCTAGAAAATTGTAAAGTCCCACATTAGAAAAAGAGGGATGAGGGAAAGGAATATGCAAGCCATCAGTGGAGACAATGAGTTGGATTCTCCAGCCTGAAATTGCTAAGCAGGTTTCTTCAGGCAGACTCAAAGCAGCTGCTATAGATAAGGGATGCTCTACTGTCCTCACAATCTTTGTACAATCAATAGTCCAGAGGCACACACAGCTACATCTCCATCTGTGGTTTGGGAGGAAGTTACCTATCGCTTTAAATCCTTGTTTAAGAATCATGCTAAGTATATCCCAGATATAGTACTTCAAAGTGAACGACTCTATAAAGGGAACTATTTCAAGGGAATGAGGTTTGTGACATTTGTGATTTGACAAATCACAAACTTCCTTACACTAAACCTCATTACTAAGGGTCTGGTTTCTGTATTGTTTGTGTGGCATCTCCTAGTCTGATGCAGGAGAGTAGAGTAGAGTAGCATTCTATAGGTGCATGCAGGAAGCTTAGATATTCTGTTTCATAACATCTAGCCCCAGGACCTCTTGCGGTATACCATAAGGTTCTATTTGGTCTCCATTATTGTTTAACATCTATGCAAGCCCTAGAGGAGGTTGTGAGACGGTTTGGTGTGCATTGCCACCAATATGGTGATGACACCCAGCTATACCTTGTTTTCAACTGACCCAGGCTCTGCAGTCTCAGTGCTTTCCCGAGTGGCTGATTGAATGCGGCAGAGCAGACTGAGGCTGAATCCTGATGTTGGTGGGTCAGGCGGCAGGGGTGATGGCTTCCTTCATTGCGGGGGTCTGCCTCCCGCTAGCTCCTCAGATCCGAAGCTTGGGAGTCCTGTTGGACCCCAGCCTTTGGCTGGATTGCCAGGTAGAGGCGGTGGCGAAGGGAGTCTTTCGCCAGCTACATCTTGCGCAGAGGCTCCGGCTATGTTTTGGACTCCTACCTGGCCACCCTCATCCATGCGTTCATCACCTCAAAGCTGGATTACTGCAACGCGCTCTACGTGGGGCTGCCCCTGGTGACGGTTCGGAAGCTTCAACTGGTGTAGAATGCAGCGGCCCATCTTTTAACCAGGACAGGCCGTAGGGAGCACATAATGCTAGTGCTCCAAGCTCTGCACTGGTTGCCTATAGCATTCCGAGCCCAATTCAAGGTGCTGGTTTTAAACTTAAAAGCCCTACAGTTTGGTTCCTATCTGAGACCGCCTCACTCCTCAGGTCCTGGGGTGATTCTTGCAGTTCGCATGGGGCACCTTCTTGGAGGTCCCCCAAGTTAGCTGGTGGGCCACAATGGAGGGTGTTCTTGGCGGCCGCATTGCAGCTGTGGAACTCCCTCGCGGAGGAAGCTCGGCTGGCCAAGTCTGCTGGCCTTCCGCCGGGCCTGTAAGACCTGGCTGTTTGTCCAGGCCTTTGGGGGAATGGGTAGGAGTGGGGGAGACAGGTAGTGGGCAAGGGGGTCGGGTTGGGTTAGGGAGGGGAGGGTTTGGGTAAGGGTTATTTTAATCTGGGGATTTCAGGTTGTTTTAATTAATTTTAGTTATGTGTTAGCCACCCCGAGGAGGGGGCGGCTTAAAATTTTTAATAATAAATAATACTGTTCTAGGTGTTTAGTCAAGTGCACAGCTAACACAACTAAAAAGAGAGACCAATCTGATAACAATTGCAGAACTTGGTCTCTGTCACCGACAGACACTCACTTGATTGGCCAAATTCCCTGTTTGGAATGTAAAGGGCTTGGTGGGTCTCTTTCACATCTCAACTAATCTGGACCCAAGCTATATATTTAATACTCGTCCTTTCTCCATCCCTCTCTATAATGTTGATAAGTGTTACGATATTTCACTCCCCTACCACCACTGAAAACACACTAAGGTCCTTTTCACAGACACTGTCACTTTTAAACGAGGCGCTTAGAAGTGCCTCTGGAGCCCCGCATTCAAGAGAAAGCCACGCAGGGAGTGTTTACATGCTGCCCACGCTACCAGAAGTGACATGTCGCCCATTTGCTTCAGTGGCGGCGGCTGGAGATGCGGGGCTTTCAAGAGGCGCATTCCGTATACCTCAATTTTCAGGTCTACAGAATACACCTCTTGAAAGCCCCGCATCTCCAGCTACCGCCGCTGAAGAGAACAGGCAGCATGTCACTTCTGGTAGCGTGTAAACACTCCTCGCACGGCTTTCTTGGATGCGGGGCTCCGGAGGAACTTCTAAGTGCCTCGTTTAAAAGTTGCCGTACACTGATAAAATGGGTGTTACATTTTATCAGTGTTAGAATGTCTGTGTGAAAAGGGCCCAAGACTCACAAAGTACAGTTTAATGATTATTTTCAGTAACAATCTTTTCGAAGGGTGAATTTCTAAGAACATATCAAGGCATCTTGGCTCAGAATCTCCTTCTCCCCAAGGTGTGCCAGAGAAGTGGGAAGCACACACCTATTTCGAGTGACTCTCCCACTAGCTGCCGGCTCCTTACTGGATAACCTGGTTCAGTCTAATCTACACTTTTGGCTACTTGCACATGCCAGATCTGGCTCTGCCAGTGGAAGTGACAGCTCCTTCAGTTGATGGGGTCTGTCCTCTGCTGACTTCCCAGGTACGGAACCTGGGGGGTGCTCCTGATGCGCAACTCCGCCTGGATCTCCAGGTGGAGGCTGTGGTGAGGACTCGGAGTGCCTTCCGCTAGTTACATCTGGTGCGGCGGCTTCGGCTGCTGGTTTCGGTTCTTGACCTGGCCACGATCATCCATGCTTTTATTACCTCAGTACCGTAACTTGCTCTACGTGGGGATACCTATGGTGATGGCTCGGAAGCTGCAGCTGGTGCAGAATGCGGCGGCCCGGCTCTTGGTGGGACTGGGCCGCTGGGAGCACATTACACCAGTGCTCCGATCTCTGCACTGGCTGCCAATAGTCTTCCGTGCTAAGTATTCGTTTTGACCTATAAAGCCTTACACGGCCTGGGCCCTGCCTATCTGTGAGATCGCCTGACTCCCCGGGCTCTGGACCGGCCCCTGCGGTCATCCAGGGGCGCCGTGTTGGAGGGTTTCCTGGGGGACCACGCAGGATAGGGCGTTCTCGGTGGCCGCGCCGCACCTTTACAATTCCCTCCCGGTGGGGGCCCATCTGGCCCTGGACCTCCCAGCCTTTTGTAGGACGTGCAAGACCTGGCTGTTCCATCAGGCGTTTGGTGAGGGAGAAGGGTAAGGGTGGGTAGGGGGTGGGGATATTGGTGAGGATGGTGGTAGGTTCATTCTTTTTCTATTGGCTGTTAATATTTTATGACAATGCTTTAACTTTGTTTTAATATTTTATATTTTGTGTTGTTGTTGTTAGCCACCCTGGTCTGCCTGTGGCAGGAGGGGTGGGGTATAAAATTCATAAAATCAATAAATGTCCCAAATTACTTATTTTTCCAAACTTTTAAGCTGCTTCTTCCCAAAGGCTTAGGGCAGCTTACAATATTAAAACACAAAATATATTAAAATTGCTTTAAAAAAAACCCTTATCCTCACCCCTAAAAACCAACCAAACCCTCATCCCCACCTGCAAAACACTTTGCCAAAAAGATTTTATACTGCTTCCATTCACTCAGGCTCTGACGTATGTCCGGGGGAAGGGAGTTCCACAGGATTAGGGCAGCAATCAAGAATGCCTCTCTGTGGGCCCTTGCTGTATGAACAAGATTGGGAGGTGGAGCCTGCAAAAGCATGTTCCTGGCAGTCTCCAAGAGTCACGGTGGAGCATGGTAGGAGAGGTGGTCCTTCAGATATGTGGGGCCCAGGCAGTTTAGGGCTTTACAGTTCAAAACAGCACCTTGAACTGTGCCCATAGCTATAGGTAGTCAGTGCAGACTGTAAAGCACAGGTGTAATGTGCTCACGGCGATCCAGCCATGTTCTGCACTGCTGCAGCTTCCAAACAGTCATCAAGGGCAGCCCCACAGAGTGCATTGCAGTAATCTAGCCTTGAGGTGATATGAAGACATGGCATGGATGATGGTGGCCAAATCTGTATCTCCAAGGTTGCCAAGTTCAGTTTAAGATCTACATGATGAAAAGTAGGCAACCAAAAAGTAGTTTAGATTGATTAACTGTTTTGAGTCTTTTTATAAACTTACTAAAGTTTTTCAAAAAATGATTTATGGATGGCTCTGATGTTTCACTCAGCTTTGACATTCCTTCCTCATTTCATCCCAAGCACTAGCTTCCTTTCACACACCAAGATATACCAGAACATCAGAATGTCAAACATCCCTTTGTCAGGTCTTTTTATTGGCAACATTAAATACCAGAAAAAGGAAAGGGTATTTCTGGTTCCCCAGAAGAGTCTATTGTTGCTAACAATATCAATGTCCAACACTTAAATTAGCTAGAAATAAGAAGTCTCTACAAACTATAATCCCTATCAGAAGAGCTAAGTTTTTGTCCTTTTTAAAGGTGGCTCATCAGCAAATGCTTTGGTGTCAGTGCTGTTTTCTTCATCATCTTCCTCCTCCTCCTCCTCCTCTTCCTCCTCACCACCTTTTAAGATAAGATAGATTAGTCCCAAAAGCAGCCCACAAATCAGTTTTTTAACAAAGGAAATAGAATGGCTTAAGAGTAGTTTCACAACCTTTTATGCCACTACCCCTTTCACCTCAGTACTTTTGTCTCCTCCAAAAGGAGCAATATGTGGCCATGAACTCTCAGAATCAAGAGTCCCCAGATGCACAGCTTAACAGAGCTTAATGACAGTTCATGCCTTTTATTCGTTTTCTTTGCAGTTCTGAGATTCTCTCTGCAACTTTAAGGGCTAGAAAAAAACAAAACAGCATTTTGCTTCCAAAGGAAAGTTAAGGGTAAAGGACTCTCCACAAAATGAAGAGTCATTATAGAAGGATACAGACTCACATAATTCTAGGCACACTGTTAGAAGAGAGACTGTGGCTAGAGTTTTGGTTTTCATTCCTTTACATAAGAATGTAAGTGCCATACTGGGTCAGACCAATGGTCCATCTACCCAAGCATCCTGTCACCGACAGTGGCCAATCATAGTGGCTTGGGAGAAGTACCCAACAGGTCACAATGGGGGATCCATTCCCTGTCTCCCCCCACCCCCATGTTCCCAGATCCTGTCTGGCTAATAGCTGTTAATGGGCCTATCTTCCAGAAACTTGTTCAAACCTCTTTTAAACTCAGCTATAGTACTGGCCCTTACCACAGCCTCTGGCAGTAGATTCCACAACCCAATTATACGCTGAGTGAAAAAATAATTTCTTTTATTTGTTTTAAACTTGTCACCCATGAGTTTCATGGAGTGTCCTCTAGTTCTAGTACTAGCTGAGAGGGTAAATAACTGCTCCTTGTTTATTAGTTCCACACCATTCATGATTTTATAGACCTCTATCTTATCTCTGTCATCTCTTCTCCAAACTGAAGAGCCTCAACCTACCAAGCCTCTCCTCATATGAGAGCCCTTCCATGCCCTTGATCATTTTTGTTGCCCTTCTCTGTACTTTTTCTAGTTCAGCTATGTCTTTTTTGAGATGGAGCAACCAGAACTGCACGCAATATTCGAGGTGCGGTTGCACCATTGATTTGTACAGAGGCATTATGACCTCCTCAGTTTTATTCTCTAGTCCCTTCCGAATAATTCCTAACGTTGTTTGCTTTTTTGACTGCTGCTGTGCACTGCGCTGCGGATTTCATTGTACTGTCCACAACCACCCCCAGATCCTTGTCCTGAGTGGTAACTCCTAGCTTAGTACCCAGCATAGTGTACATATAGTTTGGATTATTTTTCCCTATGTGCATCACTTTGCACTTGTCCACATTAAATCTCATTTGCCCTTTAGATGCCCAGGCACCTAGTGTCGTGAGATCCCGTTGCAGTTCCTCACACTCTGCTCGTGTTTTAACTACCTTGAATAACTTGGTGTCGTCTGCAAATTTGATCACGTCACTCTTGACACCCTTTTCCAAATCATTAATGAATACATTAAACAGCACCGGTCCCAATACAGATTCCCGAGGCACACCACTTTTTACATCTCTCCATTGTGAAAACTACCCATTTAGTCCTACCCTTTGCTTTCTATCTTTTAACCAGTTTCTGATCCATAGTAAGACCCTATCTCCTATCCCATGACTTTTTAATTTTCTGAAGTGTCTCATGAGGGACCTTATCAAATGCTTTCTGGAAATCCAGGTACACTATATCTACTGGGTCTCCCTTGTCCACATGCTTATTTACACCCTCAAAGAATCCCAACAGGTTAATGAGGCATGACTTACCTTTACTAAATCCATGTTGACTCTTCCCCATTAAGCCATATTTATCAATATGCCCTGTAATTCTGTCCTTAATGATGGTTTCCACCATTTTCCCTGGCACAGACATCAAGCTTACTGGTTTGTAGTTTCCAGGATCGCCTCTGGATCCCTTTTTAAATATCAGGGTTACATTTGCCACCCTCCAGTCCTTGGGTACAGTGGCAGATTTTAGAGACAGGTTACAAATTATGAACAGGAGGTCTGTAATTTTATATGAGAGTTCCTTCAGAACTCTGGGGTGAATGCCATCTGGCCCTGGTGACTGGTTAGTATTCACTTTGTCAATTTGCCCTAGAACATCCTCCAACGTCACATTGATTTATAACCGCTCTTCCAATTCCTCGCCCACAAAGCAAGGATTTGGTGTGGGTATCTCCCCAAAATCGTCCGCAGTGAAGACCAACACAAAGAATTCATTCAGCTTCTCTGCAATGTCCTTATCCTCCGTGAGCGCCCCTTTTACTCCCCTGTCATCTAATGGTCCAACTGACTCTCTAGCAGGCTTCTTACTTCTGATGTATTTGAAAAAGCTTTTGTTGCTTGTTTTTGCCTCTTAAGCAAGCCTCCCTTCAAAATCTCTCTTGGCCTGCCTTATTAACACTTTACATTTACGTTGCCAGTGTTTATGCTCTTTCATATTATTTTCATTGGAACTAGCCTTCCATTTCTTAAAGGATGCTTTTTTCATGCCAATAGCCTCCTTCATCTCCCTATTTAACCATAGTGGAAGACGTTTGGTCTTCCTGCTTCCTTTTTTAACTTGCTGTATGCATTTAATTTGGGCTTCCAGAAGGGTGCTTTTAAACAGCCTCCACGCCTCTTGCAAACTTGTAGTCCTTGCAACTGGGCTTTTTCATTTTTTTTAACTGGTTTCTTCATTTTGTCATAGTCTCCCTTTTCAAAGTTAAATGCTACTGCTGTACTTTTGTTTATCTTTCTCCCTACAGAAATTATGCCAAATATGATCATATTATGATTGCTATTGCCTAGTAGCTCCGCCACAGTTACTCCTTGCACCAGGTCCTGCGTGCCGCTCAGGACTAGATCTAGAATAGCTCCTCCTGTTGTTGGTTCCAGAAACAGCTGTTTTAGGAAGCAGTCATTTAGGGCATCCAGAAATATGACAGCCACATCTCACCCTTTCTTTTCCCACCCTGAAAATGACCTGGCTCCATTGCCTGCTTCAGGTGGGGAACTTTCCCCATATCCTGACTCCCATAGGATTCTGAGAGCTGAAATGTCCTGTGGGAGGGAAGACATAACCCACCACCTGGTTGTTAATCTCTTTTATTGGACCAATTAGCATTGGTCGCAGTATGCATACGCAGGCATTTGGACTGCACAGGGGTCTTCCATAGCATGCAACATGTCAAAATCATGGACTGACAAAACGAGACAGGCATATATAATTATATTTTGACCACAATTAAAACCCTGCGAGAGCCCCTTCGAGGTTTGTTCAGAATAAGTAGTTTTTGAATCATGGCTGGTTCTATGATTTTTAGGGCACAATCCTGCTGCCATTTAAATAAAAAAATTAAATTTCCATCAACTTCATTGAAAGCCAAAGACAAAAGATTTCAGGGAGGGTCATGTCTTCCCTCCCACACCCAGAGGACACTCCAGCCCACAGAGCCTTATGGGAGTCAGGATCCAGGGTATATTCCTGTTTTTGTGAAGCATTTCAGATATCAAAGATATACAGCTCAGGGCACGAAATTTCTGGTCGCCAGGCCGCCATTGGCGACCAGAAAATGAAGGCTGGCGACCTGCCCTTAACGCTGCTTGTGTTTGCTGTTAGATTCTCCCCCCTCCCCGTCCCCTTTAATGCGCGTGATGTCAGCTGAGGGGAGGGGGAGGAGGGAGAGTGTCGAGGTGGCTCCGAGGCATCCAGCGCAGCACGGAGAAGAGAATGGAGGAGCACATGGTGGGCGGTGGCGCAGCACGAAGCAAAGCAATAGTAAGCTTCCTTCTCCTGGTGCGAGGGTGGGATGCTCTCTCCGGGAGGAAGCCGCTGCAGCTCTGCATTTGTTTTTGGAGGGGGTGGGGGGTGACAGGGCTCGCAGGGGATCTTCTCCTAGGGCGGGGACGGAGGAGGGGAAGGAACCTTCTCCCCGCGCGCCCCCCATGCTGCGGCTCTGCATTTGTTTTTGGAAGGTGGGATGTGACAGGGCTCACAGGGGATCGTCTCCTGGGGTGGGGAAGGAACCTTCTCCCTGTGCGCCCCCCATGCTGTGGCTCTGCATTTGTTTTTGGAGGGAGGAGTGACCGGGCTCACAGGGGATCTTCTCCTGGGGCAGGGAAGGAACCTTCTCCCCGTGCGCCCCCCACGCTGCGGCTCTGCGTTTGTTTTTGGAGGGAGGAGTGACAGGGCTCACAGGGGATCTTCTCCTGGGGCAGGGAAGAAACCTTCTCCCCGTGAGCCCCCAACATTTGCAGTTACAACTTACAAGTGTCTGTTTCCTTCCATCTTTTGTGGCGACCAAGTCAAATTTTTGGCTACTAGATTTGGATCTGAAATTTCATGCCCTGATACAGCTTATATTTTTATGGGTTTGATTTTTTTATATATGTTTAATTATTGTCCACCCTGAACTATCAGTGAAGGGCAGGTTAGAAACTGAAATGAACAAACAAACATGTTTCCCTTGCCTTTACCTTCAAGGCTCTTCATGGCCTTGCTCCCCCTTTTGCTTTCCACTTGTTACCTACCACAAAAGGCTTGCTCCTCCACTCCAACCACTGCCCTCCTAGTCACCCTTTTCCTCTTGCAAACTCCAGGGCTGGAACTCCCTCCCCAGTCACTGGCTCTGCTCCTTCCCTCCCAGCCTTCAAATCCCTTCTGAAAACCTACATCTTCCCCTCAGGCTTTCCTTAGCGCCTCATCCCCATACACTCATCATTAATGCTTCCTCTTAGCCTTCCTTTCCCTATGCACGCCTTTATTTAATTTTAAATTTATATGCCCCCGCCGCCCCCTCCTGTCACAGGCATCTCAGGGGGCTAACAACATTTTAAAAAATATATTCCCTTGCTTTTCCTGGGTTGCAAGCTCCTTGGGGAACCGTGCTGCCACTAAGGAAGTAACCATCATCATCATCACGCTTCAGTCTCATAGTATCACTGTCAGGAGCGCCCTATAGCACCAGCCCAACGGTCCCTCAAGCCCAATCTCGGTCGCTTTGCAACGGCGCGTCCCCGCGATCTAGTCTCACAGCAGGTTTTGCCGCGAGGGAATAAACACCGGGGCGGGGCTGCGCGTCAGCTGCAGAGACACCCCCCCGCTTGCCACCCAGGAGGCGCACTCAACAACGGCCGTCTTACCCCGGTAGCTCTCACCGTGCGGCCCGCCCCGGCTCTCCTGCTCCACTAGGGGCCCGAGCAGCGCGGTGACCTGACCCCGCAGCTGGGCCAGGCCGTGCAGCAGCCCGCGTAGTTCCCCGTCCGGCCCGGCCGCGCAGGGAACCCGCAGCAACCGCTTCTGCCCGTCCCGCCCGGTCAGCTCCGCGCGCAGCTCCATCCCTGCCAGCGCCGCGCTTCACCCGGAAGCGCTCAGGCCGGCGGGGAGGGATCAAACTTCGCGCGCGAAAGCGAGGCCCTTCCTTTCATCACGTGAGCACACAGACCCTCTGCCTCACGTCACATGGCCACCCCTCAACCGACTCGGCGGTCACGTGGCATCGCTAGTTCGCCCCATCCGCCTTTCCTTTGTGATTTGCCCACGGTCCCGCGTGACCGATCTTGCGTCACGTGCTGAGTCCTGCCGCTCCTCTGCAGCGCTGTTTGCCCGTCTCGGCGGCGCCTCCTGGTGGTTGGCTCGTGTTTCCCGCCTTGGTGCTGGGCGCGCGCGATGGAGGCTGGGGCCGCTGGTGGGGGCAGCTGCGCCGCCGGGGCGGAAGAGCCGGTGGTCTCGCTGGCCGAGGTGCTGGCCGAGAACGAGGAGCTCGAGAAGGAGGCACGCGCGGTCCTGGGTGGGAGCGACCACGAGCGCTGTAGCTACTCGCAGGTGAGTTGGAGGCGGCGGCTGTAGCTGAGAGGCGAGGACCGGGCTCCAGAGGGCAATGGGCCTGAGGCAACGAGCGTGACCCTGTTGGGGAAAGGCTGCACCTGCGCGGAGCCGCCCCCCCTCCCCGGGGAGATGGAGATGGAGGTGGCTTTGCCCCGTTCCCCCTCTGTGACAGGGGCTGTTTCCTTGCCAGCTCCTCTCGTCCCCCCGGGCAGAGACTCGGACACTGCAACAGTGAGGCGCCCCCACCCCTGTGTTTGGGGAGCGGAGCCCCCTGCATTTACCAGGTAATAAGGTCTGAGGTTTCTGCTTGTCTGGCAGGTAAAGGGGGTGTCTGGACTGGAGTGACTGTCTAGCACTGAGTTTTCCTGACCTGAGAGCTTCCTGTTTTGGGGTTGGTGGGGAGGGAAGGTGGGAGCAGCATTAACATTTCAGACTTGTATGATGAGTGGATGAACGCCCAATAAATGGAACAACCACAGCTTGCGCAGAATGAAGCCCTACAGAAGGGGCGTGGGATGCAATAGTGAGCAAAATGCAAAGCTCTGTGGGAGGGAAAATGAAAAATAAGAAAACCAGCATTTGCTCCTATAGATTGGGGGGGGGAATTGGCAGCTCAAGAATTCAAGTCTGTTTTAAACAAGGGAACATTATATGTATGTATGATTTGTTTCACTTTTAAAAACTGCTCTTTCAAAGACAAGTATCCACTCAAGACAGAAACCCTCCTGACATACTGTGAAGGTGGGGCGCTTACATGTGCTCTGACTGGGAAATGATACAGGGTGAGCTCAGCTGTCAGTACACACCAAAGAATTCACCCTACCAGGGAAAGGTGCTATAAATGCCTGACTCTGGAGAAAGCTTTAGTGTGAACTTCAGTCTTAGTATGCATGAGAGTACCCAAACAGTTCCCTCATTTCCATCCTTACCTCCGCTCCAGTTGCAGTTGAGTGTGACTAGAAGAGGTAGCATGGAGCAGAATACTTTAGCAAACAGTATAGTTACCCAAAAGCTTAGCTACTAAGCCACACTTATGGTGCTGCATTTATAATTCCTCACCTCAGCCCAGCCCCTTCCATCCCTGTTCTCCTTCCCTTACATCAGGGATGGGGAACCTTAGGCCCCAGATGCTAAATATGGCCCATGGCGAGTTTCTGGATCTGGCCCGTATATCCTGTTCCTATTCTCAAAGACTGAAAAATCTGAGTTCGGGATAAGGAAGCAAAGATGAGTGCATGCTCCAATTAAAGGGTACAGTTTGCTCTTCTTTTTGTAGCAGTGAACACGCTTCACATGACTCAGTCATTTGCATACCCTGCTGAGTAAATTGCCTTATGACAGCTTCCCCCTCATTAAGCTAAAGGTTCTCAGGACCCTGCCAGGTACTATCTGCAGATGTTGTCACAATCTCCTTCATACTTTATTTACTCTACATGTGTTTTGCTGTTGAGTCACATCTCAAAATGGGGTCATACATTTGGGAACTACTGGATTAAGCAGTCCTTTTGTTGCAGGGCTACAATTGCCCCAGAAGAACACAGGAACTGGAGTAAGTGCTTCCTAGGGTGCCTCAAGGGAGCAAAGCCTATAGGTCTGGCTCTCCTGACAAAATGGGTAGAAATTGAATTATTTCTGAATCCCTTTGCATGTCTATATTTGTCTTGTTTTTGTAGGGTGCTGTAAAGAGACAAGCCTTGTATGCCTGCAGCACTTGCACCCCGCCAGGAGAAGAGCCAGCAGGAATCTGTTTAGCCTGCAGTTATGAATGTCATGGCACACACAAATTATTTGAACTATATACAAAGAGGTAAAGCCATTTAGAGAGAAAGAGATGGGTGTTTGATTCCATTTTTTACTATGTTTATAAAATGGTATGTTTATAAATGCTATGTTTATAAAATATCACACCAAAGGTGGGGGGCATAAATGCCAGTGCTGTGTTTTTCTTTTCCTCAAGAAGAGGTTATCTTATGCTTTGAAAAGTATTAATACTCCAAATAAAAAATGGCACTGAAAAGAAGTACGCAGCACAGGTAGGACTATTAAAGGTGTAATTACAAGGACAAGTTTAAAATAAAAACCTTCCTGACAAAAATAATATTACTTTCAAAGACGGTAACCTCACAAAGACAGGCAAATAGGCTGTTGCTCCACTCCAGAAAGCTGTCTTGTTAGTACCTTGTTGCTAGAACCTCTGCTGTTACCAACAATTGCTTATGGGAATGTGATTGCTGTGCAGGACCTTTGCATCTGCAGCATTTGCATCCCTGTGAAACAGTAGTAAGAAGCAGCAGGGCTATTTGGGTGTGGCATTTTGGGAATTGAGCAGGTGTCTTGTTCCTGTTTGTAGGAGTGTGGCCACAGTATGTACCCTGCTTTCCAGTGGAATTGTAAAGTACTTTTGTTGGCTTATATTCTTGTATGACTATTTTTAATTAATTGTAATGTTTGAGAAATTGAGACACACCAACGTTCTGTAAGTCAGATAAAATATACATGTGTCACATTGCTAATAACTGAAATGCAGTTATCTGCATTTCTTTTTCATTTGAAAACTTGAGTGGGATCTTGGCTGGCTGGGAAAATCTGACATCTCATCCAAAACACAGCTCAGTACCCTCGGACAATGCAACAAGCTAACTTAGCCACAGTATTCAGTATGGAAGTATTCTGGAGCAGTCTCCCATCCAGCTGATGATGTCATTTGACCTTGCTTGGTGGAGATCTACCAGAACGGTAGTAAAACAGCTAGGCTTAATCATCATCATCATAAATAACTCTTATTTATATAACACTCTTTGACTAGGTAGCATTTGAAATGCTTTACAACATTTAAAATACAGTAAGACACCATAACTTAAAATCCATATAAAAAACATTTAAAACAGTTTAAAAGTGGAGGAGAAAAAATGGAAACCAGCAGTGGATCTTCTAAAACCACCTGGTGAACAAAAAAAAGTTGAGGTGCTTTTTGAAGGTGAGGAGGGAGTTAGTAAGATGAACGTATGGAGGAAACGAGTTTCACACTGAGGGACCCGCCCCACCCCAGCAAAGTCCTGATCGTCCGCCAACTTCAGATGCGATGGTGGGATCCCCCAAAAGCGTGCGGCATCTGAGCAAGATAGCCAGTAGGAGTGTTTGGTTAATTCTAGTATACCATTGCTTAAACAGCTGACAAGAACACTTTACTGTTCCACAAGAAGACCAGAGAAAGATCTGCTAAATACTTGAAAAAGAAGTTATTTGGGAGGGTTAACAAAAAAGGAAAAACAAACTCTGAATTCTGTCTTTCTTTTCAGGAACTTCCATTGTGATTGTGGAAACAGTAAATTCAAAAACTTGCAATGCAAGTTATTTCCAGTAAGTCTAAAAACTATTTTGTATATTGTAGTAATGTAATTAGTGACGTTGCTCCTTCAGTGTAGGAGATGTTACCCGTAATGTTGTCAAATGAGCAGGAACCGATTTTTTTGAAATTTGGCTCCGATAACAAGGTTTGCACCTGAGCAGCGCTGCAAGACTCTGATTCTGTTGAATACAGGCTGGCTGTAGTCTGCGCGGTAGGAATCTGTAGACCTAAACTGGAATACTCAATTATTTATTTATGTATTAATTAAAAAGTTTTGCTACCCCGCCCGTCTTGCCACAGGCAGTATCCTAGTACGATAACCTAGGATTAACATCTTGAACTGCATGATCCTCTAAGATAGATGGTGCTAAATCATTTAGTTTAGGCATGAGTCCCATTCACTTCACTGTGGGTGATTTCAGACGTTACGTTTTCGGCATTCACCACAGTCAACTGCAGTCAAACGCAGACGGTGGTGAAAGAGCTGTACACGTCTGGTGGCCTGCATCCAGATGTTCACCACAGTCAAACGCGGGCCGGGGTGAACCTAACCACGCTTTGTGAGGTCAGGGCAGGAGGAGGTCCAGAAGTGTGGGGAATGCTTCCCACGGCAGGGGTGAATGAAAAGTAACTTCTGAACAGAAACCCCTGGCCGCGGTGGAAGGAAACAACCACGGGCCGTGGTGATGGCACACAGTGTTGCTGCTAGGCAACCAACAACAAGCGGAACACGGAGGGAGATTTAAAGGGTGGGCAGCAGTAGGGAAACATGTGCTTGCTACTGCCCCTGCCCACGCACCTGTGCCGCATATACGTATGCCTACACACACACACCCCGGGCCATTGGTTGCGCACCGGTGGCCACACAGCCTATGTCGGAAGGGTTAGCGGCCCAGGAGCTCAGTCCCCTGCATGGGGGCGGGGTCTGCCGGTGGCGAGGGGGTAGGGGTAAACTGGGGTGCCGCTGCGCTCCCCCGGTAGCGGCTGTGGTGCCACGTTGGGGGTACCCTGTCCTGCCTCCCCCCTGCCCCCCAGGGCTTCGGCCCCCGGGTGGCTGTGTCTCCCTGTGCGTGCTCTTTCTAACGTTCCTATCCATCTAGCAGGTGTGTATGCGTGGGGCTGTCTGGCCTTGAATGCCGGCAGCTGTGTACTGCCCACTCCCTTCGCCTCCCTCCACAGCGGCCCCATTGTTCCCGTCCTGCCGTTATCTGTCGGCCTTGGCAGCCCCTGTCTGCCTGTGCAGCCCCCCCGGCCCCGCATCCCATGCTGCCCCCACGTCCGCTGCGGCTCAGATCCTCCAGGAGCTGTACCATGGCAGCTGCATCTCAGCCCGTGGTCCCGCTTGGCGGCTCCGGGGGCTCTGTCTGTGCCTGGACCGCCCGCAAGAGCATGGCCCTTTGCGACCTGCGGTGTTCGCCCATTGTTCAACGCTGCCTGCGCTCCTTGCCCACCCGGCCGGATGCCTATTGGTGCCTGAGCTTTGGTATGCTGCACTTCGGCTATGTCGCGACCGCTGGCGACTGCCGAGTGCACTGTGAGGAACTGGGGCTCGCCCCTTTCCCTGAGGGGCCCCTACCGTCAACTCTGGGGGGCCTTGCGGCGTGGAGTCCTGCTGAGACAGCCTCCGCCCTGTGTGTGTGTGCCTTCCCGGGATATGCGACCTGCCTGAGTGAGGGTGGCCCTGCCGTGTCTGTATCCTACTTCATCAGCATGCAGGGTGCGCGTGGGTATCCACGCTCCCGTGGGGCTGCCTACTGCCGTCTGCTGGAGCTGTCCCACCTGCCCTGGCCTCCTGCAGCTGATTATGGCATGCCCCCCACCCTCTGGACCTGAGCTGGCGGCCCTGTCTGAGGTGTGTGGCTGCTATGATGTGCAACTCGGGATGAGCTGTGCGGATCCCTTTGAGGCCTTCTACCTAATCTGCTTCCACATGGCCGCCCGCGACTTCTGCCGGGGTCTGTGGCAATGGCTCCGATATGTGCACCTACTGTCGTTACCGCCCCCTCCGCCCGATGGTAGCCCCAGCAGCTGGGTCTAGGGCGCACCGGCCTCATCTGGCATCCGGGTGCCTCCTCAGCGCCTTCCTTCTGCTTGTGGCCTGGGTGCTATCGCCACCACCCTCTGCCTCCTTGGGACTGCTGGACCACCTGTGACCTGCCTCCGCCCGCCTGTCGCCCTCTCGCCTGGGACCTGCGGCCGCTGCCCCGAAACCCTCCGGGTGGCCTCCTGCTGACATGTCGCTGACAGCCCTCTGTCTCCGTAAGCTGCCTCCCCCACCCTTGCGCCCCGCTCTCCTGCACCTGGCCTGGTGGCCCCTGTTCCTTGGGGCTGGGGGTCCCTCGCCTTGGTGGCCCTTGACCATGGACTGGCCTTCCACCGACCCCGTTTGCCTTGGGGGGGGTGTCTGGGTGTCCCCCTTGCCCTTCCTCCCCCGTGCGGGCGGGTGTGGGGGTGTCCGTGCCCTTCTCTGGTGCTTGTGCTTCTCCGGACGCTTGTTCCGTGGCAGGATATTGTGTTGGTTCCCCACCTCCCGGACTGGGCCCCGCGCCCCCCTTGCTGCTGCTCCTCCCGTGCCGTTTATCCTCGCGCTCCTGAGCTGTATGCCTCTTCGCCGGGCTGTTGCTGCTTATGTCCTCAATAAATGCCTGTTGTGCTTCACTGTGCCTTGTGTTGCCTTCTGTCTCATTGGGCTGCTGGGTCCCCCTTGCCCATTGGGCTCTTGCCTCCTCCTGCTGGGCTTGCCGTGCCGGCCCCTCGCCACCCCCCCACCTCCTGTGCTTCCGACCGGCCGTGGGGTTCCCTGTCCCCCCCCCCTGGTGTGTGTCTCCCTCTGTCCCCCTGCTGGGCTCCCCTGTGTTGTGTGGGTGCGCTGCTTCGTGTGCGTGTTTCTCGTTTTGAAGTGCGCGCGCCTTCCACGCGGCCGCTGTTTGCGAGCTCTGCAGCTCCCTCCACCCCTTCCCTTCGTGTTTCCCTTCCCTGGGCGGGGCCCTCCACTGTTTTTGGCTTCGTTTGCCCTTCGGCCGCCATGTTTGCATCCACGCAACCCCGATGCCTTGTGGGGCTCCCACCACGTCACATTTGTAGGGTTCCCCCGGCCCGGATTCACTCCGGTTGGCCCCGGGTGGTGGTGCAGCCCCTGTCACGTCTGTTGGGGCCGTGCGGCTCACCGCGGCCCGCCGTGATGCAGTTGACACGGGGGTGGGATTCACTGTGGTGAATCTCACCGCATCACATCTGAAATCACCCTGTGACTTGCACATATGCTAAGCGTTGGTGCTGTCAGCATGGAGAATTGTGTCTCAAATGTAATTTTACATTCTTTTGGTCTGTTGCATTGACAGCCTGAACTTCTGACATCGTTGACTGGAATTGAGTTTATATATGAGACCTAAGTCACATGAGTGCAAATTAACATCAATTTGTCACAGTCCGTATAGCTTGTAGAGAGGGAATGAAATGCAGGGAGGAGCAGATAGTGCATGTCTCTGGCATTGAATCTGAAGACATTACTAGATTAATAATAACAGATCTGCATGGCTGAGCTTTCAAAATACATTGTCTGGTTCAAGTCAGACCTGTGAATTCTGCAGTTGTGATTTTAAGGATCTCATTTTTGTTTTTCACGAAAAGTTGTGGTTTTTTTTTTCCAAATAATTTATTTTAAAAAGATTCTCCGTTAAACTTGAAAAACTTGGGTGTGTTAAAACTGTAAACTTGCAAGAGTTTAGCAGAGGTAGAGGTGCTGACATTCAGATGGAGTGTGATTCTACCATGATGTAATTAGTTTTGCTTAGGATGGGGAGATGAACTTAATGACACATTTGGGTCCCTGCTACTTCTCAAATTCTATTATTCTAAAGTTGTCTTCCCTCACTCCATCTGAATGTCAGCACCTCTACCTCTGCTGAACACTTGCAAGTTTACGGTTTTAACATACCCAAGTTTTTCAAGTTTAACTGAGAATCTTTTTTAAAAAAATTATTTTGTATAAGTATCAAAATACCACATTTTCTTTAAGCAATTAAGAAAAATAGATAATAATCATATTTGAGATTAATATAAATAACATTTTTGACTAACAAAATCAATTTTATCTTGCATTATTTTATAACAGGGCATCCATTTGTCCAGTAGATATCATCCCCCACACACACTCCAGCCAACATCTTTTCCATAGACCTCATGTACCATAATCTTGACATCCATTCTGCCTCTGTTGACTGGACAGGGCCTTTCCATTTTTTTGCAATTGTTTGTAAACCAGCCAACAAAAGCACTCAACATGTATCTCAATAAACACTAAGGGAATATCTGGAAACAAGCTCAATAGAGCAATTCTCTTCTTAAAGAGACAGTATCTGACCTAGATAGGGCATCACATGATCTCATGAGTGAGAATCACGGAGCCACTCTAAGAAGAATTTCATGATTAAATGGTAAATTAATATTTATTATGTGCCTAATATATCTCCATATAAGTCTCCAAAATTCCTGAATTACTGGACATTGCCACCAACAATGTAAATATGTTCCTACCTTTCCACAAGCTCTCCAACACGATCCTTGTGAACCAGTTTGAAATCTTTTGAAATGAACCCGTGTTAAATAATAACAAAAGATAAGCTTTATTTGGGTTTCTTGCACTTCCAAAGATCGAGACCCTTTGAAAGTACTATTAATAATCAAAGTTGTCTCCTTTTCATCAAATTATCTCCCTAGATCCTGTTCCCACTTTACCAAATGTGAAGGCCTGTCAAAATACCAAATTTCCTGTAGTACTTTGTAAATGTTATTTAGACCATTGAGAGAATAGAACTCTTTCAATTCGTGATGGCAACCTCCCATAATGTCTAATTAAGCTCTTTCTTGTGAAAGAATGTTTCAATTGTGCATACTGAAGAAAATAACTGGTTGTTGGAACTCTCTCTGAAAATCATCAAATGCTCTAAATTTACCAGCAAAAAATAACTGTTCAGCTCTATAATATCCCATATTTCCCAGATCTGATCTCAGTTGCTGTGCCAAATGACCTCGCTGTAACTGGACTCCATCAATGGGAGAAAAAGGAGAGGCTGAGAATCTTGAACTTATGAAACTAAATCAGAAATTGACTATGTTATACGATCTGTCTAGACTTTTCAGCTTTTGTTCTATTTCCTTTCTAGGAAAAGGGAAGGGTGAATTCAGGCAATAAGTATAATGACAACTTTTTTGGATTATACTGTGTTTGTAAAAGACCTTATCCTGATCCTGAAGATGAGGTAAGAGTCATGCTATTGTCCTTTGCCTACGGTGTACATGTTTTAGGGCGTTTTCAGACAAGACACTCTCCACCCACTATACATGTTGCAGGGCTGCAGTTTTGCCCTATGGGTGCCCTGCAACATGTATGGTGGGTGGAGAGTGTGTTGTCGGAAAACGTCCTTATACACAGAGAACATTCCTATAGTGTACATTTTACCAAAGCCAGTATACCTACTGGACAAAGTGTTGGCTTTAGACCTGGGAGACTAGGATTCAGATTCCATCTTGGTGATGAACTTCCAGTGTACCGTTGGGCATGTGTCTCATCCTCTGTTCCCCATCTGTAAAATGGGAGTAATAACAGCCTAGATCACAGGTTGGTTGTGAGTGTGAACTAGATAAAGATTATAGTTTGAACACTGAAAGTGCCATAGAAATGATAAAGAATAACAATAATGCCACTTTTATTTTGTTCATAATTTTAAATGAGAAAAAAGTAGGAAGAATTCTGGAGATTAGTTTAAGTAGAAATTTGGAAAGAAAAGAGCACTTTCTACAGTATAATCTACTGATATGTTACAAAATCTATAAAACTACACTTGTTGAAACCAAGTATATTTGGATCTTTCACAAAATAATCTGTAGTTAGGACAAATTAGTGAGGTACTATGGAAATAAATGGTTTCAGATGCCTGCATTTTTTGTAACATACTGTTTTTTCCATGATGAAGTCACTTTTTTCTTTTTTTAAAAATAGATTTCCAAAAATCTATTAAAGTTCTATTAGTTTCTGTACTTCTAATGGCCACACAATTTATATCTCTCACTGCTTTTTCATGTGTTAGAACAATGAGATAATTCACTTGTATAGACTTCAGATATGGAAGGTCAATATTATTGCTTATATTTTGGCTTTTGCTGTAGATTCCAGATGAAATGATTCAGTGCATAGTTTGTGAAGACTGGTTCCATGGAAGGGTGAGCGTATATATTTGACAGTTGGCTTTCTGAATGGAAATGGATTGAATTTATTACCCATGGTAAATTTAATGTAATACAATGCTTGTAAAAAATCTTAATTGGAAAGGTATGTAGGAATTTTATGAGGACTACAGTAAAGGTTTTGGACCAGTTCTTTCCAGGTTGCATAAGAAAAATCAAATATTTAATCTTGCCCCACACACTAGGCATCAAATCACTAGGGTAGTGTCAAAATGCGGGGAACCTTGCAGAGTTGGACTTCAGAAATTTCATTTAAAGTGATTAATTTTAAGTAAACTGTCAACCATCAAATTTCATGGATGACAGTTTACTTTGATAGCCCTCTGTTGAAGTCTAGGTGAAAAGAATGGTAAAAGCACAACACTTTAAACTTGTGTTGGAAAGGCAGCTCATTCAGTAGAGGTGGGGAAACTTCTCTCCCAGGGGTCACTTTGAAAACTAGTACAGCTTCCAAGGACTGCACAGAAGGTAGAGGTACTTAAGGGATTTCCCCTATCCCTGTGTGCATGCCCTCATCTCTGCTACCTTACCACAAGCTCAGTTTTTCAGTGTTGGGTGGGGAGGGGGTAGGAACTTGATTCAGGGGCCTGGCCTGATCCAGGAACTGCATGTGGCTGCTGGGCTTGAAGTTCCCCATCCTTGCAGTAGGACATCACATTATTTTGGTAGGATAACCTACTTATTTGGGCAAGAGGGAAGAAAATGCGAATTTGCACACGTTTAAGAACATGCAGATAGCCGAGTTTATCTGATTATATGTGGAATGGGTGAATGAGGGAATCAAGGAGAAGGGTTGCAACTGCTGGAACAAACAGGCACATTGTTAGAAAATTCCCTGTACTTATTAATTATAGATTCCCTGACCCAGTTGAATTATTGAAGTATTATTTTTTTGTTGATCTAATATATGCAAGCAAGGCGAGGATCTTGGAATGCCAAATGGGAGAGGGCTACTTAATTTGCAGTGTGCAGCAGCAGGTTTGGTAGGATAGGCAAGCTTTGGGAGTGTAGCAAGTATTCCAGTTTCCTAATCTGATGGAGTCCAGGCATTCTCTGTGAAGAGTAATGCTGCGGAGATATCCCAGCTGTAGAGATATAGCCCTGTAGCTGACCTGATGCTTGGGGGAGTGCTCATAGCATGGGGGGGAAAGTGGGCATGATGCTTGGATTCTATAGATCATTGCTTTTGTTCTGGTTTTGGTAGCAGAGAAACATTGATTTAGAACTAACATGCCACTGCCATGTGTTCTTGTTTCTATTTGACAGCATCTTGGTATAGTTCCCCCTGACAGCGGTGACTTCCATGAGATGGTGTGCCAGGCCTGCATGAGTCGCTGCTCTTTCCTGTGGGTCTATACTGCTCGCTTAGCAGGTAAAGAAAATGAGGCACGCTGTTTGTTTTTATTGATTTGAATTTCTACTCTGCCCTTCTACTACTACTACTATTACTACTACTCGTTTCTGTAGCGCTGCTAAGCATATGCAGTGGGCTTACACTCTAAGATGGACACAGTTGAGGGAGCGCAGGGAGAGATGGATGCACACACGTTCCCATTTTACAAAGGGAGAACTGAAGCTGAGAGGTTGCAACTTGCCCAAGGTCACCCAGTGAGTTCATGGCTAGGGCGGGATTTGAACCCTGGCTTCCTGGGTCCAAATCCAGCACCTTATCCACTAAACCACACTGGCTCCCTTCCCTTAAGACTCAGAGCAGCTTACATAATAAAAGCATATCTTAAAATACTATAAAATTCCATTTAAAAGTCTCATTAAAACCCCACCCTCACCCCTAAAACCCTCCCACCTCAATCCCATACCTGTCAAATGCTTTGCAAAAAAGAAAAGTTTTGCACGGCCTCCAGAAAATGCTCAGGTTCTGGTGGACTTCCAGGGGAAGGGAGTTCCATAACAAAGGGGCAGCAGTTGAGAGCGCCTCCCTGCGGGCCCTTGTATGAGCAAGATTAGCAGGTGGTACCCACAAGAGAATGTTCCCAGCTGACTGCAGGGGTCTCAGTGGAAGATGGAAGGAAAGGCGGTCTTAGATATGTGGGGCTCAGCCCATTGTAGGGCTTTAAAGGTCAGAACCAGCGCCTTGAATTGTGCCCATAAAGCTATAGGTAGCCAGTGCAGACTGTAAAACACAGGTGTAATGTGCTCCCGGCAACTCACCTCCAAAAGGAGCCAGGCCACTTCATTCTGCACCAGTTGTAGCTTCCGCACAGTCACCACTGGCAGCCCCACGTCGAGCACCTGGCAGTAGTCTAGCCTCACATTGCAGTAATCTTACTTATGCTTTTATTTCTGTACTGCAAGCTTGTCTTAACTTAGGGTGCCTCGATATGAGCTGCGGCAGGCTCGACCCCTGCACACCATGTGGTGGTGCTGCCACACTTTGAGGCCAGCACGGAGCACGACCGTCGCCCCCTCTCCCCCGCAGGGCAGCCGGGCAAGCCACTGTTGGCTGTTCCACCACATCCTGTGGCGGGCCGAGGTGCGGGCCAAACCAGCGGGCACCTGGCCCTGGCCTGTCCACTATCCCTCCCCTGGCTGTGATGTGGCTGTGCGGGACTGGAGCTAGCGCCCACTGCTTAAAGCCCTTCTGCAACTTTATCACGTGGCGGGGAAGACAGGGACGGGGCAAACGAGCGACTTGGTGCTACTGTGCGTTGGGCAACTTTACCCCACTTTGGGTAAGGCTGCTATGTGCTGCGTCCTCGGCTTTGTTCCAAGGACTGTAGCAGTCAGCTGTCTGCCCGCAACGGGATGGACATTATTAGTTAATGCATTTATACCCCACGCTTCCTGCCTCTGGCAGCTTGGGGTAGCTCACAGTCATCAAAAATAATACAATAAAACACAATATACAAATATTTTAAAATAGGTAATACAATAAAATAAAAAAACAGCCACTAAAATAAATAGATATCTGGCAGCTACCAGGCTCTCAGTGCACTGTATTGCACTATGGGTAAGGCTGCCCAAGGCGTGGTAAGTGGCATCGTGTGGCTGCACCCTTTGCTGACTAAATTCTTCATAATCAGGTACTGCTTAGAAAATAAATGTAGGCAGTCAAGTAGCTGAGGCTACAACATTAGGGTTTGGATTTTATTTTTTAAAATGCAGTGCTGTAAAAAATGACATTTCATAGAACTTAGCTTAAATAGTTTGATCGTTCCATGTATATTTCCCTTTGTGTGTGGCACCTACATTCATAAACTTTCCCTGAAAAGTGCACACTATTTATTGTATTGTACTGCTCTTGATCACATGAAAGCTATGGGAAGGTGTGCATATTTTTCTTTCCCAGGACTGCTTATAAAAGAGATGGGCATCTCTGGAGAAATAACTCAAAGAGGGAGACGTGACGAAGCACACGGTGCTCCATGTAATGTTGTTCCCTTCAGAAAGCTATATTGACAAATCCATCAATCCTAGACATGGGCAAATGAGTAAAAGGGAGGCAGTGCTTTATTGTAGGTATCTCTACTGTCATGTAGAGATTTTAATATAAATTAAATAAAAATGTATTCATGTTCCAGAAGTAGAGAGTGTGGTAAGCGGAGAGCTCCAGCATGTTAGAGTGTGCCTTGCTTAGTGTATGCTGACTTGACTATTTGGTTTTGCTTTTTAATTACATTTTATGCATAGATAGTTACTCAAACTATTTACTTTTGCAAAGCCACTGTAAATTTGGAGGAGTATGTTGTGTTGACACAACATACTTTTTGTGGGGGCGAGGAAAAGGCTTAAGGTAGCTATGAACACTTTAAACAGGTACTTTATAGTAGATCAAAATCAGCATGCTGCTGCTTAGTTTTTCCAATCTGCCTAGTTGTTTCCTCCCCTGCTCTGGTCACTATTTTCCAGCACCACATTTTTGGGGGTAAAAGAAGATGGAAGGCTTTTCCCTACTCTGAAAATGGCATAGCACAATAGACTACACATCAGTTCAGTTAGTCTAATAAAAGTATATTGTTACAGAACAAGTCATGCCACTTTCAGAAAGGGAAGAGGTGGTACAAAGGGGTTATGGTGAAATAAATAAATGGCAGTTTTATTATTTAATGTAATAGCTGCAAACTATAGCTTGGCCTTTAACTCTTCAGTGCAATTTGTACAATATATGAGACTGAAGATTAGAGGACTTCTGAAATCCGTATGTGATAATATGTTAGTTGTGCATGCATATCTTTTAGTTCCTACTGTGACCAAAGTGGCCCTGGTTGAAGATACTGGCACTGTGCTGAAGGTTGAGGAAATTGAACAGAAAAAAGAAATCAAAAAGGAAAACGAAGCAGAAAACCAAGGAAAGACCAAGGACGAAGACCAAGTGGCACAGAATAATGAGCCATCTACCAGCTCTGGGTCTGTATGCCCTGAGGTAAGACCCAACACATTTCTTTTCTTATGCTTCTCCAAGCATAAATAGGGGCAGATGCACTGCTTTGTCTTTTCAGCTGGTTGAAGGAGGAAACAATTTATGTATGTCCTTGCCCCTTTCCTCTCTCTCACTATCAGTACTTTTACTGCAATATGCTGACTCTCAGCTGCCCCAGCTTGGCAGTTACTGCAGTAGAGACTTGCCTATAAGCGCTGATATGAAAGGCTTAATGTCTTGCTGTTAGCCAATAGGCCAAAGGATGCACATGTGCATCTTCCCATTGATCCTCTTTGTTGCTTGCTCAGCTTGGAGTCACCTCTGACCAGGGGTGATTTCAGACGTGACGGGGCACCTATTGATCGCCTTTTGATTCCCCTCTGGAATCAGAACGGCCCGTCAACAGACGAGCTGGCTGATTCCAGTGGGGTATCTGGGGAGGGGGCGGGGCTGCGCGGTGCAACGTGCGGCCGCACAGCCCTGTCCCCCTATGCTCCCCAGGCCGCCCTCCCTCTGGGAGACCAGCGGGCGCAGCGGCCAATCCAGCCGCTGCGCCCGATTCTGTCCCGGGGTCTGGACCACGGCCCGGAATCGGTGGCGGTAACAGACGTTACTGGCCGCTGATTCCGGGCCGTGGTTCAATTAACCACGCTTTCGGAGATGGTGCCCGGACCATCCTCGAAAGCATGGTTAATTTGCTCACCGCCGGTGGTTCACTGTGGTGAACATCTGGCGGCGAGCAAACACACATTACGCGACCATCCGCCACCACAGGGGATTGTCTGTGGTTGACGTGACGGTGATCGCAGGATTCTAACTTTGTTGCTTTCTGAAATCTTGAATTTTGGTGCATATTTACATATGGCTGCTGGAGTATTGGCTGATTCCATTGGGGACACGGGGTGATGTCAGACGTTACGGGCGCCCGGTTCACCACAGTGGATTCCTGGTGGGGGTGAACCGAACAACCACCCCCCGGGGTGAATAAAAGCTCCTAACAGACGTGACAGGGCCGAAACCATGACAGGGAACTGGGCCGGCAGATCACGGGCCGGGGCAGCGCAACAGATGTGATGCTGATTACCGGCCGTGGTCAAAACACCCAGAATCCACCGGGCAGGGGCGGGACACAGACGTGGCCGCCTGAGGGTAAACGAAGCCAGAAGGCACAAAAGGGAACGCCTGCACAAGGGAAACGGGAAGGGAGGGGGAAGAGCTGGACAGGTACCACACACAACAGGCACACAGACAACGGGGGCACAGTGGAACACACAGCACAAGCACACGCGCGTGCGCACACACACACGCACAGAAGGGAAGGGAAGGGAAGGGGGGACACAGGCGCCCAGACAACACACAAGGCATACTGGGCATGGGGGGTGGTGGCGGAATAGGGAGGGGGGGAAGGGCACAGGGGCAGGGCAGGACATAGACAACGGCAACCACAACCCCCACAGCAGAACTGTCCACACGAGCACCCCCACAGCAACACAGGCAGTCCCGGAATGGGGGGCCCCAGGAGCTCGGGACCAAGACACAGCGGGAGCCCGCACGGCACAGCAAGCGGGCCGGGAACAGTTCAGGAGGCACACGCAGACCCCACACCCCGGAGAGGGGCCGATGGAGGGCAGGCAGGAGAGCCGGTGCAGCACATCAGGTCCAAGAACGCACACACCCCGCTGGAGGAAGGCGGGAGGGGTAGTCCGGGGGCCCCAGAATCCTGAGGTCACACAGGCACCCAAGGCGGGCGGGGCTGGGGCCGCAGGTGGCAGCACTGGTGAGTGGGGACAGTCTACAGAACATAAGTGGGTCGGTGAGGCCATGCAGAGCGCCGGACCCAGGCACCAGGGAAGGCAACCATGGAGGGGAACACAGGGTGCGGAGGCAGACAGGGGGAGGGGGCCCGGAGCCACAGGCAGGGGCAGCAGCACCCTGGGAAGCAGGCAGCACGGCAGAGACATCGGGGAGGGAGCAGCCTGCAGAAACCGGACCCCGGGCAGGGGTGGGAGCCCACACGGGGGCAGGCAGCCGTGGGGCCGGGAGGCACAGAGGGACTTCCAGCCAGCTGCTGGGGGCCACAGTGGGCCCAGGGGCTGGGTGCCCCGCCTGATGAACCAGGTGGGGCCAATGAATCATGCCCCAGCGGTACCCCAACAAGGACATGTGGTGGGCGATCAGGTAGTAGGCCTCGAAGGGATCCTGCATGGACAGCCCCAACTGCACATCAGAACGGGACCACACGCCCGACAGCGCCACCAGCTCTGCCGCAGTAGGCTCGGACACGCAGCAGTCAGCAGCAGGGGGCCACGGAAGCTGTCCCAGATCTGACAGCCGGTGATACACCGCCCCACGGGAGTGCTGGTACCCACGGGTCCTGTGAACACAGCCAAAGTAGGACACAGCCAAGGCAGGGCCCCCCTCCGCAAGGCAGATCATGTAGGTGGCCAGGCTGCACACACAGTGCAGACACGGTCTCAGCCGCGGACCAGGCCACATGAGAGCACCTCATCTCTGGGATGCGCCCATCGGGAAAGGGAACCAGCCCCAGAGTCTCCGCATGCAGCCAGCAATCCTGAGTGCTCGCCTCATAGCCGAAGTAGTGAAGATCAGAGCTCAGACTCGCATAAGCACCCGACTGAGTGGCCGGGCAGCCCAGGAGCAGCTGCACAGCCGGGGTATGCCACAGGTCACACAGGGACATGGTCTCGCGGAAGGTCCAGCTATGCGGGGCCCCATGGGGGCTGGGAAGCGGGAGCCTGGTGGATGCACAACCAGCCATGGTCCCAGCTAGACAGGGAGAATAACACCACGGATAGGGGGGCACACATCCCCTCCAGGGCGGGGGGGGGG
>QEPC01014092.1:1002348-1055618 GCA_003113815.1 Sphenodon punctatus | reverse complement strand
CTTCCCCATTCAGCTCCTGGCCTCTTCCTGGTTCCTCCCAACAGGGTCTTTCAGGGCGACGCAGCTGGATGATGTCATCTGGCTGCGCTGCTCTGGGAGGCCCTGTTGGGAGGGGCCAGGAAGAGGCCAGGAGCTGAATGGGGACGAGCGCACTGGAGCAGCTGCTGCCGGCTAAGTAAATTAATTTTTTTAACCGGGGGGAGGCAAGCCCTGCAGGCTGGGGAGGAGAAGTCCTGAGAGTTTGGTAATTCCCCTCCCCCTGTGGAATCTCCTGTCCCGCGTCTCCCCAGCGCAGGCTACAAATTCTGCGCTGGGGTAAGCGGGGCAGGAGATTCTGCGGGGGGAGGGGAATTCTTTTGGAAATCTGCGAATCGCAGACCCGCGTTTCCCTCGGGGCCCTGAATATGAGCCATATATAAAACTCCCACCACTATACACACACCCAACTCTCTAGTTCAAGGCCTTTTCTAGTTCCTGGATTTGGCCCGTGGATCCAGTCCCTACCTTCAAGCACTGAAAGAGAACACTTTGGGAAAGCGAGCAGAGATGAGGGCATGCACTGTCATCCTGAGCACACGCAGTAGGCATCCCCAATCTTTCCTGGCCCATGGAGCAAATTCTAATTTTCAAAGTGGTTCCCCATTTCTGATTTATGGCACTCCTATAGGGGAAAAATCAAGCAGACAGACTTGCACCCTCAATGGAGCCAGACGGTGGGAAGTCCTAAGTATCAAAATCATCGGCTTGATGATCGCAGCCACAGGTTTTCCCACCTGCACCATTGACTTTAAAGTACAGTATAATGGATTCTAATTGAGGTAATTTCTCATTCAGAAAGCTGCAGCCTGCTATATAATTTGCTGTGCTTGCTTTTGAATTTGGTAGGGGAGCACTCTATAGTGCTAAAATCCAATCACAAGGAATCTTCTCTGGCGTTCTGTGTGAGCCATGCACAGTACTGCTTGAACTAGCCCATTACCTGATCCCAGCTATAGCACTTCTTGTTCTTTTGATGAGTTGAGGAGAGTGCAGTGGGAAACCTAGCCATACCACCTTCTGCAACTTCCGTACACTCATTCCCACTCTTTCTGGACTTAGATAATCAAAAGCAGCAACTCCAGTGGATGAGGAGAAGAAAACTGAGCTGGGCTTGGTTTTCTGCTGCTTGCTCTGCTCCCCACCTTGGCTGCTCCTTTCTCTAGACTCCCTGCAAGAGCAGGGAGGGTTGGTAGAAAGAGCACAGTAGAAAACTGCTGCCCTTCTACTCTCCCCCACTCCCAGTGCTTGGGTTGAGGGGGTTGGGAGGGAGGAGGAAATGGAATGGGAGACTGAGCAGAGCACTGGTCTCCAGCTACGCTGGGTAAAACAGATGTGCAGCTGGTGTGCTGGCTACGCAGCCCAGGGAAGTGAGGGCCACCTCTGGCTGGGTCAGGTCAGGGCACTGAATGGATGTGTGTCTGACAGGACTAGTGGGGAGCCCTCCACTGCCCCATCTCTGGTGGGGGAGAGAAAAAACACACAGCCTTACCCTGGCATGTTGTGCCCCGCCTTGATAGGCAGCTATGGTGGCCAATCATGGGTAGCCATGACTATTCCTGACCTTGGCAGGGGACTGTGGCAGGAACAGACGTGTGGGCCCATTTCTGGCAGCCTGGAAACTTGTATGACAGTCCCTGCCCCAGGCAGGTTATAGCAGGTTGGTTTCCTTCCCCCTGCTGTTCTAAGTGCTTGAGTAGGGTGTTGGCTGAAGTTTTGAGGCCTGTTCCTCTGGACACTTTGGTTGTCCAGATAAGTGGGTCTGTACTATAATGTTTAATCACACATTGAGAAGTTGCTTTTAAATGCTGGAAGAATATATAGGCAGTTTTGAAACCCTGGAAAAGCACTTTGTTAGACTTGTATTTGCTTATAATCAAGACTCACCTTTTCTGCTCTGCCCTCCTTGCTCCCCTCTCCTAACTCCTGCTGATACTGGAGGTCTGTGTACTCATATCCTCACATGGACCAGCCATCATTCTCGATGTAACCAAGCCAAGCACGTGCACCTGAGCTCTCGCATCTTCATGAATGTTACACCCCTTGTCTCTCCCCCTCCTCCCCGTCTCTCAGATTGTAAGCCCTAGGGCAGGGACCGTGTTTATTCCGTTACTTTGTAAAGGGCCTACTTTGCTGGCACTATATAAATGCTTGCTAATAATAATCCCACCACGTACTAGCTGACAAGAGGAGGTAGTAAGCTGCGATGGAGGTTAATGTACTCTTCTTCTTCCAGAATACAATGATTTAAAGTCAGAACTGACAGACTATCTCAGGAGATTTGCAGATGATGGAACGGTAAGTTGGAACGGCTCTGCGTCATTTGGGGTCTCTTTGCTATGATGGGTTGGTGTGTTTTGATACCAGCTACAAGGCTCTACTATCCATTTCAACTCCTACAGCTCATTGTGTACCTTTTGCTGGAGAAAGCTCAACCTGGTGGCTTGCACACCTGTAGTGTGAATCTCTCAAGATAAAAATCACTACTTGTGGAAGGAGTGTGGGATTTTCTTTCCTGTGTAAATCTTAGCCTGTGTTTTTCATATGATGTTTCATACAGCAAAACATGTTCCCTATGTTTAAAATGTGGTAATAAACTAGTATAGTTATTTGAATGTTTGCAAAATATTAGCAGTTAGGATTGCTGCACAACTAGTAAGAGGAGGATTGGGACTGGCACGCTTGACCTGTTCAACTCCAGCTGGCAGAGACTTAGGCCGTTTTTAGACGTGCGCGGCGGTGCCCGCGCTTGTTTTCCAAGAGCCGGCAGCCCGATTTACACGTGACGCCACCGCCAAATATACGCATATGCGGGCGATGTGCATCCATTTCCGGCCGCGAACTGACCGGGTCAGCGATCGAGGCTGGTCATACGTGGCCGGAAATGGATGCACATCCCCCACGCATGCGCATATTTGGCGGAGGTATCACGTGTAAATCGGGCTACCGGCTCTTTTGGAAAACAAGCGCGGGCGCCGCCACGCACGTCTAAAAACGGTCTTGGTATCTGGCAATTGGTGCTAGGTGTCGGTTCTTATTCCAACCAAACGAGCTACCAAGATGTTTGAATACCATTCGTTTACAGTCATCTTAACAAATATGAACACAGCAAATATTGAAGACTACATGCGCACAATACTGTCAGAACATGAACTGGTGTAAGCTTTACACAATGCTTGGAATGTGGCCTGGGACCAGTGCCCATTCGGAAAGAGGGCTGTGTAAATGCAGCCTTGTACTTCTCAACCAATCTGTTGCTACTGTAGTCTTCCATAGTGCAGCTAGGGCTCAAAGCAGTTTGGACTCAATAATATGTCCTTTATCAGTGTTACGCTTTCTTGGTTTTCTCTTTGTTTTGTTGCTCTTTTTACAGGACAGGAACATCAGTGCCAAGCTTGACTTATTGGCATATGGTCCTCTCCTATCTTGTCTTTGTCAGATACCTTTTCTCGCTTTGTCATGTAGCTTTCATTTTGTTCCAACAACCATTTTCTCTGCCAATAGGTGGTTAAGAGAGAGGACATTCAACAATTCTTTGAAGAATTTCAGTCCCGCAAGAGAAGGCGGACAGATGGAATACAGTATTACTGCAGCTAGACTGAAGGGTCTTTAACTTTGAGAACAAATGGCAAGACTGTTCAATAAATAGAAGCCATCAATACTAGCATTTGACTTTCCCAGTGAGCCTCATCTAACTTTGTTCACTGTTCTGGTTCTACAAGACTCTCCCCTGACTTTTGTAACAGATGTTTTCTAACTTGATGGTTGGTGAATCATGATGCTGAGATACTAAGTTTTGTTTCATAGGGAGTGGTGGATTAGTCTTTCTATGCCAGTTTTCCTTTTAGTGTCCATTGCTTAATACTCAGAATGGGGGTGGGGGAATTAACCTTCAAGTTCCTTTACATTAGTGAATTATGCATGTATATCTGTATGCAACATAATGCTGTTTTGATTTGAATCCTTCCATGCTAATTGAATCTTTCAACTCAACAGATTAGAGCTTGAGACTGACCACCATAGTTTCAAAGCAATGGCAGTAAGTTTCTGTCTACCCTTAGAATGTTTAAGCAGGCTGCACCAGTCCCTTCTGGGTACATGATGTAACAAACTAGCTGCTTCTCAAGTCTGAGTGGAAACAGGATAGAATAAGCTTACTGTTCTTGCACAGACTAATCTTATTGCAGAAGGACATTATCTAGTTAATTAGGAATTAAGGAATCTGTCTACTCTTGTCAGACCCCATCACCTTTTTAATATAGCATCTTTTTTAGAAGTCACTTAACGTGCAGTTTTTACATTAAATTGGCTGTCATTTCCTAGTTCACCTCTCTTCTCCCCCAGTAGAATGCAAATAGAATGCTAAAGATGGGATAGTAATGCATTTCAAACCTGTTGGGTTTCTTTTTAATAGAAGGATACTACAGCTGTCTTCAAAATGGCCCTGTTAATACATGTTGAGTTGACAGGGAGCAACATTTTCAAAAGCCTGCCTGCCACGTGGGAAAATAACTTACAAGAATGCTGCAGAGATTTGGACATTTGGAAACTCTTTAGGTCTTATGCTTAACAACTTATTTTCTTTCCATAAATTCTTGAAGTGTTGTGAGCAGATACAAAGAGAAATAACTTACTTTCATTCATACAACTCCAAGTTCATAGTAAAACAAAAGCAAGCACCCCAGGTGCTTTAATCTGTCTTATTACTTTCCCTCCTGGCCGAGAGAGAGAATCTGTCAAACTGGTTTGTTGATGCAAATGCAGCTAGTTGCTTTTAAACCTATTTTTTCTGGGTATTGTCTGCTTTTTTAAAAGAATTGTTACTAGAGTTGTCATTGCTTAACTAATAATTCTGTAAGATTTAAATAAAATTACTGTTCAGACCGGCTGCACTTCTGGGTTGCTTTGTTTAGAATAACTTAAGCTGTGCAGCATAGTTTCTTTAGTCATTTCAAACAGAAGTCGCTGGGTGTATACTAGGGATGGACACCGGGGAGAATACCAGATTTATCGGTATTGGATCTCCCCAGTATCGGCATACCGGATTTTTAACATTGGCTGCTTTACTGTTTTTTTTACGTTGCGGCCATTTATTTCAGTGGCTGCAATGTAAAAAAAACCCGGTAATGTGGCCAAAGTTAAAAATCTGTTATGCTGATACTGGTGATTATCGGATTAATCCGATACCTATATTCCCACCACTAGTGTATACAGTTTAGCCAGATTCCCATTTAGCTGAGAATTGTACAAGAACTAGGCCAACGAGCCAGAGGAACTAAGGAACTAAGTAACTTCTGCTTCCTTACATTCACATGGAAGTCATTCCTAGTTTTCTTTGCATATATACATATATACATTTATATACATATATATATAAAAATGGAGCTTCTCTGGAGGGAGGTTTCCCTAAATTCTGATTAAAACCACCAAAATCTGCATTTTTCATTCATTAAAATTAGATGTTTATTGCAAGTTATTAATTTTTGGGTGACAATTTTTGAGGCAATGGTTGCCACTGCCAAATAAAAAAAATGGCACAGACCCCAAGTCTCTCCCTCTGCAGGTGGAAGGGAAGGGGGCGCTTCTCCAACCCCCCCTCCTCCCCACCAAAAGCCAGACAAGGCTGTGTTCTCTTGCCAAACCTCCTTTTCTGAACACAGCCACACACCAGAGCCTCCACCAAGTTTCTGTCTGCTTTAAACTTCCACTGCCGCCAGAGATTTCCTAGAAAAGACTGGAATCCCACATTTTTCTCTGGCTTTCCGTGCTAAATGGGAAACCAGGAACCCTGCTCATTAAGCAAGTTCAGATCAGATCTAGATAAAAGCTGTTAAATCTATATTAAAGCTAGTGTTAATACATGAACAATCTAAATTCCTGGTGGTCTACCAGTTTGCATTAAGCCCTAGTGTGAACAGGGTAGAATCTAAGGGTGCTTCAAACATAACCAGCGTGACTGGGTTTAGCATGCTTTAGCCTGGGGGCCAGTGTCACATTAGTTGGCACCTGCCAGATGTTTGCACAGGCTGTAGTCCGACCATGGTGGAGGCTAGCCTGGGTTACCCCCCCCCCCCCGATCAGGGAGTAAAGTGGGCTTTCAAATGTCGGCCTCTTTACTCACGGGGCCAGGGGCAGTCACGTTAGTTTTTACCTATGTCTATGCGTTTTTCCATGGAACTGGGTATATTGCAAGTAGTAATCTTGACATTTATGGTGCTTGGTAAAACATGTTCTAATCTCTCAGTAAAGACCAATGTTTCTGAAATATAGCACCAGATCCAGGAGTGGAGGGGGCACAGTTCTGTTGTGGTTAAATTAAATTAAGTTGTCACACAAATATTTTCTATACAAGCCATTTATTTGAAATGCCAACTATATGTAAGATAGTCAGTGTTAACATGCTTCTCAGCAACAGTAGAAAAATAGAACCAGTGAAAACCTTTTTACAACTGTAATGGTACTCAAAAGAGAAATGTATTGTTTTACAATGCATCACAAGACTAGAATTCAAGTTTGTAGGTACCTAAATAAAAATACTATTTTTAAAAAACAATATGTACATTTGAAGCGTAAACAAGTTTTACAAAGTACTGGTTATGCAGGTTGTAGAAAAAACACTTGCATAGGACATGAAGTCAGTTTAAGAAAATTTCTGAGCCTTTTGCATTGAAGGCACTTGACTTTATACCAGTAACAGCACAAGAACAAGAGACAAAATGCAACACTGTGGAAGGCTAGAGCACCTTCCAGAAATAGCAAGTTAGAGAAATCCCAAACGCTGTTTTGCCTTTCCCTTTCAGCTGCCCCTTGCATGCTGCCGGGTACAGTGCCCCACCTCTTGTCATTAAGAGTAGCTGAAGTACGCTGCTTCTATAAACATTGTCTTCCAAAAGAAGTTACAAAGAAATGATTGAGATGTTCAAAACTAAAAATAAGTCTTATAAAAGGGAAGGACCACCCTCTGCTAAATTTAGGTAACTAAAGTCTCAGACAGTGATAAATGTAACAAGCAGAGCAAGTCAATCCAAACGAGCGCCCTAGTTAGAAATGGTCACTCTCGTCTTTCAGCAGTGTTTGCACCAAGCTGTTTTGGGATAAGATTTTTTTATTGATGTTTTGAAGTAATGAACACAAAGTAAAACCAAGAACAGGAATCACTCTATTTTATAAAGTCAACTCACTTGCTGAAGCTTTTTTAATCAAAGTATTAGGCATTTCCTAGTCACAGCAATATTGAGATCCTGAAATTCCCAATATAATCTTAAAAGTGCTTCATGCAGAGAGGATGGATTTCAACAAATGGACTGCATCTGGAAACAGTCACTGGTACTGTTATGGTATTAAGTAGTAAAGACAACTTACTGCTGCTTCAGCACATCCCCTGCCTTGTGGACAGATGAACAGAATGTTATTTTCAGAGTAATGCATCTGTACAGCCCATGTAGGTGTTCTCTCATTCACATCATCATGTCTGGTTATTCACGTTATTGGGCCAAACTCAGCTCAAATAGCTACAATCCCATTGCTTCAATAGGATTACTCCCAATGAAAGCAGGTGTGAACTTGGCCTATTGTATGTCGTCGTCTACTACTATAAATTGTGTTGGAAAAGCTCCACCATAACAGCAAGCCAATTCAGAGAGATCTGTGAAGCAACAGCAGTGGATGATGCAGGAAGCATAAGAAATCCGACAGACAATAGCCCGTACATGTATCAGGAGAAGACTCCAGTTAACTACAATACTCACAAAAATCTCACTAGGTGAGCAAGTGTCAGATTAGGCCCAAGTACATCTACTAGGATGGGCGTTCAATATGCACAATAAAAATGTTAATTATCAAGGATCTATTTGGTGTTAGTGGAGCAACTGCAAGACCAGATCCTGCTTACTCAAAATTCAGTGTGGATTAAGTCCTACATGTAAAAGACAAACCTTGGGAGAAGATGAGCCTTCCTTTTCAACTATCATAACAGCACCACCTCTTGTCGTCTTCCACTTCATCAGTGTAGGTTTGTGGTCTGATTGTCTGAAGGCCTTACAAGGAATCCTGCCCCCTTTTCCCTTAAATGCTGTTCTGCAGTGTAACTCATCCATTTCTGCAACCTCAAAAGTAACATGTTCTGAGACCAGACATTCACTCAAAAGCTTCTCAACAACTTACACCACTATAAAAATCTTTCATGGATGCCCACACAAGCCATGTACCCATGAGTCTGTTCAGCTTACTCTTAACAGTCACACATCTATGTGTTCCTTTAAATACACCTACAGATGCTGTTTCCAGCAATCACTATATTCACCCTTCACCTCTTGGGTGCCTAGTACTACACCACACAGCAGTTTTCCAGTAAGCAGATGTCTAGTTGCAAACAAAAAAAGCTAACAAATAGTAATCCATCTGTTGAAGGTTACTGTTTATAAGGTGCTCACAGTACTCTTATTTGAACACAAATAATCATCTGCTTTTCATAGTTAACTTTTTTTGGAGCAGGTTAAACTGGATTTGATTGTGGGACAAATACAGCCAGAGTTAAGTTAGTGCGCTAGACAGTTCTGTAACTACATGCTTTGCAGAGCAAGGCCACTCCACACCACACAATAAGGTAATTCTGTGAAAACTACAAAGTTGAAGATTAGCTTGGGAGCCACGACTTTCACAAGCCAGATTTCAAACCAAACCTCAAGAAACAGAATTTGGAGACAAAGTACTTTGAATGGTATGTTTTACTGGACCAACTGGTCCAATAAAAGGTATCATTCAAAGTACTGTCTCTCTCCATCTCTGTAACTTGAGACAAACATGGCAACCACACTTTGTCTGAAAACAGAATGTGTAATTTAGCCACCACTAATATTCGCTGTCATATTTTAGAGATTTGTAGCCTCAAAGGAATCTTTCCTAGACACAGCATAATCACACTGGTTTATATGGGCTACTGGATCACAAACCAGAGGTCAGTTAAATGAAACTGGGCAAGTTTGAAAATTCTGTAGGAAAATGTTTGTACAAAAAGGCATCAGGGCTCCTAAGCTGCCTTTTCCCCCCTCCAGAGGGAAAGGGAAAAAGGGGATGGTCAGGAAGAGAGGATTGTCTTAACTGAAAATACAAGTGTAATAAAAAACGGAAACATTTGCATTTAGACTGTGAGACATCTAAAACTCATACAAAATCAGTTAAAAGTTTGAAATAGCCTTCAGCTAATACTTATGACTTAGATCTTCAGCTGATGGAAGAACATTATTTTAACAATGGACACTAATAAAGGTCAACTGTTACTACATGATACTATTTGATTACCACACCCTTTTCTCTACTTGCAATTGGAAAAAGTTGTGTGGTCAGCACAGACAACTACCAACTTCTTGAACTAGCCACTACTTATACCCCTTATCCTGTATTACTCCAGCACAATGACAAGGGATATGTCAAATTCCCAGCCCCGCTACCTTACTTCGCGTTCAAGTCCCCACCACTTGTTTCTTAAGGGGATCCCTAAGACAAAAGTGCTACACTACAGAAAGAACGATGCTGACATAATTACTTTCCAGTAATGACTTCAAAAAGCAGAAGTATTTAAATTATAAAAGATGCAAATTCTTGCAGAACACTGAACGACATCACTACGACTGAAGCCCTTTGTTTATCATCATAGGCAGGACAAAGAAGGCAATAAGTAATCTCAGCCCCTCTGCTGGAGAGGCAGCCCTCGCAGGCAAAATATAGCTTAAACTACTGAATTATTAAGCATCTTGAAACTTTTGGATTTGGCATGAATTGAAACTCTTGATCTTCACATCCCCTGATATAAGAGAACATGGACTGTATCAATTTGCAGTATTGTAGCTATTCTCACTCAGCAACTCTAGACTGGTTAATAAGTGCTTCTCAGTGTCAACATGGTTCTTCATGTACCAAAAAAAATTTTAAAATTAAAATGGAGGCAGGGATCTCCAATGGAAGCTAAGGGAGTTTGACTCCTAACTTCCACTGAATTTCAATGGGATTTTGGTGCCTAGCTTCCATAGAAAACCCCAGCCATAAGCTTCAGAATGGAACTGCTACATTGAGATGAAGACCAGTTGCCTTGACTTAGTAAACAGACATGATTCTTGCAGTCATGATAGACCAGGAAGATCTCAGACCTAATCAGTCAGTTACTTCTTTTTAAAAAAGTAGTATTTTGATGTGCTGTTCTTTGGAATTCCTATAATAATTAAAAAATAAACACATTGTTACTATCTCTTAAGAAAATACATTTCATAGCGTGCAACCCAATGCACATGGGAAATTGATAGGTGGAAGATAAAATGCAAAAAAGTATGAAAATAGTCCTTTAAATGTGACAAAGTTTAACATACTCGTACAAAACTAATACAAGTAAAATAAGTGTACAGGTGCAAAAGGCTACCAATTTATAAAAAAGGTGACAGCTAATCTTTAAAAAAAAAAAAAAAAAAGTTTAATCTGCCCAAAACAAAGTACTCTGAATGCAGCTTCAGGTTTTAAACTGATAGCATGCCGTCTCTAACAAAGCAAAGTATATACAAGAAAAAGAAAAACTCCGTTATTTGCTGGCATTAATGAACTTGTCTGACAAGCGTCAGACCAAAAATTGAAAAAGAATGGAGTGTTTCCCAACTTAGGCACAGAGAAATAGTGGAGGTTTCTTTCAGAGGGCAGACTTTTTGTACAGAAATTCTGGTTTGCTTGGAGACCTCCTCCCTCTGCTTACTGCATCTTCCCTTTCCAAATCTGTATTTCTCTGTGCACTGTGTTCCAGAGGCTCATCGTTGGCCAGCCTCCTACTGGATCGTTCTTCCTGAATCTCAGAGCCATACGCAGAGTGGGAAGGTCTAGTAGAGGTTAGCCCATAGGTTAAATCCGTTTCCATTTTTGTTCTTCCCCTGACATGAACTGGGCCGTTACCAGCATTCTCTTGGGCAGCCAATGCCAAGTCCAAGCGCTGGGGAGGCTGCTCTAAGACATCGAGGTGTACTGGCTCATTCTTTTGTCTGTGTTGGTGCCCTTCTTGGGAAAGCACATATTCTCTCCTAAGATCCTCTTGCTTTTTAGGAGATATCTGATTAGGTAGGTAGGCTGACTTTAAGCCACTTGGTGATGCCTTATTGTGGCTATACAAATCCGGGCCAAAGTAGATGCCTTGTGAAGGCGAAGGGGTATGTCTGCTAGGTGCGGGAGTGGAAGGTCTGCATGCAGCATTGGAGAAGTCATAGAAGTCTGGATACTCCTGTTGGTTTTCTCGAGCATCTATTTTTTGCTCTATTGAGTGTTTCTTTCGAGAACTGTGCATGTGCCTGGTTTGAATGCATGAAATGTGCTGTGATGGGCCTGGCCCTACCTCTGAAGCAGGCTGACTTAGTTCTGTGTCAACAGTGAGCTCTGGCAGTCTTCTGTCCTTTAGAGACATTGTTGACACACCCATAGCGATATCTGGCATCAGCTCATTTAGCACAGGCTGAGTACACTGCAAGGGAAGAGAGAAAAAAAGAGTTACATCCATTTTTATCATTTTGACATTGCTTTACTTCTATACTCATCCTAAATTTAGCTAGCTGTGAGCATCGCTTTCTGCAAGCAGAGATCCTGGGTAGACCTGAAACAGGTACCTAATCTGGTACCTGTGGGTAATACCTACATTTCGAGTACCATGTCGGGTGTTCAATGGGTTCCCTTTTTGGGTACCCAGAAAACCAGTCATGTCAGAAAAAATGGGACCGAAAGTCAACATTGCGGGACACTGGGTACCTGAACCAGGCACTAATCGGGTACTGATTAGTGCCCCAAACTTTCGAGTCAATTCAGGTACTGGAAATTCGACGGGTGGGCCCTTTCCTTCCTTCCTTCCAGCACCACAGAAGCACCCCCATCCTAGTTCCCATCCAGTTTATGAAGCTTGTACTCATTTTCAAAGTGGCTCATGGATGGGAAAAGGTTCCCAGCGCTTACCCTAATGCAACCCTCTCTCTCAGCTGTTCTAGACTGTTGAAACCCACATTCTCTTAAAGGTTAATCACAACATTTCCTCCCCACTGACAGACAATAGCTCTATGAGCAGCTAACTTTTTCATGCCTGCACGAAATGTCCATCTACTGTATTCCAAACCTATCGCACACAATCACTTTAAATCACACCATTACATAGAATTTGCTCCAACAACCCATCCTTTTGAAAACATTCAGTTCTGCACATTTCCTATGAAATTAGCATCAGAGTAAAGCAGAAGGATCATGGGCTCTGTGGCAATGCAAAGACACTAAATGACTACAGATTTAAAATTAAGAGTTGTATTTCCTTAAAGAACACATGCAAACTTTGGAACTCAATGCAAAGTGAGGGCCAGAGCTGAGCAAGAGTCAAGAAAATTAAATGTTAATTTAATTCAATTAAAAAGAATTCAATTAAAATTTAATTTAAAAAGAGGATAATGAAAATATTCAAAGTTGTGCTAGATGGGAGAAAGAATTTAAAAATATAAACTTTGGTGCTTCAGGATGAAACAAAAATATGATGGTGTCATGAAAATGTCTTATATGCAAGCTATTCCATTATATGATTTCATCCACTTTCCTATTAAATACTGAATTAGATCAGGAGTCTGATCAGGTAGGAACAACTACTATGTGAAAATCCTGAACTTGACTTTGCATTAAAATTGAGCTCTGAAGTTAAATTCCTTTCCAAGTGTCCATACACAGCTCTCTTACTGCAATAAAGACAGCTGGTTTAAATCAATGGTTTCCAGCAGTTTTGTCCATTTCAGCGAGTGGTGTTCCCAACACACATCTGGTTGTTAACAATTTGGTGGTCAACTAACATGTATGCTTTGTGCATGACTTCCAAACATCGGCTAACATCAAGGCATTCCTTATTACCAAAGAGTGACTTTAAAATGGGTTATGTTTGTACTCCACACAAGGAAGCGCTTGAATATTTTTTAATAGTATGAAATCACATTCCCTGCAAGCCCATGTACAGATATAGATAAAGCTGAATTCAGCTGTTTTTCAGTTTCCAAACTTTTAAAAAGTCATGTTTAATAAGACAGCATTAAAAAAACACAACTTTGGATTTCAGCTTCTAAAAATAAATAAATGTGTACATGTATGAACATAGGCTTCTTAAATGAAAGCATCTTATCAACTGCAGGGGCTTTCACATGCTTTGTAGCAGGCTCAGAAGCCTAAAACAGAAGTATCATCAGTATAAATATTTAACTGGGTAGACAGCAGTTCCGTTCCAATGTAACCACCACAAACACACAGCCAACCAGACAAAGTCAGCTTTGCCCAAGGAAAACAATACAATGTTTTTCATGCTACTCAACCAAGCGAATATGGGTTGAGCAGTTGGGACATGATCCAGCCCTGATGTTTGTTGCTAGAAGGATGTCACTTTTTAAAGCTAGCAGATAAGAGAGAAAATTATTTTACTTAGGGTTAACCATTGTCTAAGGGGAAACTGATGTATAGCCTATCACAACTATTTAAGATCAATTAGAATTGAAGATTTCAGTACATTATTAGTTGAACTATGTACATTATGTACTTGTTTTCATCAGTTCAGTCTTTGTATAGAAGCTACCAAATTCACTTGTCAGCAGTACTAAATGCCAAACTCGTACAAATGTAGGCTGTTTTTACACGGATGGCCCCCCTGCTGCTCGGTGGCTGGGCAGGTGTGCGGGGGGGGGGCAGTCCGTGTATATGGCCGCCAGTGGGTGGGGGTGATGGATGTGCAGCGGGTGTGCGCACATGTAAACACCATGGGCAGCGGGTGCCCATGCCCGCCGCACACCAACCAACACCCACCGCACACCCATTTCCACCCATGGAGCCCTCTGACAGAATGGAGGATGCTCCGGATGTGTCCGTGTAAACGGGCACACCCACCCCTACACTCGCAGCGCCAGAACACCCCACCCACCCCCATCTATGTAAAAATGGTCATAGTTCGCTTATTTAACAAGCCAATTTATACTTCTGCATGCAGTATCTTTTGCCCTTTACACAGCAAGCCAATACTAGGATTTATATGAAATACTGTATTCTCTACTACTTTCTCATGACCATGGATTGTCTCCATCGCACAAAGCTTGTCCCTTCCGATATTATTCAGGTGTTTTGCAAAATAATCAAGACAAGAATGATCTCATTAGAGCTGCCCCCTTAAGAATTAATAGTTTCCCTTGCACGTCTGTCTGCACTGGGTCACTTAGACTGCTAATGTAAATATGTAAATGAATCAAGGGGCTGTTCTGCAGAGTATGCAGAAGATGACACAGGGGTTAATATACAGCCAGCCCAGGATACCATGAAGTGGTAGTTTTATACGATCGGAAATGGTTGGTCCAAAAGATACCTGAAAAAGCATAATGTATGAAAGGGGCTTTAGTCCTTAAGTTATATTGTAACCTCTCTTTTAACAAGCTACTTCAGTGACAAAAACCAGGGGGTCACTTACCACCTGCTTCTCAGCTGCCATCACAGCTGCTGCAGCAGCTACCGTTTGTCTTCCCAGTCCTGTAGTGTTAGTGCAATCGGGCGGGGCTGCTTTGACACCAGGTATGTAGACAGGGGGGGCAGCTTGAGGCGCTGCCCTGGAGTGGAAGAGTGAATGGTTGCAGGGATAAGAGAATGAACGGGATGGATGTTGACTTGGCACCCTTTGCTTCCAGCCCATTTTGAACTGGCTGTGAATCGGAGTAGCTGGTGGATGGTAAGGAGGCGGAGGAGGGGGCAATGGTGGATGGAAGGCCACAAAAGAGTCTAGTTCTGTAAACATGGTTTCTGGAGTGGGAGTGCTGTTAACACGACACCGTCCAGACTGTCTCACGGTCAAGAGCGGGCTTTCATCTCCGAACCGTTCATCAGGAAAGAACTTGTGAGGATTCTGCAAGGAAAACCACAAAACAGAAGTAGTAGAAACCCAAACAGCATTTTTTTTGCAGACGTCCTACAAAATTGACTGGACCGCGCTTGGGACCCAGTCTTGGTAAAACTAGCAACTGAGCTACCTAGCTGCACTAAAACACAGTCTGCCTTGATTACTGACCATTCGCAAGAATAGGGTGACTGTCATTTCCACTCTTTGGCCATTTTCAGACCTGCACCCCAGCGCATATTTTGGCTGCAGGAGGGAATGCACACGGTCTGAAAGCCCCTCCCCCCGCACGGCTTTGCTAGCACAAACACGCAGAGATACAGAGCAGGAAATCCTGCTCTGTATCTCTGTGTATTACCCGGCAAAGCCGCGTGGGGGGGCTTTCAGACTGGCTGACTCCGCGCATATCCTGGCATGTGCATTCCCTCCCGCAGCCAAAATATGCACGGGGGAAAGGTCTGAAAGTGGCTCCAGTCTAGATTAGTTCCCAATATTTGCTAAAATTTCAATTCAAAATGAAGTTTTAATCAGCTTGAGTTGTTTTACATCTGATTTTAAAATCAGAGTTGAATTTTTGAATTGCATATTCAGTCAAATATACGAATAAATGCCAAACTATAATGAATAGTTAGCAGTCGCTACCCATATTCGTGGTTGAATAGTGCTTGCTTGCAAAAGGAGAAGAGCCAATTCCCATAGGATCATAAATCATTATTATTAAGATGGCACATTAGCCCTGATGATAATTATGAATGGAAATGAAGTGCCTGAATGTCAAGGATCATTACACAGTGACTTGGCAACAGCTTCTTGGAAATAACACTTATCCTTCTCTGTGGCATACTACACCTATTACTCAACTATAAACATCAATAGAACTGACCACTGGACACTGCTACTCTATGTAATGACATTTGTACAAAAGGCGGTCAGCATTATGTTAATTTAAAATAGAAGGTCTCGTACTGTTACAAATTCTCCTTTTCTTAGCTCATTTACCATTTGCCAGGTAAGTTACTCGACCTCCCACAGAGCTTCCTCACAAGCCTGCTCTTATTTTAAAAGTGTGTACACACCCCCACACTATGCACAAGAGAAGATTTTTATTGGGATTTTCTGGTCAGACACTCATTTTTTCAAGAACTCAAGCCAAAATACTCAAGAGTCCAATCCCTGCCGTCATTAGAGAGCTTTTCATACCTGCAATAGTTCAGCAGCAGAATCCGGAAGCCCAAACTCCCTCAATACACGAATCTGAATCTCGTAACTGACCGTGGCCCCTTCTCCACAGTTAAGAGCATATGCTCTTTGCACCTGCTCAGTATGACGGAGTTCCTGGAGACGCTTGATCATGTCCTTAACAACAGATAGAGGAGGAACTGGAAAAAGAATATACCGAAAGAAAGATGCAAGCTTATGTCTTTGTTGTAATAAGTGGGTGGAACCCACTGCAACTATTAGCTTTCACATTTCATTCAGAAATGTTAGATTGATCCTGTGTTTCTAAAAATGGAGCTCAGCCAATAATAATTTGATTTCAACATTGGTGCTTCTTAATGCTTTAGTGCATAATTATAGGATAAAGTGCCAGTACTGAAGGTGGGTTTTTTGCCATTTCTCTGGCTTCTGCTAGAGCAAGCCACAAGCCTGTTTGCTGCTTTGTTGTCCCCTTTCAAATCCCTTGTGAGGCAATTATGATTTAAGAACCAGAACATTTTAAATCACTAATTCTATGTTCTCTTGGATACTAGAGGCCAATGATATCTTGATTGCCTTGGCACACATTTTATAGCTTTGGTTGAATTTGGAATCACAAGACCATAGTACTAGTAATAATCCTACAAAATGCTGCTTTAAAAAAATTACATGGCTTGTAAGCCAACACGAGATTGTATACTGTTTTATGCATCCCTCTTTAAATCATTAAAATGGTTCCAAAAGTAAATTATATGCAATTTAGGGTACTGAGGTGTCATGTATCCCATATAAAAAGCATATATTTTATTGGAAATCTGTGTTCCAACATTTTGGACCAGTTTGTTATAATGTCCTTTTAGCTATAATCTTGGAGAGAGATATGATCAGTCTGTCTCTTAAGGGTTACATAGCTAGGTCTGCACAAACAATTCCTGTTGACCCGTTTCAAGGGAAATGATTCCATATACAAGGGCCGAGAAAGGTTACATCTTGGTCATTGTTAAATCTTATCTCAGATGATAGCTGCCTTTTTACTATGTATCAGCAGTTTGTTTAAAGAAACCTGACTGCTTCAACAACTTATTTTGAGAAACCCCATTGTAAGCTTTCTTGACCTGACATCATTTAAACTGACTTCTAAGCACAAACTAACTATAAAGAGTGAGAGGAAAAATTAATTCTTCAGAAAGCTCTCCATTCCCTGGAGTTTTCTCACCTTCGTTATGGCAGTATGGGACACAGGACTGGGTGAATATGAATGAATATTCTTTTGAAACATTTGAGTCAATAATTAAAGCATATGTTATTTCTTATTGATGTTAAGATCTTTTGACTTATAATAGAACTGTTTCTTTGAACAGAAATGTATTTTTAAATCATGTATTTGTAGCTGACTCTTTTGTACCATGTTGATATTTTTATTTGAATTTAAGTAAACTTATGCTTTATATTTATAAATCCTTTGTCTCATGAACTTACTTACACATGCAGTTCTGCAATTGTGTTCATGACCAGATTTTGAAGGACAGCATGAGGGGCGTTTTTACATTTCACGCATCTCTTCCGAAGGCAAAAAGTGATGTCAATGCCAGTCCAGTAAAAGCAAAACCCTTTCGTTCTGAAAGTCCTTCTTGTACCAAGGGTGGCAGACAGATCAGGGAGAGAAGTATCAGCCAAGTACCCTGTGGTCTAGGAGCCCAGCTCATGAAGCACAGAGAGGCGGAGAAAGAGAATTCTACTTGTTTGCTTAGGTGGCCAGGCCATCTTGGCCATCTGTACTCCAAGAATGGACTCCTCCACGAGTACTGTTGGTCGAAACTTGTGCCTAAATCCCCAGCTCATTTTATTTGGTCCAACATTTCCCTGCATAAAAACAGGAACACATTGCAAGAAACCGTCGTGGTGACAACCCTCAGAATTGGCAGAATAATCCCTCTTTATAAAGCCAGGTGGGGCCATTACAAGCACAAACCACTTGTGCTCAAAATGCTGCACTGGCTCCCAAGTACAACTACTAGCATGCCAGCTACCACAACGTGGACGACTGGCTGAGATCAATGTTACAGGAGTGGTCACATGGGTCTTTAAGTCGAGAGCGCTTATCTTTAGGAGCTTGCTCACCATGGATTTGGAGCAATGAAAGAGTTTATTTAATGTTTTGTTGAGTCTTGTCTTTATATTTAAGGCTTAATGTGATTGCAGCCATGTTTATGCTGTTGGTATCACCTTTGTATGGTATCTGCTCTCAGCAGAGCTTTTTACAGCATAGGTTTGATTCTGGAAATTCTACTTTATGTGGCTATGGGTTTAAGTGCTTTTAAACAAATATCCACACCCTTTCTACATAGCAAGTTTGTAATGCCTTGGCCCTAAAAATTGATCCATCTCCCTCCATGAAATTATCTAAATTTCTATTAGTTAAAAAACCCCACACAACACCTCCCCCAAAAAACAGTAAGCATCCATATATCCTTAACTTTGAGAAATCTTGACCAACTTTTGAAACTAACCAGAAACCAAGACAAATATTTTGTTGTTTCATAAGCCAAGATTTCTGACCTTCATACTGCAGGCAGCATTGGCACCTTGTTTCCCAGGTACATGGAATCCACAATCCTGCTTAGCCCCCTCCATTCAGAGCCCTAGCACTGTAGGAAACAGGGCCATCCTTACCTACTCATTCTTCGGAGTACGTGGAGTCACAAACCCACGTCTGAAGACTCACGGAGGAGCAGAAGTAGCTTTGCAGTCGGCTGTCATATCTAGTATATTATCAGTGCTGCTACACATATTAAAAACTAAAATCTACCTATTTACCATATAAATAAAATTGTGACAAACTTTTTATTTGGTGCAAACTTCTGAGTGGAGGGGTTGTGTTAGTTTTTAAGTAATCCTGGTGTCAACCACCCCTAGACCAGAATGTTCTGGCCAGCAACACGCACAAGAATGTAATAATCCTCCCACACAGTAGCAAAGATCTGTTTGCAGTTTGGCTACCAGCCTTACCTGGGACTTCATTGGCTACAACTGAAGGAGGACTGGACTGGTTACTGTTGATCTGCTGGTGGCTAATCATATGACAGCACTGTGGCACTGCACTGTTTACCATGTAGAGTGTATCAGGGACATTGGACATTCTAACCATTCGTAAACGAACTAGGTCAGTCTGTTCCACCATCATCTCATCTAGCACCGACTGGAAAAAAAAGCAGTTAAAGACAGAAGGATAACTTAGACTTTACTTTTGTGCAAAGTTAGATTTTCAGACAGAGATACCATAAAGTAACCAACTCCCATCTTCATGGCATCTGTCCTTTTCAGGTATCAAGCATACATACAAAACCCAGACCTAGAAAGTCTAAGGAGACTTCATTATAATCAGGGTTCCTGTTTTCTCTTTGTGACTGAAAACCAGAGAAAAACAGATTTTGCTTTTTTTCCAGAGAATTTAGCAGAAAATGGCAAAAACGTACCATTATTTTTGGAAGGAGGACACAGTGCGGGGGCAGCGAAGATGCGGATTTGACATGAGATGGGCCTAACTGGACTCACAGCAGCTTCCCCAAGTGCCAGTCTCTATATGGTCCCCCTTTCAGGTTGGCAGAGCAGTCTGGGCTCAGGCTGGGAGAGGAGGCAGTGAGCGCAGGGCAGTGCAGGAGAAGCAAACTAAAGGTGTTCAAGGTCTGTGGCACCCCTTCAAATGCAGAGCCCCCCACTCCCCCCCAGAGTGGGGGGCTCTGCATTTGAAGGGGTGCCACAGACCTTGAATTATTATTTTTTTGGACTGTTGGTGGGACAGGTAGCTGCAAAATCACATTAAAATGAAATTACAATAATACTCTGACTCATACCTATATAATATATTGTGATAAACGAAAGTCAACTAGCATTTACATTGAATCACAGAAAAACAGGTATTTTAATTTTTTTAATCAGAATTTGTGTGGTTTTTTGTTTGTGTTTTTAAATCAGAGAATTTACCATTTTTTACCGCAGAAAACTAGGAACCCTGGCTATAAATAATAGGTAAAAGTAGTATTCCATTCAAGGAGGTCACGGCACTTTATTTAAACAATAAATTAAGCCTATCAGCACCCTTACTATGAGCTAGATAAGTAACGGTATCTTCTTTAAAGATGGGCAAACATAGGATAAGAACACGTCACGTGGTCCACTTTGGCCGAGGACTAAACATGCCACCAGATGTTAACTTGGGAATGCACGGTGGTGGGTAGGCAGGTTGCATCCTTGGAAAATCTCTGGGATCTTAAATCGGTTCCCTTTATCTAATCATTTTGAAACTTGGTACACATGGTGCCCTCTGTTGGGGGCACACCCTCCCCAAATGTCATCAGAATTGAATAAGGAACAAAAAAGTTATAGCCGGAAATATGTTTTTCAGTGTTTTCCCTTTATTTCAAAAACAAAAGGTCATTTTCGTTATTATTATTTGTTGTTTTCGTTATTGCAATAACGATAACAAAACCAACAATTTTTGTTATCGTTATTGTAATAACGAAAATGACATGCACACCCCTAGCCTGGGCTAAGGGCCGCCCCCGTGGACTAACACATCTCAGGGCAGGGGTCGCCATGGTATGTGGCACTGGTGGGCAGGGCGGGACTGGCTGCCCACCCTACCCAGGCTGTGCTTGTTCAGGACCCCTCCCCCAACCCAGCTCAGGCCGTGTCAGCTGCGATATCCTGCCCCAGGCTAGGGAGCCGCCACCATGCTGCTCACACTTCTGGCTTAGTTGAGTTATTTTCCAAACGTTCCAGAAAAAAGCCAGGAAAGTTACTAACTTTGACTCTTCCGCAAAACAGAATTATTATTTTTTTGCTATTTTTTCTTAACTTAGCTGATAAGAAAATTTATGCATAACTAAGTTTCTTGTTTAATCCTAAATGGATTCCTTTTCAGACACGAAAGTCAATATTATTAAGGTGGCAAAGAAAATTAATTGAAACTGGTAATACATTAATAACTTCTGTAGAGTACAAAAGTTTATGTTTAAATGTATAAAAATCAATAAATGGAAAAAGTGGTAATGCATACACCAAAGAAAATGTTCAAGCGACTCAAATACAGTAATACATAAAGATTTATTTGAAGCCAAGAGAACAAAAAGCTAAAACAAAGATGGACACTTGTATTTCAGGCCCTAAAACAAGCATTATCAAATGTATTGTCTGTTCTTTCAGATTAGGGGTACATCTTTTGTACTGTACAGTGATAACAGCAAATGCCAAGTTCTGAATCAGTGATTTTAAAAGTACTATGGCTAGTGAAAGTTACAATATGAAATGTACGAGTGTCAACTTTTAAGCCAGTTCCTTTCCTTTCTCCTGGACTTGAATGTGTTGAAAGGGTTGAGATTGCCTCACACACATCAATTCTTGCAGACACAGAACTGCTGTTTTATATTTGCATAATTTTTATTCATTTTAATATGTAAAATATAGACAAATATTCACAATCATTTTAAGTATACGTAAGTCAAAAGGAAGCAAGAAAAACCCCAAGCATAGTTGCTGTTTCCTTAAGATGAAATTAGAGAGCAGCAACTTTGGAATTCCTTTGTACACAAAGTTAGTCTTCCCACTGCTCAGGTTACTTCATGCTACTGTCCTAACCCATTTCCCCTCCCGGTCCTTTTATTGGAACAACCCCTGCACCAAGACGGCTAAAGAGAAAGGTTACCTACTCTGCTTAAGGCAGCTTTAAATCCTTTTTGTTCTGCTGAAGCAGTACACATCAGACTGAGTTCCCTTTGATCTGGATGCAAGTCTTGTTAAGTTGGAGAAAATGTTTGCGTTTTAAGAATGAGAAGGCCTATTTGAATGCAGCAGTCCTTGTTGACGTGTCTAGCAATGAGCATATATTAGAAGTCTAAAATGACTCATTACCTTTGCCTCCTCCACATATGGCGAGAAGAGTCTTGGCCTCACATATATTCCAGCATTTTTTTGTCGCAGCCACGCATTTGACTTTCCACCTTCTGCTGTTGGTAACATGTCTGAAGGAGGGGTGCTAATAAGACCTCTCTTCATCTTTAAAAGGAAAGATGAAAGGCTTAGGGTTGTATTGTTTTTTAGCTAAGCATGCTACAGCTGATTATAACAAACGGTAAGAGAGTACTCTGAATAGTAATAGGTACATGCGGGCTCCTTAGAAAATATCTGAAACCATTTTGTAACTAGGAGGTGGTCACAGCTGGATGCAAATTTCATCATCCTTTCCAAGTCTTAAATCCCACACAAGACTTGCATTAAAAATCAATAATATTGTTATATAAATTAACAGGAAGAGTTCACAGATGTTACTCCAAGTACTAAGATTTTTTCTCTCTAATCTTGAAGAGGAAAGAAAAGCCTCTTTGCATTTTTAAATTTTTTAAATCCCTTGTATCTCAAGGGTAGGCTGAGGAGTGTGAAGAGACTTACAGCATCACCCAGGACTTCACTGTTCATGGGTAAGATGTGCTCAATGCGAACAAAAGGTAAAAGAAGAGACAGGATCTCTCGCAGCTCCTCAACATCAAGATCTCGCCTCTTTACACCTCGCTTGTTCACACTGTGGGCAGTACCACTCAGTAAATTGGGCTCTGTCAAAGAAACAAGCACATAGTTTCCACCTGAATTACTATTTTAAATCGGAATACAGAAATCTTAGATGCCTACTTTAAGGGAAAGGAGACCTGCTGAGAGAAACAGTAAGCTCTTAGTATTATTTCACAAGGCCCAGTCTGTATGTCAAACTGAAATAACCAATACAACTAAATCCACTTCATCTTGCTGTGGGATGTCTCCATGAAAGTCTTTCCCCCCAAATCTATTTTCTATCTGACTTATGTTACTTCCTAAACCACGTAGCTACGTCCCAGACTTTCTGCGCTTCTGCTCTAAACTTCCTTCCGCCAACAAAGTGTTGCTACTTTCTCAGAACTCTTGTAATTTCTCCTCCTTCTTCCAATTGTTTTCAAGAGGCAAGATTCTTCCCTGGGGTGTCCCCATGACACCTTCTAGGGAAATCTGCTGTGCACTTTGAAAGAGGAAGGCAAAAGATGGGTCCAGGTTGTGGTCTTCATATGTCAAACTGCAAATTTTCAATGAATTTATCTTGCTTTTGGGGAGCAGGGCCGGCCCCAGGCATGTGCCACGTGTGTGGCTGCACATGGGCCTGCGGTCTGCTGGGGCCCCGTGCTTGCCTAGCTGGGCGGCAGGCTGCAGTCAGCTTCTCCCCAAATATGTTCTTCTGCCTCCCCTCCCTGGCTCTGGTCCCCATCCCTCAGGCTGGGAGATAAAGTTGTTTGTTTACAAACAATTCCTCCCCATGTGAGTGATCGGAAGGTTGTTGCCTTGTAAAGAAGGTTCTTCGAGATGGCGCCTAACATTCTCACAACTGGGTTGTGCATGCTCATCCTATTCAAATAGACCAAGTGATGGTCTCAAGCTCCTCTAGTATAAAAAGCACTTTCCCCCTCAAAATGACAGTTCTTTCCAACCCTCTCTAGGAATGTACGAAAAAAAATCCATGCGGGGCTGGAAGGGTGGGTGTTGTGAGAATGTTTGGAGCCATTTCAAAGAACCTTGTTTACAAGGTAGCAACCTTCTGTTCTTCGAGTGGCTCATATCTATTCTATTTTGGAAAATCTGCAAATATGGTTCTGAGATTATTATGGCTGCTATTTCACTAACTCTTCTTAATGAAGTTATTGCTAACAGGAATACTATCTTTAAACCCGCACCCCATAACCAGTTAATTTGCGCCCCCATATAATCAATTAATGCTGCCCCGGGGGCACAAATTAAATGGTTATGGGTGGGGGGGCAGCGTGAATTGATTATATGGGAGGCGAGGGCGCAAATGAACTAGTTATGGAGTGGGGGAGGCACAACTGAACTGATTATATATTATATATATACATGTACACATACACATACACACATCTCTTTTCATGGCATAATGTGTTTAATAGGTTAGTTACATTTTGGGTGTCTTGTGTGTTTGATAGCAGCACTACTGGACTGGTCGCACCACGTGCGTGCACAAAGCACAGGCGGCATCGGCAGCAAGAAGCAACAGGCCCTGGAGGCCAGACTGGCTAAGCTCGCCCCCTCCCCCATTAAGGCAGTGGACGCAGTCAGTCTCTCTGTCTGTCTCACTGCCTGCCCCTGCAGTGGAACCACTCCTGGGGAGTGGTGGTAGACGTTCAGCTGGGGAGGTTGGGGGGGGGGGCGCGGGCGGAAGCATTGGGAGACTATGCTTGTCTATGGCTGCTCGGAGGGGTGGAGAATAGGAATCCTTCCTGTCCAGAGGGTGTAAATGTTATGTACATTTATACATTTGCATCATTAGGTGGGGCCTAATTATGCAAATTAGGCCCTGCATGAAGACTTCACACATGGCCTCACAAACCCTGGGGCCGGCCCTATTGGCGAGGACATGTTGAATCCATAAGAATCATTCTGTATTCACTTCTCCACACCAACTGGCAGATCAGAATTCTTAATGTAAAGCAAGTTCAGTTGCTGGCCGAATTTTGGTTGTTGCTAACCAGCAGTTATATTTCTGTAGGAACATATGCAAATTGTGTGAGAATCTGTATTATTTCTAGCAGAGCCTGTTAATCTCATTACCGATATGTGGAAGGAAAATATATGTGATTGCTATTTTATTGCAGAGAGTTCCTATTATGGCAGGAAGTGGAAAGGTAACGGACAAAGTCTTCACTGTGATGCGGGCAAGTCTGGAAACATGAGCAATCAGAACAGTATTTCTTGTAAGGAAAAACTCGGTCCCCTAAATTCAATTAAAGGAAATTTAGAGCAAGTGATCTTTGGTGATCAAAAAAATTCCAACGTTAAAAACCCAAAGGTTTAAATCATAGTTAAGGCGAATTAATCATACCTACTATTTTCATTTCCTTGCAATCTAGTAATCTGTGACAAAAAAATACTATAGTTTAAAAATATTGCCACTCCACATCAAATCTCTAATTGTCATCCCTTCTCTCCTCAAAATTATCACTCCCTTTCTCCCTTCAACATGACAATTCTCTCGTAACAAAGCATATCACACCACTTCACACACATTGTAATATTAAAACAAATTAATCATTAACATGCCTTGAGTTGATGTTTTTTCTGTGTATATGAAATTTAAAAATGAATATTACTTTTATATTTGTATGTATGGATTAACTCGCTAAGGCATGTTGATGATAATTTGTTTAATATTACAATGTGTGAAGTGGTGTGATATGCTTTGTTATGAGAGAATTGTCATGTTGAAGGGAGAAAGGTAGTGATAATTTTAAGAAGGAGAGGGGGGTTGAAAATGTAGAGATTTGATGTGGAGTGGCATTATTTTTAAAGTATTTTTTTTGGTCACAGATTATTAGATTATGAGGAAATGAAAATAGTAGGTATGATTAATTTGCCTTACCTATGAATTTAAAGCTTTGTTTTTTAAATGTTGGCATTTAATGAGGTTTTTGAAATGTTCTACTGAGTGGGGAAGAGTGTTTAGGGTGCATAAGGAAAGGAAGGATGTTTGGGGGTTATTGGAGAAAATGAGTGTGGTGACGGGTGAATGGGGAAGGAGTGTTTGGGGTTAATGGAGACACGGGTCGGGGGCTGGAGGCCAATGAGGAGGAAAAGGATGTGTTTGGAGTTTAATGGGGGAAATGGGGATGTGGGGGGCTGTGGTGAGTGTGGAAGGAAGGAGGTGTTTGGGGGTTAATGGGACAGGGATGTGGAAGCTGGGGTTACTGGGCAGCGAGGGTGTGTGGAGGGGCTGGGGGTCAGTGGGAAAGGGATATTTGAGAGCTAATGAGGAAGGGAGGGGTATAAAGGAGGGCTGGGGTGAATGCAGGGGATGCAAGGGGTGATGTAGCTGTGTTGGGTATGATTTCAGGAGGATCCCACCTCTCTGTACTCCAGGGAGTGGTACGGGGGTGCTCTTGTTGAGGCCCTGATGGAAGCTGTGGGGGTGCAGGGGCAGAGTCTGAGGGAAAATGAGCTCGGTCAGGGAGTCCAAGCACCAGCATGGAATGAAGGGAGTGGGCTGTAGTGATCTTGGAGGTAGCAGTTGGTAGTTAGCTACTCACTCAAAAATTAGTGTAGACAAAAAACAACAAAAGCCTCTGCCTCGCTGCAAGGCACCATGTATTCAAGCAAAGGCATTAAACACTGAAAACCTTTAAATGCAAAGGAAAACCAAGAGATTAATTTAAATTCAAAGGGAAGGAAGAAAACCATGTGAATCCACTGCAGGGGGGAATGAGGGGGGAGAGAAAGAAAAGCCAAGCATTTCAGCTCAAACCAAAACAAAAAAACCATTAGCAAAGTCAAGAATTCAAAATCAACGGTAATCTACGAATCTAGTGAACCTACCACACCTGGTCAAGCCACTCAGGGCCCAGGGTACACACTCCTTCCAGGCTGCCCCACGGCCCCAGCTGACTCTACTCCTGCCCCCCATGAAAGCTCAAACAGCCATGCAGACCATGGTGAACCCCAACTCATGCCCCTCCCGCTGACCCAGTGGAGGGGGGGGAGCGAAGAGTGGGGACTGAGGGTTGCCTCCTCTCCCCATCAGCCCCAGGCTACCCATGCACCCCAACTCACTCTGCCGGGGTGGGAGACAGGCGCTCCCAGCGGCAGGCTCTCCAAGCTGGATCCAAGTCCCATGCGATGTGGGTCAGGCAGCTCCCAGCCTCTCTGTCAGGATGAGTCTCCCCCAAGTACAGCCCACGCGTTCCAGCCCCCTCAAGACTCCTGGATTCAAGCAGTGGAGGCAGGATCTGGGACCGTGAGGGTGGGAATGGAGGGAATGGCGGTTTATTACTTTTTATTGAGGTTTGGGGTACAGGCTAGGTGGATCTTATTTATTTATTACAAATATTTATATCCTGCACCCTCCTGCACATTGGCAGCTCGGGGCGGCAAACAGCACAACACATAATCAATAAACTATAAAATCCATTTAAAATACCACAAATATTTAAAATATTAAAATACCAAACCCAGAAAAGCTAACAGGCAGAGAAACCCTCCCCCCAATCCCCCCTCCCCCTCCCCGAAGGCCCAGCGGAACAACCAGGTCTTACAATATCTTTGGAAAGAGGGGAGGTCTGGGGATAGATGGGCCTCCATCGGGAGGGAGTTCCACAGCCGAGGTGCGGCCACCGAGAACACCCTCTCCACCGTCGCCACCCGGGATACCCGGGGGACTTCAACTTGGGCGCCCCCAGTCGACCACAAGGGCCACGAAATGACCCAAGGCCTGAGGCGGTCTCGCAGATAAGCAGGACCCAAGCTGTTTAGGGCTTTATAGGTCAACACCAACACCTTGAATTGGGTCCGGAAGACAATAGGCAGCCAGTGCAGAGTACGGAGCACAGGTGTGCTTGCGGCGGCCCATCTCCTACATTCTGCACCAGCTGCAGCCTCCGGACTGTCCTCAGGGGTAGCCCCACGTAGAGTGCATTACAGTAGTCCAGTCAAGAGGTAATGAAGGCATGGATGATGGCGGCCAGATCCAAGTCTGAAACATACGGCCGCAGGCATCGCAACAGATGTAATTGGCAAAATGCTCCCCTCGCCACAGCCTCCACCTGACAATCCGGGCACAGCTGTGGGTCAAGGAGCACCCCCAAACTGCGAACCTGAGCAGCCAAAGAGGGACAGACCCCACCAATGGCGGGAGCCACCACCCCCTCAGCCCTACCCACCAACATCACCTCCATCTTGTCGGGATTCAGCCCCAGACGGCTCGTCCCCATCTAGTCCCCCACAGTTACCAAGCACCAGGTAAGCACCGAGACTGCCGGGCCTGAGTCTCTGGAAAACGAGAGGTAGAGTTGTGTATCATCGGCATATTGATGACATCACACACCGAACCCTCTCATGACCTCACCCAAAGGTTGCATATACACATTGAACAGGAGAGGGGACAGAATAGAACCCTGCGGGACTCCACACATGAGGTTCTGGGGAGATGACTTACATTCTCCGAGAACCACCTGCCGAGTTCTCCCGGCCAGGAAAGAGTGAAACCATTCAAGAACAATCCCACTCACCCCGGCCTGGTCCCGCAGCCTTGTCACCAACATCTCGTGATCAACGGTATCAAACACCGCCAACAGATCCAATAAAATCAAAACAGATGATCTGCCCTGATCCAATTCACGGCGTAGGTCATCAACCAAGGTCACAAGTGCAGTCTCCGTGCCAAACCCAGGGCGAAAACCAGACTGCGAGGGATCAAGAAAACTGACCCAGTCCAGATGCCCCTGTAACTGCCGGTCCACCACCCATTCAATAACCTTCCCTAAAAAGGGAGGTTAGAGACTGGCCGATAGTTGGCCAGGGAGTCAACGTCCAAAGATGGCTTCTTGAGCAGAGACCGCACCACTGCCTCTTTGAGACAGCTCGGCACTCTGCCCTCCCTAAGGGAGGCATTGACCACCCCCGCCAGCAACGGCCCTAATGTCTCCCAGGGCTGGCCTTCACCAGCCAGGACGGGAACAGATCTAATTCACAAAAGGTGGCCGGAATTGTCCCAAGGACCTCCGCCGCATCAGCGAGCGATACCCACTGAAACTGATCCCACAACAACAGACATGGCGAGGCTTCCCCTACCTCTGATTCACCCACTGTCGCAAGTGCAGCATCGAAATCGTGGTGAATCTGAGCGATTTTATCCACAAAAAAGTCAGAAACATGGCACAGCGGGCACTGGAAGATTCCAGTTCAAGGTGGAGAGAGGCCGGACTGACCAGCCTCTGCACCACCCAGAAAAGCTCCGCTGGACATGACTTTGCAGATGCAATGAGGGCAGCAAAGAACTCTTTCTTTGCTGCCTGCACCGCAGCAGCATATGCTCTTAAACTAGCTTTATGCTGCAATTGGTGAGCTTCAGTACGAGTCCAGCGCCACCGGCGCTCCAACCACCGCCCATCCTGCTTCATCCAGCACAGGTCCTCTGTGAACCACGGTGACCCCCCCCCGTCGGCATTCTGGGAGCGAACACCTGGGAGCCGTTCAGTCAATGGCCTCAGTCAACAAGCTGTTCCAGAAGGCAATGTGGTCATCGAGTGAACGATCATCAAGATCGGGAGGCAATTCCCCAAGAGCATTCTGGAACCTTTCTGGTTCCATAAGCCTCGGGGGGTGACCCAACGAACTGGACCTACACCTTTCCGGGGGCAGACATGAGCCAGAAGACCGGTCTGGAGGAGGTAATGATCCATCCATGACAGGGGTAGAACTACTACATCCCCCGTCCCCCCAAATCCCCCGCCTCAAGGCCTGTGCGGAACATCAGGTCATGGGTATGTCCCCCCTCGTGTGTCGGGCCCCATACCCTCTGAGACAGTCCCATGGTTGTCATGGTGTCTATGAACTCACACTCTGCTCCCCCAAGGTTGGCATCGGCATGGATGTTGAAGTCCCCCAGGACCTAGGTCATCGGGGATCGTAAGACCACCTCCCATACCAATTCTGCTAGAGCGTGTAGGGATGCTGCCGTACAGGTAGGTGCGTGGTATATCAGCAGCAGTCCTAAGCTGTCTCCGGCCAAATCGATCACAAGGTGGACCCCCTCCATGCCCAAGATAGTCTGCACAGGATACTGCCTCACAGACCAAGTGTCCTTAAAGACAACAGCTACCACCACCTCCTCACTCCTCTGATCTGGGCTGGTGCTGTACAGAGTACCTGGTTGGAACAAGGTCAGCCAGTATTGGCCCCCACTCATCTCCAGTCAGGTCTCTGTAATACACACAAGGTCGGCCGATTGATCCAAGATCAACTCTCATGGGCTGGGGATGTAGGGTTTGACTATCTGAGGGTGGGGATGAAGGCTACTGGGGGGGATTCTAGGACTGCAGGAACTGGAGTTAGGGTTTAGTCTATGGGGGATGTGTGTGGGGGATTCGGATCTGGGGTGGAGGTGCAGGTTGGGGAATCTGGGGCTGACTGTGTACGTAGTAGGGTGGTGGGGCATTGAGGGGTGGGGATGTAGGGTAGGGGATCTGGGGTCAGGGTGGGGACACTCACATGACTTTGAAAGGTGTCCCCAATGCTGCAGAGGTGGCCCCTTTGCCTCAGGGAGGCTAGGCTCTGGGAGGCTCCTCCTACCCCCTCACCTCCCGGCCCCCCCAATCAAACTACCCCTCCAGTTCCCTACCCCCCAGCTCAAACTACCCCCCTCGCCCCAGCTCCCCACCCCCCACGGCTCAAACTAACCCCCCTGACCAAGTTCCTTGTCCCCATGGGCTCAAAGTCCCTCCCCCCCGTCTCCCTGCCTGTGACTTCATTTGTTTGAATGTGTAGTTTCCTGGAGTCTTGAGTGTGCCCTGTCTTCTGCATGCACGTGCAATGTAAGGATTTCCTCCTATTCACTTTTAATGAGATCCTTATGGAAGAAGAAGTTCCTTATTAAAATCCCTTTTTTCAAAAACAACTGAGCAGCGATTACTAGAGGTTTGGCTGTCATTTTCAAGTACAGCATCGGTTCCTTAGTAAATGAGATACCTGCTGCGAAGTTTCCAGTCGCAACCCGGAAGACAAGTGGCTGAAAAACTACAATGCTACAGATAGGTGGTGACTGCATGAGAATGGGCCTATTTAATTTCAGAACGGATTCTAAATTAGGATTCGCACCACTGTTCACTGCAGCGTGCACAGTCGCACTACCATGGACACGCTCTGGCAGACCAGTGCGCGTGCACTCCCAGCCACGTACGTTATGCAGCCTGGAAGATCATTCCCCAGACCCAGATGACGGGAGTTTGAACCTTGTCTCCACTGACTGTGCTGCCACCTCACCCCCTTTGTCTTCAAAGGAGGCCCTGCTTTACAAGGTAAGGGATTATGTGCTACTGCCTCATTTTATAAATAAGCCAAAGAAATTACAATTACCACCACAGCAAGGACTAGAACCAGCACAGCAGACTCAAAAGCCTAGCTACCTAGACTACTAGTGCTGCTACGGCATCCCTCCCCCCTCCAAAAAAACCCTTAAGTTCAGCTCTGGGAAATATTATGAAGTCCTTTGAACTGGGCTAAATTAAAGAGGTCAACAGTTGTTCAAGTGCTAAAACTTTGACAAGGGGGATCTGAAGGACAAGGATTCAAATTAGGCTTATGTAAGGAGATGCTATGAGAGTGTGAGTGATGTTATTTTTCATGTTTTCTTTAAAAATATATATTTCAGCCCATCCTCTGAGTTAGACAAAGTAATTTAGATATGCAGACTTTGCATATTATTTGCAAGAGAATTTTTGTTCATGCACACACAGAGGTCTGAAACGTGAGCCCATGCACATGATCACTTCACATGCTAGGGAGAAAAATAGAAGGAACATAAATTGCAGCTGCTAAATTTTAATTTTGGCCCTATTATTTTGGCTGACCTTTATGGCAAACGTTTCTTCTACTAAATCTCTGCTCCCATTCAAAGTTATTTTATCACAAAGGAAATTTAGCTGATCTGCATACTCTGAATAATCCTTGAAGTGAAATATGGAATATCACTGCTAGTTTCCAAATCCCCACTGGTGGGCAAACTGCTGTGGATTAACTATTCCAAATTATAGTACAAGAGGCCAACATCACTAACCATTTTTTAATAGAGGACAGGATGTAACATGTAATACAATTTAATTAACATTTTACAGACAGCTGTGCAAATGCAGCTGAATTAACAAGCACTCAAGCAGAAGGAGATCCCAAAAAGTAGCAATAAAGGATTTCAAAAGTAAAAGGACAAACAGTTTCCCTTGTCAAGAATGATGGCTTTGCCAGCTTGATTTCCCTACCTCTGCACATACCCTGAAAACATTCCAGCACAAACCTTCAATGTGTCACAAAATACCTATTTTTTCACATTAACAAAAGTTACTGTTTTAATAATGTATTTAGACTTTCTGACGGCTTGTGCTCGCACCCTTTACTAATGTCTTCTATAAACGTTCTGACAGTAGCACTAAAACATTAAAATTGCAGGCTTTTCATCAACTAAAACCACTGGATGGAATTTCACCTCTGTTTAGCACATGCAGAACAACAGTTACTAAATGAATCACAGGAGGATATTCTTTCTCCGAGGCAATCGAAAATGAAAGGCTCAAAAATTCTAGTGCTGTGGGGTATCCACATGTAAAATTCTACCATCGTTCTAGATAGGAATCCCCAGTGTAACATTTATCTTAAGTTTTGTTCTATGTACAGAAGAGTCAAGTTTTGTGAGCTTTAAAAATTATTATTTGCGTGGTTAGGACTTGCTGTCTGAAGCTTGTCATCTATTTTCTTCACCAAATATGAAATGAAAGGTTCTTACCTCTGTCTGCAATTCTTTTAATCAATTGATGTTCTCCCCATTTAACAAGATACTTAAGGATATCTTGCTCACTTGCCTATAAAAATAATTTAAGACAATGCATAACAAGTTTATAACACACTGCATACATCATCACTGGAAACATACTTTAAGCAAAAATCCCTTAAAACTAATAAGCCTACTACATAATAAGCGTATGTGCAGCATTTGCTTTATGAACAAATCAGTCAGAAAACGGGTACCTAAATTTTGCAAAAGATAGTGGTAAACAAAACAAACCTAGCTTCCGTTTTTCTTAAAACTTTGGCCTTGGGCAGCACAGGGGTATTTTGCTGTTGGGGATCTTGACCTCCTCGAGGGTGCTTGCATACAGTGTTACACAATATGACCAATAAAGTTTTAGCCTTCCCACAAATCTCTCTCTTTTTTCAGGAGACAGAAAACTAGTGTAATTGCCTCCACAACTCTCTCAGTTCCAGCAGCTTGCTAAAAAGTCAGATGTTGGGGGTACCACACCTTGCCCATATTTTCATCCAGGATGCAATCTAGTAGCCAGGGATCAAGAATGAATCCAATGTATTACACTCCTTTATGATTTCCTCGCTACATTTAAAACTCCCCACAAATGGACTGAGTAAGATCTTCAAAAATAGTCACGGCTAACTGAGCATCATCTTAACAGAACAATATACAAGTACTTTGGATTCTAGTTTTAACTCTCACATTCAGACAGTGTAATTATACTCGGATGCAAATATACTCATATTCCAAAGTGGACAATACTCCACTTTGGGTGAAGAAAAATTAGATGCATTCACAAATTCAGAACTTACAGACCTGTTCAATATTAGAGAGGACATAAATGTTTCTTACAGTTGGAGTCTGCTATAATAGTTATAACAGGGATATACTGTAATAGGAGAAAGGTATATATTGCAACTTGTAACAGCTTTGCCTATATTTCCTGGTATTTCTGTGGTTAGACTCCATTGGGTTTCATAGAGCTCCAGTGAAACTGAAAGACTTTATTGAAGTGAGACAAAGATCAAGACTGGTAAAAAGTTACCATGGTCTGGGTTCATAGAAGTAAGGAGGGGTGAAGTCAAAATACGCAAGAAGAGTGAAGACATGGAAACCAAAAACATGTTTCTTTAGGGTCATCACTTGGCAAGAAGCACACTTCATTTTTATTGGAGGAACCCTGATCTGCTTGTCACTGATTGGAGAAACACATGGCAGCCATCTTGCAAGACTTTCAGAAATCCTATAAAACTGGCAAGATATTGTTGACAAAGGAGGGAAGATCTTGCTTGTTATGGAGACTTGCTGAAAGGCAACGGCCTGAATAGGCCTGAAGGGACTTAGGTTTTTTTCCTTTGCTTTCATTCTTTACTTTTCATGTCTTTTTCCTAAGTCTCTTCATAAGTCTTTTCTTTTCCATTTTAAAAGTTATTTTTAAGTTTCTTAAGCTTTTACTTTTCTTTTCTTTTATTTCTTCATTTTCTTATTTTAACTAGTTCCAAGCGATTTTTGCTTTAATTTCTCTTTTCTTTTTTTTCTTTATTCTTTTTAAAGTTATTTTAAGTCCCAGTTGGGCTTTTCTAATCTTTTGCCCGAGAAAAGGGCAATTCCTACTTTTCTCTAATTTTTGTCCCTACTTGCCAACTTTACTTTTCTTTAGAGAAGCACTGAATTGGTCTCAGATGGGACTGTTTCCTTTCATTTTTTTAACTCAGCCTTGTGGGCAGAGTTCCCCCCAAGAGTTCACTGTCTTTTCCCTCCCTTTTTGGAGCTTCCATGCTCCTCGACCGCTGAATAAATTGGGGTTTTTATATTTTTCTTTATCTTTTCTATCTTTTATTTTACTATTTTTACATTAATTCTTACCAAGTCTCCAGCATAGCAGCAAGTTAACATCTTATCTTCCTCAGCAGGACCCCACAGACCCTAAGCAACTTTTATGGGACCTGTGATATCTGTCTGGTGAGATATATTCTCCAAGAAGGAACAACTGGGTCTCTTACCTGGGAATTGTTCTTCTGTGGTTTATATGGGAGGATGGTCGGAACACTGGGTATTTCTGCCGCATCACCACTAGGAGGCGTTAGAAAGCTTCCAAAGTGCTTGCTTGAGTCTTTCCCGCCGAAACTCCTCAGTTGTAAGAAGTCGAATACTCCAGGAACTATATGAACACAGACTTACAGAACAGTAACAGGAATTAGCTTGTGTACGCCCTAACCTAAAGAACTAGGGTCCGCCCCTAATGGGCCTATAACATGTAAGGTCCGCCCCGAAAGGTCCTATAACATATAAGGTGCGCCCCAATGGGCCTATAGGAAAAGGATCTGCCCTTAAAGGATGTATGACTGAAAAAGGGAGAGGATCCGCCAAACGAAAAAAGGTGGGCCTCCCAACGAGTCATCCTCTGGAGTGACAGGGTCCCTGAACTGGTTGCCTTAGGCTCAGTCTGGGAGGGCCGACCATCCTCCCATATAAACCACAGAAGAACAATTCCCAGGTAAGAGACCCAATTGTTCCTTCTATGGTTTATTGTTCGGATGGTCGGAACACTGGGAGGATATAGCAGTGTAAACTAGACAAAATGGAAAAAGCAGTTAGGGAGGGAAGAGCCTAAGACTGATCCCCTATTAGCAGAACCCCAGAGGGTTATGCAGGATCGGATGACAGGATTCTTTGAAAGACCCTGTGGCCAAAGGCCACCTCAGCGGAATCAAAAAGGTCCAATTTATAGTGGTGCGTGAAGGTATGGACTGACCTCCACGCTGCCTCTTTGCATATCTCTGAGTAGGGAACCCTAGACCTTAAGGCCCAGGAAGAAGCCATCCCACGAGTAGAGTGAGCCACTACCCCCAAGGGAGGCAGAAGGTTGGAAGCCTTGTACGCCTCTCTGATACACCCTACCACCCATTTGGAGATATTAGTCTTAGACGACTTCTTCTCCCTATACCTAGGGGAGTAGTGAATGAAAAGGGCTGAGGATCGCCTGAAGGGCTCGGTCCTGTGGAGGTAGATCTTAAGAGCCCTGCGAACATGGCAAACATCAAGAGTGTGCCACGTCCTTTCGAGAGAATGACGAGGCTTGGGGCAAAAGGAGGGGAGCACCAGCTCCTGTGTAAGGTGGAAACGAGAACTCTGGGTATGAAAGAAGGATCAAGGCGAAGAGTAAGGGTCCATGGATAACGCCCCCAGCTCGAAAACTCGCCTTGCTGTGGTAATGGCTATGAGGAAAGCCACTTTTATAGAAAGAAAATAAAGGGAGACCTCCAGGAGGGGCTCAAATGGGAGGCTGCGTGATCGTACTGAGGACGATATTCAGATTCCAGGTGGAAAATCTATGAACCACTGGTGGTGCCAACTGCCGAGCCCCTCTTAAAAATCTATGAATATGTGGATGGGGTGACAGCCTGCTGTTCCCTAAAGAAGACAGTGTAGTGTCAATGGAGGCCAGTTGACGCGTCAGAGTGGGTGGCTTCAGCCCGATATCTAAGCCCCTTTGAAGAAATTGCAGAACCTGTAATATACATGGTGACTCAGGTGAACAGTCCCGATCTCTACACCACTTGATGAAGGATTTCCATGAAGATTGATAAATCCTCCTGGTCGAATCTCTCTTGTCCGCTGTGAGAGTGTGAATAATGGAATCTGTATACCCTAAAGTCTTTAAGGTCCGAGATTCAAGGGCCAGGCAGTTAGTTTGAGGAAGGTCGGGTTGTCGTGGACCAAGGGGCCCTGTCTGAGCAGATCCAGGACCTGCGGAAGCCTCCACAATTGGCCTTCTGACAGCTCCAAGAGATCCACGAACCATGGCCTGTGGGCCAAAATGAAGCAATGAAGACTAACCTGTGGTTGCCTTGCCTGCATTTGACTATTGTTCGGTTCAGGAGCGGAAGTGGAGGGAAGGCATAAAGAATCTCCGAGGGTCACTCGAATGACAGGGCATCTGTCCCTAGTGCTGTCCTGCAAAAGTGCCTGGACAGGAAGAGAGGGAGCTTGGCATTGGCCTGGGAGGCAAAGAAATCCAGACGGGGATTGCCGAACCTCTGGGTCACCTGGTTGAAGACCGCTTGGTCGAGGCTCCATTCTCCTGGATCCGCAGTCTCTTGACTCAGCCGATTTGCCATCTTGTTGTCTTTCCCCATCGTTGTCAGGCTACTAGGGACGCCAAGTTGACCTCCGCCCATCGGAATAGGTGAGAGGCCTCTAGATGAAGCTCTGGCGATCTGGATCCCCCCTGGTTGTTGATATAAGTGACCGCCGTCGAGTTGTCGGAGAATATGAGGATATGCTGCTGTCTGAATGTCCTGGGAAAGCGCTGCAGGGCTAGCCAGACTGCCTTCAGCTTGAGCCAGTTGATGCTGTTGTGAAGGTCCTGCTGTTGCCATCGATCCTGGGTTGCCCAACCGGAGGCATGGGCTCCCCAGCCTCATAGGCTGGCATCCGTCGTCAGGATTTGCCTGGGTGGGTCCTGTAAGGGGCTTCCCTCTGAAAACCGATCCAGATCCTCCCACCAGCGTAAGGATTCTGCTGTGCAATCATCTAGCTGTAAGTGTTTTGTGGATCTGGACATGATGAGGTGAATCCAGGGGCGCAGAAACCTCTGCAGTGGCCTGGCATGGAATCTTGCCCACTGAAGGTGGGCGAAGCACGAGACCATCAGACCCAGAAGAGAGGCCAGAAGCGTCAACGGAACTGACTGGGACTGACTGGATTTCCAGCAGAAACGGCGTATCCTGTGTTGTCGATCTGCTGGGATAAACACCTTGTGCTTTACTGTAGTTATAATTACCCTCAGACGGTGCATTCGCTGCGTTGGGGACAAGTGGCTCTTGTCCCGGCTGATCACAAAGCCGTGATACTGCAGGTAAGCAAGAGTGGCCTGAACGTGGGACGTAGCTTCTGCCTCCGAGCGAGCGCGTATCAGCAGATCGTCCAGGTATGGGAAGACTGCTATCCTCCGGAGTCTTAAGTTGGCGACCAGGGGGATCAACACCTTGGTGAAAGTCCGGGGAGCAGTGCAGAGGCCGAACGGTAGGACACGGTACTGACAGTGAAGGTTGTGGTAAGAGAAATGGAGTCACCTCCTGTGGGCCGAGAGGATGGGCAGGTGTAAAGTAAGCGTCCTTCAGGTCCGAGGCGGCTAGTCAGTGGTTGGGGCGAATGGTCATGCAGATGGAGGCTACCGTTTCCATCTTGAAGCGTTGGTACCTTAGAAACTTGTTCAGCCTCTTTAGGTCCAGTATACCGCTGTGACCACCCATGTTCTTCTGAACCAAAAAGAATATTGAATAAAGTCCCGTAAATCTTTCGGATAGCGGGACAGGTTCGATAGCCTGCAAGTCCATGAGCCTCTGGATTTCTGCTAGCATGGCTGAATGCTTCTTGGGGTTCCTGGACCTGGGAGACGGTTGAAAGGATTCCCTGGGGGACCGTGTGAATTCTACGGAGTAGCTCTTTGACACTGTGTCCCTTTCCCATCTGTCGGAAGTGGAGTTCAGTCACCTTTCTGAAAAAATCTGTAACCTGCCCCCCAGAGCGATAGACTTGAGATCTACTGGGGAAAGGGCGTCAGGAGTCGTGTTTCTTTGCCGAGGGGGGTCCCCTCCTACCGTATGATGTGGGCTGGTAGGACCGGGGCCGAAACCCCTTACCCCTGGCTCCTCTTGCTCGGGATGAGAAATTCCAGGAACGAGAGGAACTAAAGTCTCTGCGTTGTCCTGAAAAAGGCCTGTTGAATAAGTGGAAGAAGGATTTAGTTGATGAAGCTGGATGAGAGATGTTTTCTTTTCCTTACTTGAGGCCTGTCTGATCGCCCTATCGAGCGCCAGCCAAAGAGCTTTGCACCTTTGAACTGGCTGTTCACCAAGAGATTACGAGCATGCGCAACTGCTCTCAAGGAATGGAGCCAAAGGCGCCTTCTGGCAGCCACATTAGCTGCCATGCCCCTGGCCGCCCAGAGGACAGCGTCCAGGGAGGAATCAACCAAAAAGGATTGCGCCATAGTGAAATTTTCAGCTAGCTTGTCTGCTTCAGCCTCAAACACTTCCTTATCTTTGCTAATGTGAAACCATTTGAGAATGGCTCTTGAGGCTAAGAGGCTGTGACTGCCATTCTCAGCAGGTTGGAGAGGCACTCAAAGCTTCTCCTAAGGCCAGTCACAATGCCCTTGTCAGTAGGATCCTTTGGCATGACATCACCTTCAGAGAGGAACACATTGTCTAGCCAGAGAAGAAGCTGCTGCGTCAATTTTGGGGACCCCAAAGATAGAGGAGCAGGCTCTATGGAAATCATAAAGCTCTAGCTGGGCTCTAGAGAGCCGGACAAGCTTGGTAGGCTGTCTCCATTGCTCCCTTATGAGGCGCTCAAGTTTGTAATCGAGTCAGGACACCCTAGTAGCCGAGCCCAGCTTGGGGAGGTAGTCTCTGTCAAAGTCAGAAGAGGCAGACGAGGAGTCAGACTCCTTACTCTTGCACTGCTTCTGTTTAATGCGGAGCACTCTCTCTGCTCTGCTCAACATCTTATGAGGTTAGGAAAAAGAGAGTTCCTATCCAAATCCTTCGAGAAATGGGGCAGGGCCTCCTCTACTGAACGGGGCTCCCTGTCCTCGCCCGAGGCCAGTGTCTCCACCTCAGAAGACACACTGAGGGAGTCTGAGGGCCTGGGTGTCTCCCTTTGAGAGAAAGCCCTTTTTCTACTGCGTTTGGTGTGGGGCGGGGAGGAAGAGCTGGAGCAAGATGACTCCGCTTCTGAGGGCTGGGTCTGTCTCCCTCCTTCTCCCTCCTCATCCAAGGAAGTGCGCAGGAGATCGTGAATGGAGGGGGGGGGGGCATGATGAGCCTGGAGGCTTCTATGCTTGCCCTTACCAGCCCGCTTGGACTTGCCTTTGAACCCCTGACGGGGGGCTGCTCTGAGAGGAACAGGCCTCACTCTTCCTCCTCCTCCTTTTCCCTTTAAACCCGGCTGCTCCAGACTGCAGCGCTGTCAGGGTCTGCAGCATTTGCTGCATGGTTTCAAGCTGTCGTTGCTGTTCTACGACAGATGGGGGCCCCTGTGCCTGTACCTCATGCTCAGGTGAGAACTCTCTCTGGGAAGCCGCTTCCTCCTCCCTAGCTGACTCGGCTAGGTCCTGCTGAGGTGCTGGCGGCGGGCGAGCTGAGGCCCTGCGAGTCTTCACTGTCTCCGCCATGTCAGAGGGCTGCCTCAGTAACACCTGCACGGGTCCATTCACAGTCTGCCCGGCAGAAGGGAAAAGGGTGAACCGGGCTGCATCCCGAGGGTAACGCAAGCTTCGGCCGGCAGCACAGAGCTTGTGAAGATAGTCTTCAGTCTGTCCTTTTTCTTCTTATTTTATTTTTTTTAATTTCCCAGAGTGAAAAGAAAGCCTCCTGCCTAGTGTGAGGCAAAAGTAAAACTGAAGAGTTTCAGCGAGAAAGGCTCAAGCAAGCACTTTGGAAGCTTTCTAACGCCTCCTAGTGGTGATGCGGCAGGAATACCCAGTGTTCCGACCATCCGAACAATAAACCATAGAATATATATTTTGTAATCAATAACCTTTTTTGTGTGCTTCCGTAGTGCTTTTATAGTGGTGTGTAAGCCAGTTTGGCAGGGCAATACGTTGTAGTATTTCAGTCATAATAATAGTCTATTGTGACTTTTTGGTGAGGAAACTTAAGCTTTCCTGCGGGGATCCCTGACCCCATGGTGGAGCTAATTCCGGGGAGAATCTTAGGGTAACAGGGGGCACTTTGGATGTGGGGAAGGCAAGGGATCGAGGGCAGGGCGGAGCACTTTGTATTTAACGAAAAACTTGGATATTTCATAGTAAAAAACCCTCTAGTTTACAAGAAGAGTTAAGGTTCTTGCAAATTCAATTATGCACTAAAAGCATGGAAATTGCAAATTAAGGCTCCCGCCTTAATTTCCGTGCCATGTTAGCAGTGAAGACATTGTAAAGTCTCACATATTGTGCTCAGTTACAACTTAGGCTCCATGCACCCACACTTTGCCTTCATCTTTCAGCCCCAATCCTCTTTCTCTGCAGTTTGGGGGCAACACTGAAGCTGGGGACAGGAGGGTGTGAGGTGGCCCCTCACCCCCTCCATTTCCTCTTTAAGAGAGAAGTTAGGAGTCCTGGCTCCCACACCTTCTCCCCATCTAATCTACTTGGTCCCAAACCTTCAACAGAGGCCTCGGGACTCCTGGCTTCCAGTCTCTCCACCCCACTTTAATCCAGTAGGCTGCACTCCTTTCACAAGCAACTCAATAGTCCTGGTTCCTAGAGTGTTCTCCTCTCCTCTGCTGAGCTCTCAGCCTTGTAACAGACAACTCAGAAGTCCTGGGTCCAAGTTGTCCCTCTTACCCCCACTCCCCTCACAGAGAACTCAAAAGCTCTGGGTGAAATACAGCGTTTATCTGTGTATGTCATATGGAACAGAAGTAAGGGTGTGTGGAATGACCCAAAAAAAAACCACAACCAAAAAAACTGAGAGGAAGTGGAATAACAGGGAGGAAGGTTATTGGGATAGGGTGTCAGCTATGGTAAAATGGGTTAAACGATAGTACTGCTCCCCCTTGTATCCCATCAGTCTTCTGAATTAGTTATTTCACTTAGAACCTTGTTATAGTAACTATTTCTAATTCCTCCTGTCATTCCACCCACTTACTTGTTCCTGCACGCCCTTTGTATTTTTCCCTATCATTTCATCCATTCCGCTTACTGCATCTGGTGCTTTCCTCATTATTTCACACCCTCTTGCCTTTGCCATGTACTTCTAAGGATGCAGCTGTGTTGTATAATTTCACAGTCACTTAATTAGATGTTGGAACGACAACAGTATTTATTTAGAAATTGGCATTGCTGTTGCCTCTATTCTGTCCAATGGCCATTCCATTTAATTAATTTCAATGCATACCCAACTTAAAGTTTAAATTAAACATTTGTATACGACTGTACCCAGCTTTACTGTGCTTGGGGAGGGCAGTGGGGACTAGTGCGTAAGGGTGAGGGGCCAGCTCACACCTTCCTGTCCCCAGCTTCAGTGTTGCCCCCAAACTGCAGAGGAAGAGGATTGGGGCTGAAAGATGAAGGCAAAGTGTGGGTGCATGGAGCCTAAGTTGTAAGTGAGCACAATAGACGAGACTGTACAATGTCTTCCCTGCCAACATGGCACAGAAGTTAAGGCAGGAGCCTTAATTTGCAATTTCCATGCTTTTAGTGCATGACTATCAGTGGGAAGGGGGGAAAGGGCACATATAAATCACACACCCAAGTTCTTTCACACGTGTCTCGCACCCTAAGGCTCTGACCAGTAGTGTACTGGGAAAGTTGCCCGTCAGGATAGTATGTGGGCCAGTAGTGTCTCTCTGAGACTAGGCCCCTATCATCATAGGGCGCAGAGCACAAAGGAAGACTGGAGCCTGGCGGTTCCTTAAAGATCTCCCACTCTCGCAAATTCACACTGGAAGGGGGAGTAGAGGAGAGGCAGTGCGACCTGGTGAAGGGAGGAGGGGCAGGGTCCAAGGAAGAACGGGGATGGAGGAAAAGAGGCGCTCATGCAGGGAGAGGGATGGACACCCCAGGGAGGGGGAGAGGGGCACCCAGACACTCCCCAGCCACGCACTTTCCGTGCTACCACTGGCACCACCCAAGGGAAGGATAAGACCCAGGTACTCGTTCACAACTACACTCAAAATCTACTGTAAGAAGCACAACCACTACATGAACACAAACACAAGCAAAATACAAGCAATTCAATCAGGGAAACACTTAGCTCTCAGGCATGGGCCAGCTTCTCACTCCGATTACTGGCGCTGTCTGACATCCAGTGCCGGCTTCTTATTCTTGGAGCTCCACCCCTCGGTGTGCCTGCAGCCCTGAGAAACACTGCAACAGCCCAGGACCCGACCCCGTGTCGGGCAGGGCACCCGGAAGTGCTGCCTTGTTGCTGTCAGCGGGGCCAGTTGCTATGGCAACCGGCGGCACTGGTGGCGCTGCAGGAGCCACTGCAAGTGGCACTACAGGGGCGGACGGGGAGACGCTGGCAGGGGGGTGGCTAGGGCGCCTGCGGCGTCTCCCTAGGACAATGACTGAATTTGCAAGAACCTTAACTCTTCTTGTAAACTAAAGGTTTGTTTACTATGGAATATCCAAGATTTTTGTTAAATACAAGGCGCCCCCCTGCCCTTGCTCCCTTGCCCCCCCACACCCAAAGCACTCCCTTGTCCCCCTACCCTTGCTCCCTTTCCTTCCCCACACCCAAAGCACCCCCTGCCCTCGCTCCCCAGTCTCCCCCTGCCTACGTTCCCCAGCGTTCCGAAACTCCAGGCTCCATAGCTCCAAGTCCTGCTCAGGGAAGGGAAAGACAGGAGAAGAGGTGGCGAGCACTGCTCCTCTTCAAAGCAGCCCCACTCCTCTCCTTAGGCTAACANCTGCCCTCGCTCCCCAGTCCCCCCCTGCCTTCGTTCCCCAGTGCCCCGAAACCCCAGGCACAATTGCTCCAAGTCCTGCTCAGGGAAGGGAAAGACAGGAGAAGAGGTGGCGAGCACTGCTCCTCTTCAAAGCAGCCCCACTCCTCTCCTTAGGCTAACATGGAGAGCGACTAATTAGTAAGTTTGAGATGAAGTGGAACCCTCCTGCCCCGCACTTCCATTGGTCAATAAAATGGAAATTTAGGATAGCTGAAAATGAATTTTTCAACAACCTCTCCAAAAAACAAAATTTCTCCTTTCTGAATAATTGTAGGTATGTTTTTACTATCCTAAGAGGTAAGTAGTTCCAGCAGAAGAATCACTATGTAATTTCCATAAAATTCTAAATAGGCTAGGCAAAAGTTAAGCCTAGAAGTGTTTCACTTAAAATAATTTGCAGCTGTTTCCAGACTGTTATTACGCTTTCAAGCAATAGTTTATACTGCCAGTTTGGGTTAGGTTACAAGCCAGGAAAGCAAAATAATTTGCTTTAATCACTACTTTTGCCTGGTGTTTGTGTGTACACGAATAAAAGAAAAACCCTATTTTACATATACAAATGCACTAGAATGTTAATTTATTTTTCCCATATAAGGTTTAAGATTTTATTAACTCTAGATATTCACAAGTCGCCTTGTGTGAGAGGGGTGGATCATAAGCCACCTTGTGAGAGAGGGGACAGATAAAAATGCAATGAAATAAATAAATAGATACTTCTGTAGTACCGGTAAGCATAAATCAAGGCCTACTTCATGACAGCTTCATGAATAGCTTACTTATAAATACAACATGAAATAGAGTTACCTGTAAATAGTCAGACTGGATAGCAGTAAGCAGGTGATCTTTGATGAGTTCATAAAAGACATCTGAAGTCATGACCTGGGTAAACTCCTCACAGAGGAAATGCAGTGCTTGACGGTGCACCCACTTGGAGCCATAAGGCTGAGAACTCCACTTGAGAATGGCAATTAAGGTGTCTAGTGAGATGCTCTCAGCAATAATATCCTCACAGCCTACACACACACACACAGAGACACACACACAAAAAAAGAACACCACTATTATATGCCACAGGAAATACAAATGCATACCTAAAATATAGGTACTTACCTTGATCCCGTCATGACATAATGTAGACTATAAAGCTATAGAGGTGCCCTGCAGATGTTTATAAAGGGTGAAGCTGCTGAAGTTTATATACAAGTTTAATGCTTGTACATTTATTTATTTATTTTCATTTCTTACCACGTCCTTCCCACCAAAGGTGGCTCAGGGTGGCTTACAATAATACAAAATTCACAAAGAACATAAATACAAAAACATAAAATACCCCAGCCCCCCCTCCTCCTAACTGCCCCTTATCCCCCACAACTCCCCCCCACCCCTGCCAAAACCCCTTGTGAATAGGACTGTTTTATACTGCCTCCTAAAGGCGATCAAGCCCAGACATAAACAAACCTCCCAGGGAGGGAGTTCCACAGCTGCAGAGCAGCAGCTGAGAACGCCCTCTTCATCATAGCAACTAAGTTAAAAATTGGGACCTCCAGATGGATGTCCCCAGCTGACCGTAGAGGCCATGCTGGTACATGGCAGACCAGGCAATCTTCCAGATAAGTGGGTCTCAACCTGTTTAGGGCTTTAAAGATCAAAGCCAGCACCTTGAATTGTGTCCAGAAAACAATAGACAACCAGTGGAGATTTCAGAGCACTATGTGTTATGTGCTCCCGGTGACCCATCCTGGTAAGGAACTGAGCCGCCACTTTCTGCACCAGCTTCTGAACAGTCTTCAAGGCCAGCCCCACATTGAGTGCATTGCAGTAGTCTAGCCTCAAGGTAATGAAGGTGTGGATGATGGTTGCCAGATACAGATCCAAAAGAAAGGGCTGCAGCCTTCTCACCAGATGGAGTTGGTGAAAAGCACTTCTGGCCATTGCCACTACCTGGGATTCCAGCTGCAGAGATAAGGACTGAGAATTCTAATATAGTAATTTTAAAAAAAATCTGTACAACATATCCCTTCATATGCCCAAGCAATCTCTAATAGAAAACTATCGTTACTGTACATGCACTGACTCACTGGCTTAAAATAAAATTCTTTATCCAAAACATTAAAGCTACTCAGTTTTTGGATCATTACTTTTTGTAAGTACTTCAGGTCTTCTGTTCAATTGTAACCTCCTTTCAGTAAGAGCTTTCACTTAAAGCTGTTTATAAAGCTAGCTTTACATTTTTCCATCAAGAACCAACAAACTACAGGTGCAGTGTTTACTATCCATGAGTCGTTCCAGAGAAATTAAGGAGATTATTCAGAGGTACGTTTCATGTTCTGGCTGAGTCTGAGTAACCACCATTACCTTAAGCATTTCTGGCACCATAAAACATTTTAAAATACTGACTTTTAGCCATGCTCAAGCCTTCTAAGGTTTGTGCTGAACTAAAACAGTGGATTAACTGTACACAATGTTGTGTAGCTGAAATTAATTTGAAAGCTTTGTTTTGCCTTATCTTGAGGACTGTCTTTTTTCTGTAATACGGTCGACTTTGAGGATATGCTTGAAAAACAGAAAATACTGCATGCACATACAAAAAGAACCCCTAATCCAAATATAACATGCCAAAGGTAGAGTTTAAAAAGGGCTCTCTGGACATACCAGTTTCAATTAACACAAGCTAAAAGGTCACTGTATACAGCAGGGCTACGGAACCTTTTTATCTCCCAGAAGTCATGCAGAAAATTAGTTCAAGGTCCTAAGGCCACAAAGAAGCTGGGGTAAGGGACAGAGTGTGTTCAGGAAGAGGCGTTTCCAGGTCATAGATCTGTCCCCTACCCTAGTGTGCATGCCCTCATCTCCACTCCCTTGCCCTGAGCTCACTATTTCAGGGATTGGAACTGGATCTAGAAATTGGAAAGGGGCCAAATGACAACTCACTGTGAGGCACATATGCCCCCAGCCTTGAGGTTTCCCACCCATGGTACATGGTATTATAAATAAGGCAACGAAAGCCCACTTGTCTGCTCGTCACTGGCAAGTAGACTTTTTTAAGCAGGTGAGGGGATATTTATACTTGCTGGTGACAGGGCTCTCTTGCTTCTCATCAGAGCCGTGCTTGGACCAGAGATTTGGGCACAGTCCAAGCCAGAGCATTAGGCCAGACCAAAGTTCAATCTGTCATGGAGCATCCTGACCAGGGCCACATCAGAAAGGGACAGGGCTAAGCAGAACTCCATTCCTTTTCCGACATGACCAAGAGCCCCACCCCAAAGTGTGATGTTGTTGTGACATTTCATAGGTGATGGGGCTTCCTGCATTTGGGGAGCTGAGCCTAACCCAAGCGGAAGGGGCTCAGACAGACACAGAGACTAACCCTACCCCAATGGAGCTAGTCGGGATGCAGGCCTCTATTTCTAAGTGAGTTACTTGGAAACCTCCTTCTGCTTGCAATGCAAGCTTTCGCTGGAACTGGGGTTTTCACTGTGGGTAGGAGGGGGCTGTCCCCCACCGAATAGCTGATCAGTGACGAACAGGAGAGTCCTCCAGTTCACAGTATAAGACCCAACACCCTTAGCTGAGACTTCTGCTGTGGGCTTCTTGGTTAACAGATCAGTGAGGAGAGTTGTCCCACCTTCTAGGCTGGGACTTGCAATGAGGAAAAGGAGGTATCCATTCCCCCATACTGGTGCATAGGCGCTAGTATGCATGGTCAGTGTGCAAGTCAGATACTTTTACAGCCCTGCTTATAGATAGTAAATACATTTTTAGTGTAAATATCTATTATATTTCTTTTGCATCCACCACTGTATTATTCAGGCATAATGGACTCAGGAGTAAAGTTTATAAACTAAGAGAGCAAGAGGATTCAAAGATAAATTAACACACACTCCCTACCATTAAGAGTTTATTTTCCTTAACAGCTAAGCCACTGGACAACAGAGAAAGATGACAACGGTGGGGAAGATAGGGGAATAGCACAAAGAACATGAGGCTGATTGTCAAGCTGTACACAGGGTGGGCTTTATTATTATGATCCAGTATTAAGTCAGCTCCCAACAAAGGCTTTGATGTGAAAGACCTGTACTCTATCCCTTCAGGGTGATAGACAAGGGGGAAGGGAAAGCTATCAGACATGCTGTAGCTGCTGTACTGGAAGCAATGTGCAAAGAAACAGCTGTGGCATTGTGCCCCAAATTTAGAAAGCTAAACCGCTTGCTAATCCTGATGGTTGGCACAGTAGGCAGTTCACCAGCTGAAAGCCCCCTAGCCCCAAGGAATTTCACCTTGGGTCCCATCAGCCAGTCTCCTCATTTTTAAAGGCTGCCTAGAAAGGCGATTGAGAGAAAGGAGCAGGGGAAGGGGTTGGAATACTGATTCAATATCCAAAGGCGGGTGGCAGCATACAGACAGAGGGCCTCTGAGTTCTGAAACTAGAAGTTAACTTTTGGAACATCATGCAGGACTCATATATTCCTCTGTTGAAAAGAATAGCATTAGGTTAACAGAATCCTTTTATTTTATTGATTTTTAGGAGGTGGGATAGCAGGAGTTTTATTTAGTCAATGTGTTAAAGGTATTTTGGTAAGCGATACCACATGCCTTTTTGTGAATGGAGAAATTGTCACTTGCTAAGGCACATTCTCATTACCACATGCTTCTCCAACATTGGATTAACATAAGGGATATGTTAGAATACCCTTCCTCCTATGCACCATGGAATCTGCAGTTCCAAGATTTTTGGCACCAACCACACCCTTGCATACCTCCCAGGATAAAAGGGGAAAGCCACCAGCCATTCCTCCAGTTAAGAAACTTCTAACTGGAATAACAACAAATGAAGAGTTTAACAGTTCAAGGGAGCGACATTTTTCATACAGGTGCTCCTCTTGTATTTTAGATAATATGCCTCAGCAGGTGATAACTGCTCTATTCTCATACACTAGGATTCCTACAACCAAGAGACTCACATGGAAAGAAATAGTCACCCTCAGAAATGTAGCTTGGGGAAAGGAACAGACAGGAAAGAGTCGATTGCAAAGGGGTAATGTCTTCCTAACACTCTTCTTCCAAAAAGCAGCAGCCACCAGGGGCGGTGCGCCCCCTAGGTTATCAGGGGCAACGCCCCTCCTGGCCCTAGCCCCCAAGACTCTCCCTCCCCAAGGGCCCCGGTGCTGCAGCGCTGCCACTGCTTCTATTTAAAAATATATATATAATCTCCGCGCATGCAACCAGAGAATGGGAGGAGCCACTTGAAGAAGAACCTTGTTGCTCCCTCTAAAACAAGGTTCTTTGAGATGGCTCTGAACATTCTCACGTGCGGTGAGACTCACACACCCCCCCCAAGGCTTCCTTAGGACACGTGACCTAAGGAAGCCTTCAGGGTCAAAAGAGGTAAGTTCTACCCTTTATGTGGAATGGGCAGCTAGAAGTGCCGTCCATTCCACATAAAGGGATCCTGCAATGAAATAGTGCCGCAGGGGGCACTATTTCATTTCAGGGGCTGGGCAGGGCTAGAGTTCATACCCAGGCGCCACACACAGGCACCCGGGTATGAACTTCCCTGTTCCCTCTGGCTGCGCGTTAGGCTAGTCTCCCCAGCCTCCTCCCTCCCTCCCTGTTGAGTCAAACTTTGACTCGACTCTGGGAGGGGGAGTGGAGCCTAAGCTGCAGCATGCAATTGGAGCAGCCTAGCAGGAAGTTCCTGGCGCTGCCTGGCTGTAGGTCGGAGGAGAGGAGTCGGTGGTGAGTAAAATGCGGGGCCCGGGGGTGGGGAGGAGTGGGGAGCACACGGGGGAGGAGGGAGTGGGGGGGACATGGTATGGGGCACATGAGGGAGGGGGAGCGGGGGCGCACAGGGACATGGTGGGGGAGTTGAAATGTAGTTTTTGTTCACTTGATGATGTGGAGTGTTAAATACTAATTCCCCCCAACGCACACACAGCAGAGGGTGAGGGGGAATTAGTATTTAATGCCCCGTGATTCAATTGAGATTTTGAAATCCTGAGATTTAATGTTAGTCTGGTGATTTTAGGTGCTGAAATGCTGGAAATGCGATGCTTGTGATAAAATTGAGGTTCTGAAATCTGAGATTTAACTGTTAGTCTGGTGATTCATGGGCCTTAAAATTCTCCCCCAAGACACACACACACACGCAGCAGAGGGCAAGAATACTGCTTCAGAAGGGACTTCTGAAGCAGGGATTGGGGTCCCTCCAAGTCACATGCAGCAAGTCCCTTCTTTCTGAAGCAGTATTCTTGCCCTCTGCTACACGTACGTGTGTGTGTGTGTGTGTGTGTGTTGGGGGGAAATTTTAAGGCCCATGAATCACCAGACTAACAGTTAAATCTCAGGATTGCTGGATTAAGTAATGTAATGTCCATCCAATGTTAACCCTGGGAACTCCTTGCTGCTGGGTTATGCCACCTACAGTTGCCCTGGCTCCGCCCCTAAGCTCGCCAACCTGCTGGCAGCTTTGCCGCTGGTACGTCAGCCAGCCTTCCTGCCCCTCCAACCTCAAAACCCACCAGCCGCCCCTAGCAGCCACTGAAGCAGCTACATCTATTTCATCATGTCTGGCACAAGCATGCAAAGGCGCCCATATAGCACCTTGCAGATTTTAGAGTAGGAAGTCTTGATAGATTCTGCTCAATTGAGGGGGGAAGAACCACACACCAATCTGTTACTGTGGGTCTGGAAAATAGGATGGGTAATCCTTGCCAGTTTCATAGGCTGCCACATCTGCAGATTTAATACATCTAGAGTTGTTGGGTTTTTTCTTTCTGAGGATTTCAGTCCATAGCAGGGCATCCAAATGTTGAAAGGAAGCTGCCTGCCTGAGGTAGTACTTGAAAACATGTAATTTATGACAACACTCTCTGTATGTATTTTGGATTTCTCTTATCTGATGGACAGAAAAGATAAGGCAATTTCCTGAGTCAGGTGAAAAGAAGAGATAAAAACTCCAGGAAATTTCAGAGGTCCTCCTGCCAACATTACCTGGAAAGAACTGAAAAAAAAGAGATTGATTTACATGATAAGGCTTCTTGTTCATGAATGCAGACAGTTGAGGAAATTGCCATGAGTAAGATGATCTTGATAGATAAGGAGCAGAGAGATGATGTGACATGTTTCAAAGGGAGATTCCACCTTTCCATGTCAAGATTTAAATTTGCATGCTAATGTTTTTCTGTTGAAAGAGTTAAGCAAGTCCACTGATGTGTGGCACAGTTGAGGAAGATGACAGGGCTGAACTTTCCATTCCCCAGGCACATCAAGCAAACCAGTCCACATGAACACCCACTTTGCCCCGATGTAAACCATGATCAGCTCAAGACTGTGAAAGACTCCTTCTGAAAGGAGGAAAGCCAATCCCAATCCCCACAATGGGCGATGTAAACCATGGCTCAAATGTGAAAGGAAGTGTTGCAGGGCTTTCCTAATAGATCTCAATGCCAACCAGATGAAGATCTGATTTCTTTTTCAACCATTAGTGGTAAAAGCCTAAGACAGCTTCCTGTGGTTCTGGGTGATTCTGAGTGTCAGGGAAGGAAATCATGGCATTCTTTTGCCAAAGTTATCCATGTGGCCACCAACCAAGGCTGGGAGGAGTGTACAATTAATAATCTCCTGAGTGATTCTGTTCACAGAAGGCAGCCAAGGTCCAAAGCATCCTCATATGCAGAAGGGCCCACTGCATGATTTGGGACAGCAGAGACCATGAGTCCCAGCAGATGCAGGACTTGCCAAGCCATGGTTAGCAACAGAAAAGAGTTGAAGAGCAGTTCAAGCCTTGCCAGCAGGATGACAACTCTGGTACAGAAAGGGACGCTGCAAATTAATCAGGTCAGGAGGAAAAGGGAAAAAAAGGAAAGAGGTAGCTCTTCTCCAGGTTGGTTATGAGCTTGCACAAGGTATAGGGATCTAGATGAGGAAATGAGATCACCCAGATAGTAAAAACATGTTCTTCTCTCAGGGGTGCAACCAAGGTTACTAGGTCTTGGAGAATGCCTGAGAGGCTGAAGTTAAAAAAATAAATGGGAGGACCACAAGTTGGAAGTGGTAGACCTCCAGCTGGAACTCAGGTCAGCTTATGGTACTTGTGGGAGGAAACTACCTCTAAATACTGTGAGCCTTTATATAAGGGACACTTTCTGCTTCTGTGAAATGTTACATTTAAAGTAAAATACTACTTTGTGTTCTGACTTTGAGGGGTGGTAGCTGGTAAAACTGAGCTTTGGAGGTACATTAAAACACTATTAACTATTTCTTAAGTGTTCTGAACATCAGCTGCTGCAGGTTATCAGATCTAAACAACTGACCAACCTTGTAACATTCTGATGAGCTGGCTTATGAAAAAGTGTGTTTGTTTTTTAAAACCAGGTACTGTTAAGAGACAGAGTATCCAGCCTAAACTTTTAAATTGACTTTTTGCAGCTCTATATACTTGCTAAAGTAGGTAACTTGCATTATCTGCAACTAGCCTGAATTAACAGGTAACAAAGTTTCTGCACACATCCAATATGGAGTAGGATTTAGAACCTGATCAAATAGATACTGATTTAATGCTGGAGAGAAATGTATACTTTTATTTTCATAATGGCACATGTCTGTACAATGAATTACCCAGGTGATTGGGAGATACCTGATACTGCTACAATCTGTTCTTAATATTTATGATTTTTAAAATGGGAATTGAACTTTTATATTAGTGATATTTGTATATATATTGTAGTAACTTATTAATATAATGTCTTACAAAATAAAGGTGATGGTAATCATAATCAAAACCACCTTAGCCCCTGCTGCTGGAGAGAGATGGCATGCCACATGGCAACTCTTAACCAGTTCAGAGGGGAGAGGAGATAGCAGGGATGGCCCTACCATATAGGTAGGGTAGGGGGCCACCCAAAGCAGCAGATGTAAGAGGGGTTGCAACATTCCATCCCTCTTGTACTTGCTGGGGTGACCAGCCACAGGGCATGACACACAGAGATGGGCAGGCAGAACTTACTAAAGCAGGGCAGTCATAGCCACTGGAGTCAGCAGGCAGGGGGACATGCTAGAGAAAGGAGGGAGGGTCCAGCAGGTCTGGCATAGAGCTCTGGACAACGGGGAAGTGTCAGTCTCATATATTTTGAGGAATACAGTTTGTGCCGGAAACCTGATGGAAGTTTATTTCTATGGTGCTGGGGGAGTTGAATACCCACATCAGTTTTGGGATTAGAGGCACCCTTGCATTTGAGAAAAACATACACTTCAGTTCTTCAAACTTTGTGTAAACAAGCAATAGAGAAATTGTGTCAGTTCAGCTGGGTGAACTTAAAAGGATACTCTTCTTTGTCCTAGGTTGAAGTAGTAAAAGAACAACAAAGCCACTGTAAAAAATGATCTCCTAGGGAAAGACACCTATACCTCCTCTGGCTTAGCTTTGCTCCTTTTACCAAATGAAGAAGTCCCCTTACTCTACTAGAAGCATCCATGGTATAGTTGCAAAAAACTTCCATGAGAATTAAGGTTGTTAAAATGGATATGACCTATTTTTAAAAAATAAAAATAAAAATCAACGGTGCCTGTGCATTATCTTAGTTGTGAATTAATTACAGCACTTGTTTTCCTGCATGCGTATGGACAGGATTTTGCACAGAAGCCTAAGGGACTTGGCTGTCCAAAGCCGAACTACCAAAGACTCTCAAAGATGAAGCATCTAAAGGATGAGCTGTTTAAAGAGGAAGGAAGGAATAGTTTTTGAAGTTTAACACTGGTGATAAATCTGTCCTAAACTAAACTGGATCCCGAGCTCAGACAAAGTGACAGAATAGCATTGTTGGCAACAGTACCGACAGCCCATAATCCCAGGGAAGTGATTAGTTCTAGTATGTTTAAAGAAGTTCACTTTTCTAACGAGAGCTCATGGACAAGATTTAAGGTTGCTTATTGTGTAACCCGTGTTGCCTGCTGGTAAAAGAAGGTATCAGCAGTTTATTTTTTTCTGAGTGCTGCTGATTAAAAGAAACACTGCAGAGGACAAGACAGATATTCCCCTCTACTTCTCCCCCATCTCCATTTCTGGCTCCAGCTAGTTTGAACTGGTCTGGTCTAGACTATCTTGAGAAACTCACCCGAACATCCTCACTTTTCCAGTGAGCTCAACTCATTGTATTCTCATTGTAACCAAGCCAAGTACGCGCACTTGAGACCTCGCATCTTCATGAATGTTAGACCCCTTGTCTTTCCCTCTGTTCCCCTTCCTAAGTCTCTCCCCCAGCTCCTGTCTCTCAGATTGTAAGCCCTAGGGGCAGG
>QEPC01014092.1:972858-987922 GCA_003113815.1 Sphenodon punctatus | reverse complement strand
TCCCCCCAAAACCACAGACAAACACTTCATGTGCAGGATCTCAATATGTTTTCTTAGAAGGAAGACTAGGTCCTATGCAGTGTGGTAGACCCAAAGTTCATGGAAGGATTTTAAAGCAACAATGGACCATTCTAGTGCAAAATATAGGCAAGGCTTCTTTTTTAGCACAGCCTAACTACCCCATAGGGTAAACAGAAAGTAAGATGGAATACGTTATGACATTGGCATGCCCAGTTTGTCTCCACCATCTCTCTGAATTTCTTGAACAGCAACCAGACAAAGGCATCACTGCCTATTGGCTTTCACAGTTCATGTTGGAGCTCAATGACATTTATTCTCACATTTCATTTCATTTCTTCAAGGCCCATTTCCTTCTTAAGTTTCCTAGCAAGCATGTTGTTCTCATCTGAAAACAGATCACTACAAGTGTGGGAGATTGATTCTTCTCACCCTCCAATCTGAGCGTTTCTGGCTCTGGTACTGAAAGAATGTCACTGTGACAAAGTATAGACGTAGTCAACCATCTGCTGAATGGCAGTGCAGATCTCTGCATCTAGTTCAATAACGCATTTTATTTACTGCACTGCCAATGACATTTACTCATTTCAATCCACTTACTACTACTTCTTTCACTCTTCAAGATTAGCAACATGCAAATGAAAAAGTCACCAGTTTTTAGATTTCAAATATGTGTAAATGTATTTTTAAACCAGTTTTCAAGGTAGATCTTGCTTTTTCTGCATTTCAAGTTATATTTTTCTTAACCAGATAGATAACCCATATCCAGTTTTTCTCTTTATTACTAGCACCTTAAAGCTGTTACTAGGATACATGTAATTTGTTAGCAACACATAGGACAACCATTATCTAGTCATTAGTACATTGAGCTAGGGTGCATATGCACACAAAATACCTATGCATAATACTGCTGAACTTTTTTGAAGTTAGAATTGATAATAAAAATGGTAAGAATATTTTTTACAGCTACACAAAAATGTCCAACAGAGTTCTGAGGCACTATATGCAGCTGAATGACACAGAGGGTGAAAAACAAGATGATGCTGAGCCAGCTCTCCGGGGAGGGACGCTGTAGCCACCTCACCTCAAGTTGGCAGGAAGGAGAGTTCACACAAGCAGCCCCTCCCCAGTAATACAGGCATGGGGGCGACCGTCACAGGTGTCTCCACAGCATGGGCTGACCATGAAGCCATCCATATGGGACAGGACAGCCAGGCCCCCACCACACAGCAGGATCAGGTCTCTATTAAGAGCTGCCACAAAACTGCTGATGGGGGGAGAGCCTTAGAAGTGTGCCCTCACCCGGCCCAGGCACATGCGTCAAACAGCTGATTGGAGGTGCTCAGCTGTTTTGTGCTGTGGGAGGGCGCTTCTCTGAACCTGGATCCTCCAATCTGGCAGCGGGGCTGAGCAGGGCCAGAATGGCTGGGCCTTTGCCTGAGATACGTTGCTGACCACCACCAGCCCATGCATCCCATAGCAACCAGTTGCCCACCCCAAGACTGTAGCAGGCGAACATCTGGCGGCAACCAAACAGACGAGCAAGGGCACGGGCTACTGTGGGCTAATGTCTCGTTTGTTTTTACCCAGACACATCTAATGACTAAATTTAACATACAAAATTTCTGTAGGCAATTGCCCCCCAAAGTCAACTTACCATGTTCTGTCTTCTCATTTCAGTGTTATCAAAAAAGATCTACAGCATGGTCAAGAGTGAAATTTGTGAAGATACCATGTAATTTTTAATGCATTTGCATTCAATTAATAGAATGAGAAAAAACACCTGCATGAACAGCTTCATAGTTTGTTATTTCAAGCTTCAAAACAGATAGCTTATACAACATTGCATGAATTTAGCAAGCTTTAACAGCTGCATTTACCTCTTTTGCAATTATCAGTGGATAATGGCCCTCCCCTACTTGGTGTTCAACATTCCATAAGAAGCACATTCAAACTGCATGAGCTAACTGCTGAATAGGAAATAATCACGGAACAGAAGTAAAAAGAAAAAAAAAAAAAGCTGCCAACCCAACCAAACTGAAACAGAAAGGACAATTGGGTCCCTTACCTTGGGAATTGTCCTTCTGTGGACTCGATGGGAGGTTATTCGGACTATGGGAGTGTTCTCTGCATGGCCAGCAGGAGGCAGCACCAAACTTCCAGCTGGGCATACATAGGGAGAGCGCTCCCTCACTTTCCCAGGAGCATGAAGTCGTAGGACCAGGAAAGATCTGAAAAAAACAAACGAAGAACGACACAAACCCCACAACAAGCAGGGAAAACACGGCAAGCACCCGTTAAGAAAGATACAACATGGACCAGTGGACCTGGGGTACGGAAACCATATGATAAGACAAAGAGCCAGATCCCTGGGAGGGCCGAATAACCTCCCATCGAGTCCACAGAAGGTCAATTCCCAAGGTAAGGGACCCAATTGTCCTTTCTATGGACTCTCAGTCTGGTTATTTGGACTATGGGAGGTAAAAAACAGTCCCCTTATTCAGCAATGGGTGGGACAAGCCTAAACAGCGGGATCCAGTACACTCTGCAGGACTCTCCTACTAAAGGAGGCCTCTGTGGAGTCTTAAGAAGTCAAACTTGTAGTGCCTGGTGAAAGTATGAGGGTTCTTCTACGTGGCAGCTCTACAAATTTCGGATAAAGGAGCCCTCTATCAAAAAGCCCAATTTATAGCCACCCCCCGAGTGGAGTGAGCAAGTACTCTAGGAGGGGGAGGCAAACCAGAAGCCCTGTATGTGTTGGCAATGCAGGCCAAGATCCAACGGGAGATGACTGCTTTAGAAACCTTATTCCCCTTGGAGCGCGGATGATAGCTAATCAGGAGCCTGGAGGTATGGTGGAAGGACTCTGTATGCTCAAGGTAGATTTTAAGAGGTTGGCGAAGGATGAGGGAATGCCACCGCTTTTCTAACCATTGACAGGGATGAGGATAAAACAAAGGAAGGATAACTTCCTGAGAAAGGTGAAAGGAGGATGTCACCTTAGGCAGGAAGGAAGGGTCTGTGCGTAGGACAACAGACTCCTTTCTGAATGAGCACACAGCTGGGTCCATAGACAGGGCCCCAATCTCGGAAACCCTTCTAGCAGACATGATGACAATTAGAAAGGTTACCTTGATTGAGAGGAAGTACAGAGAAACCTCTGCAAAAGGTTCGAAGGCAGGACCAGTCAGGGCATTAAGCACTACATTCAGGTTCCAAGACAGGAACCGGTGAACAACTGGGGGATGGGGGCATATTCGGTGAGCTGCTTTTAAGAATTGCTGGATGTGAGGGTGAGAGGAAAATTGAATCCCAGTACAGGACCCCAGGGTGCTATTGAGGGCAGCCAGTTGCCTAGCAAGGGTGTTAGGTCTAAGGCCTTTGTTTAGCCCCTCCTGTAGGAAATGGAGAACCTGAGCAATAGCAGGAGATTGGGCAGGAACCTCATTAGTGCGACACCATTTTACAAACACACCCCAGGAACACTGGTAGATACGTTGGGTTGACTTGCGTTTAGACGCCAGTAGGACAACAGACTCCTTTCAGAATACCCCTGTTGCCTAAGGCCTCAATAGCCAAGCTGTCAGTTTCAGGAATTGTGGCTGTTTGTAAACTAAGGGGCCCTGGGATAGCAGATCTGTCGAGATGGGAAGCTGCATGTGTTCTCCCCTCGATAGATGGAGTAGATCTGGAAACCTGGGTCTGCGAGGCTAAAAGGGGGCTACTAGGACGACTGTGGCTCGTTGTAGCTTGCAGCTGTGTATCACCCTAATAAGTAGGGGAAATGGAGGGAAGGCGTATAGCATGTCCCAGGGCCACTGTTGGCTGAGGGCGTCATGTGCTTAGGCTTGGGGATGAGGGTCCAGGCTGAAGAAGCAGGAAGTTTTGGCGTTGGATAGGGAGGCAAAGAGGTCGAGAACGGGCTGGCCGTAACAGCGGACTATCAGCTGAAAGGCCGATTGGTTGAGGGACCATTCGCCCAGGTCCAGTTCTCTGCGACTGAGCCAGTCCGCTTCACGTTGTCGACTCCTCATATGTGGAGTGCTGACAGCAAGAGGAGGTGAGTCTCCAACCAGCGAAGGAGCCGAGCGGCCTCGGTACATAGAGTGCGCGAGCGGGATCCTCCCAATTGTTGACGTACGCCTTGGCTGTCATGTTGTCTGTGAAGACGATTACATGATGCCTCATCACTTGCCTGGCAAAGTGTAGCAGAGCTAAATGGATGGCTTTCAGTTCCATCCAGTTCATGCTGTGAGTTCGAACCCTGGCAGACCAGGTGCCCTGCGCTACATCTGCTCCCAAGTGGGCCCCCCAGCTGAGGAGGCTGGCGTCTGTCGTAAGTCTCACTTGTTCGGGTTCCATGAGGGGGACTCCCTGGGCGAAGCGGAGTGGGTCCTCCCACCAATTGAGCGAGAGCAGGGCACTCAGACTGACCAAGAGGTAGGCAGGCATGTTGGTGACTATGAGTTTCTGCCAGGGTCGAAGCAACTCCTGTAGTGGCCTGGAGTGGAATCGTGCCCACTGGAGATGCCAAATGCAGGACACCATGAGGCCTAGAAGGGAGACAAGAGTTCGTATGGACGTTCGTGGTTGTAAATGAACCACTGCTATGAGGCGTTGGATTTTGTGTTGGCGTTGTGGAGGGATGAATACTCTGTCCTGGACCATGTTGAAGATTGCTCCCAGGTGTTCCAGTCTCTGAGTGGGCGTAAGGTGACTCTCTCTCTCATTGATGAGGAATCCGTGGTAGGTCAGGTATTTGACTGAGTGCTGAATGTGGAGGAGAGCAAGATCTTTCATTGAGGCTCTAATGAGGAGGTCGATGAGGTAAGGGAATATGGCCACGCCCTCCAGATGAAGGTTGGCGATGAGGGGCATGAGCACCTTGGTGAAGGTTCGAAGGGAGGTGGCAAGGCCAAAGGGCAGGGCGTGGTACTGCCAGTGGTGATCTTGGTAGCAAAAGCGGAGCCACCGTCAGTGTGCAGGAAGAACGGGGACATGCACGTATGCATCCTTGAGATCTAATTATGTCAGCCAATCCCCCACCGCTAGGGCGATGGAGGAGAGGGTCTCCATTTTGAACCTCTGGACTTTGACTGATGTGTTGAGGCTTTTTAGGTTGAGGACTCCCCTCCACTCTCCGCTTCTTTTCTGGACTAGGAAGAAGATTGAGTAGACGCCTTTTCCCTTTTCTGGCATTGGAACTTCCTCTATTGCCCCAATTTGCTGGAGTCTGGAAATCTCGAGGCACATAGCGACATGTTTGTGGGTGTTGCGGGAAGAAGGAGATATGTGAAAGAATTTCCTGGGTTTGTATCTGAGTTCGATCGCGTATCCACTCCCAACCGTCTGTAGAACCCAGGCGTCTGTGGTTGCGTTCTCCCACCTGTTTGTGAACAGCTGAAGGCGGCCTCCGAGGGGAGCAGAGTCTGGGGAACAGGGAGCGGAGCAGTCAGGAGTCTGGCTTGCGGCTGGGTGACCCGGAATGTCTGGGGTAGGATGTCGGAGTAGGGAATCTCTGTGACCTGGATCCACGTCCCCGATGATTCCTGCCACGAGACTGGGAGCTCCAGGAGAAGCCGGCAGTGTAATTGCATCTCTGACCCTGTGAAAATCTTTGGAAAAGGCGAATAAAGCTTTTAGACGACTGACTTGGTTAAGAGTGTGCTTTTTTTCTTTGTTTGAGGCCTCTGCCAGGGCCTTGTCCAATGCGGAGCCGAACAGTTTGCCCCCTTGGAACGTGCTATTGACTAGCAGGTTCTTTGCGTAAGGATCCAAGCGCCAGGAGCGGAGCCAAAGCCTGCACCTGGCGGCCACATTGGTAGCCATGGCCTTGGCTGCCCAGGTGACAGTATCCATGGAAGTGTCCACGAGCAACACGTGAGCCAGAGTCACGTTAGAGGCTAGTTTCCGTGCCAGGGCCTCTGAAATGTTGGGGTCCTTGCCCAGTTGAAACCATTTTATGATGGCACGGGACACGTATGAGGCCGCAGTTGCCATTTGCAATATGTTTGCCAAGGCCTCATAGCTCTTCCTGAGCCCAGTTTCTACCCCTTTGTCGGTGGTGTCCTTGGGCAACAGATCCCCCTCAGATGGGAACACAGATTGGCGGGCCAGTGAGGCAGCTGCAGCGTCGACCTGGGGGGTCCTGAAGATGGAGTTGCTGTGCTTGGAGAAGGAATATAGTGACTGCTGAACCCTGGATAGTTTCAGGGTTTTGTGGGTTGCTTCCACTGGGCTCTTATAATTTTCTCAAAGGCCCTATCGAGGGTAGTGCCCTTTGACCTAGTCACCAGCTTAGAGATGTAATCCCTGTCGGAGTCCTCCTCCTCCGAGGAAGAATCCGAGTCCCCCATCTTTTGAGTCCTGGGGGTGATTCTAAGGAGCTGTTCCGCCCATCTAAGGAGCTTCGGGTCCTGGTCAGAAGGCAGCTCTCTGCCAAGTTCTTTCGGACCCCTCGACAGGATCTCGTCCCACTCGGAGGGGTCTCTAATGGACGAGGGGGGAGAGTGGGTGCCGGTTGCCTGATCCAAATCCTCCTCTGAGGTCTGGATAGCGACCAGTGGCGTTCTGGTCTCGCTGCCCCCCTTCCTCCATTGGGGGTGTGTGTGAAGAGTCAGTCTCTGAACCCTCATCGGGGGGGAAGTTCGCCCTCCTCCCTGAGCGGGGAGCCCCCTTCTTCATCCTCAGAGGAGGAGCAGAGGAGTTTCCTGATGCATCTNAAAGAGAGCTTGGGGGGGGGGGGGGGGAATGGTCGGGCCAGTTTGCGGGAACGCCTATCCCTGGCCTGTCTCTTCCATACGGGCCAGAATCCCCATCATGGACTGTAGTGTGTCCATTTGCAACTGCTGGAAGGATTCTGCCTGGGACCCACTTACTTGAAGGGAGGCAGATAAGGCTGCCTCCTTGTGGTCCTCATCTTCTCCAGAGGTAGAGCTCTGGTGCTGAGTGCGGGGCACTGGAGCCGCGGTGGGGATGGTGGCGGTTCCGGCCCTCCTGCTCCACCACAGCTCAGTGGGCAGCATTTCTCCTTGTTTTGGCTGTCTCGGCAATGTCAGTGGGTACTCCTCAGTGGAGGGGGCCTACCGCGGGGGTCGACCCCCCCGCACCCACTCTGCCCCGGTCCATACCCGGGGGCCGGATCCAGGGGGGGGTCGTTGAGCTGCTGCTTCGTTGGGGCCGCAGGGTGTTAGGCAAGAGGCAGGTGCCTCTGAAGAAAAAACTAACTTGACCCGCTAAGGGTCTCCAGTAGGTTAGGGTGCAGAGCACCCGTGCTGCAGCTCCGCCGGAGGCAGACTTTGATCCGGGAAACTGAACGAGCACTCTCCCTACACATGCCCAGCTGAAAGTTTGGTGTTGCCTCCTGCTGGCCATGCGGACAACACTCCCATAGTCCGAATAACCAGACTGAGTTCATAGAAAGAAGAACCTCAACATAACAACAATATGATGTTGGGGCTTTAGCAAGTGGGGAAACAGTTGGCCAACACTGTTTAGTATTTGTGTAGTCATGTAACTCCTGGAACAAGAACAAGCTGCTGAAGAGAAAATTAGGTCAATGCTTTCAATCAATTCCCCTAGTTCAAATTCTTTGAAATGCCATAATTATTTATAACTTGACTGCATAACAGGCCAAATTAGCCATGCTTCTTATTTTGGTGCTTTGTATGCCATGTTCACTCCACCTTAATTAGGTCTTCCACCTAATTTTCTCAACATCAGAACCAGAAACTTATTTAGCTCTTAAACAAGCAAGCCAAGGGGGCGGGCATAAAATTGATTACTTTGTGCTGGGTGTACTGGAGCAAACATGTTTTTTAGATGCTTCCCTTGGAGTAGGTAATCTTCATGTACCATTGATCTATAACTTTGGCATCTTTCCTCTGACTTCTCCACACTAAATCTATGTGCTTTCAACATGACTTTTCTGGTGCTTAGATATTTCAGTCCTGCTGAGATCAAGAGTATCTTTGATGAGACACAGTATATACCTCTACATCAAAGACCACAAAACTGAATAAGGCTTTTTGGTGGTAGGGAACAAGTGTATTTCTGACTGGTCTTGAGAAGCTAAATCAACATCTCAAAAATAAAAATAGAAACACAGCAAAAAAGCCTGGAATCAAAATTGGTCTCAGCTTCAATTGTTTTGCATATTAAGTTCAAGCTCAGCAAAACTACAGACCAGTAAAATTGTAATAATGATAAATCCAGTGTTTTACTGCCTTAAGACTGAAACGTTTTAACCATTCGGAGTAGAAGAGTGAACCCGACACCACTACACTCAATGTTGCCAAATCAGGTGTGTTCTCTGTCCTGACGAGTTAATAAATCTAGGGCACCAATTCACAAACCACTTACTCCAGATTAGTCCTATTAAAGTCCACAGATGGGCTATGGATCACTGTCTAAATGTCTGATTTCCATGGGAGTTGGATTGATCAGATTCTGAAATGAATGGAAAGACTACAGTTACCTTTAATAGGGGTTGGACTGAACCTTAAAGTCAGAGAAAACTACTTAATTTAAGAATAGAAAATGTGGTCAAATTTAAATTTTAGCCATGAAATAAATGTGATGGTTTAAAAATTTACTGACTATCCAATTTATCTGAGGTATAAAACAAATTTAATCAGAGTATTTTTGGCATCTAGAGTTTAACAATTTAGTGGTCTTAAAATTCAGTTAAAAAAAACACTAATTAAAGTATTTTAATAGTGTCAGTGTTGGCATTCCATCAATAGGCTCCTATTGACAAAACTTTCCTGAAGCACATCTTTATCTTAATAGAGCTTAATATGAAAACATGGGTCTGAAAATTCAAACACTGATAGGGAGAGTCAAAAACATGTTAATAGCACACACAAGCTATTAACTAATTTCCTGAAATACGTTTTCAGAGCTGACCAGACCACTGAATTGATATTGAATAAATGTTCAAATTGTTTATTTTATTTATTTATTCAAAATTATATGGTGCCCTTCCCTTTGGCTTAGGGCAGCTTACAATATATATACACATACATACACACACACACAAAGATAAAACGCTGATGCTGAAGCTAGATCTAGACATTTCGGCCTCCGCCTTCGTCAGTAGCACACTGGGTTTCAAATGGTGCCCAGAGATCGGTGACAGTTAGAGGAATGCTGTGGCCTGGAAATTCCAAGGCTAGCTAGGTAACGCCTCTAGAAGTGGCAAAAAGCAGAAGGCAAAATCTTGAAATGTCTCTTTTGAGTTTTTTTGCTAGATAAGTTCCATTAAAAGTATTTTTTGTGTAGTTAATTTGATTGAGGAAGTGAGCAAATTCTTTAGTTAATTGGTCTTGCTGATGCATCAGTTCTTTTTGAAGAGTGTGTTTTAAAGTTTTCCTCTTCTCTAATTTCTTGGCTATCATTGTGGATAAGAGGCATACACTTAAATTATGTTCGTTTAAGTACCAGTTTATGGTTATCAAGTTATCAACTTGATGGGGGAGAGGATGGGCGGCACACAGTACCTCCCTGTTTATTGGGTTCATCTGCTGAACCATGTGAGTGGTGGCAGAATGGGAGCCGTACAGAGCGAACCCAGGCTCCAGAAGGGTATTGTCTCGTCAGGCTAACACCCTTCCTCTTACAGCACCCAATATTACTTTGCTTACAATATAAACAGGTATTACCACTGCTCTGGGAGCTTCCCCCATCATAGACCAGAAGTAGTACATTATGACCAAAAAAAGATTACTCAAGAGCAAGGGCACCAAATACCTAAAAGTTTGTAATGCTGGTAATCTAGGAGAAAGTATGGAAGTGTGTCAACGAACAGAGCAGAAGCAATGATGCTGAATACCAAAAACATTTCATATCCCTGTTGTAGGTTTTCAAGAAAATAACAGTTAATTTCTCTCTATATTCTGTAAAAGATTAGACAATGTTCGAAAAATACTACTGGACAGAAAGCTCTGCAGCAGAGGGTCAAGGAATGTATCCTTATTCTTTCAGTAGTGTTTATATCTACCAGCAGCAGGGATTGAAGTTCATATTTTGGACTTCAACAATCTTCCTCACAAAATGATTTCCTGATACAAATTCTCTAGGGAAGGATATAATACATTTTTAAACAAAATAACCTCCTGCTTCCCCTTGCCACATTTCTCTCTTCTACCTCAGTTCAATATCCCTTTGCATGTAGCCCATAATCACAGTTTACAATATCCATGTTACCAAACTTTCTATTTTGCTGAGCCTGTTTGTTCAACAGCCTATATTTCATTTCCTGAACTAGACAAGTCTCATTACAATTAGAAAATAACTGTGGGTCTAACTCTGAAAAGATTTTCTGTTGAGAAAAGAATGGCATCCTGTGGTTCTGTTATTCATCCGCGTTAATTCCATTTCAAAGAAGCCCAGTTTAAAAGATATTTTTCTCCCAACTGCTAGCTCTGAAAACTCAACCTGGGTTCTCATTTGTGCATTGAGAGTAAGCTTCTGCAGGAAGTCTAATTGCGTGGACAGTACCCTTTTCAAATTTGCAGATAATACAAAGCTGGGGGAAGGGGGCTGCAAACTCCTTAGAGACTAGGATTAAAATTCAAAATGACCTTGACAAATTGGAGATACAAGCATAAAATAATGAAATGAAGTTGAACTACGACAAGTGTCAAATACTGCGCACAGGAAAGAAATACCTAATGCACAAATATAAGATGGGAGATGAGGCAGCAATGTTGCCAAGAAGGATCTGAAGTTATGTGGATCACAAGCTGAACAGGAGTAAACAGCGTGATGGTGTTGCAAAAAGGGCCAATGCCACTGTGTGCACTGTATAAATAGAAGCATCATATCGGATAATCTGGAAGTTATAGTACAACTATGCTCAGGGACCCATGTTTGCTGTATTTCCCTCATTGCCATTGGTGGGGAAAATGCAGTGAACATGGGTCCCTGACGACTATACTAAACAAGCAGGTCAGTCCTTTCTTGGAGTCTGTGTTCAGTTTCAAACTACTCATTTCAAGAAGGATGCCTGTGGCAGTCCTTGCCACAGGCAGGGACTGCGTCCATTTCTATGTTCTGTACGGCGCCAAGTACATGGCTGAAGCTATATAAATGTTTATAATAATAATAATAATAATAATAATAATGGATTCAGAGGAAAGCAACAAAGATGAAAATACAAGTCCTGTGAGGAAAGGCACAACCTTGCTCCCCCCTACCTCTCTGCACTTATCGCCCTCCATACTCCAGCCCGTGCACTTCGCTCCTCCTCTGTCCCTTCTCTTACCCTTCCACACCTTCCCTGCTCCCCTAAGCGCCTTCGTCCCTTCTCACTTGCTGCCCCCCATGCCTGGAACTCCCTCCCTGTCCACATCCGCCTTGCCCCCTCCCTTCATACCTTCAAATCTCTCCTTAAAACTCACCTCTTTCGCTCTGCTCTGTCTGACTCTTTATCCTGCTGAGCCACTATTCCTATACCTACGATCGGTTTACCCTTATCCTTGCAACATGGACCTGCCTGCTGTCATTCTCATCGTAACCAAGCCAAGTACGTGCACTTGAGACCTCGCATCTTCATGAATGTTAGACCCCTTGTCTCTCCCTCTGTTCCCCTTCCTAAGTCTCTCCCCCAGCTCCTGTCTCTCAGATTGTAAGTCCTAGGGGCAGGGACCGTGTCTATTTTATTACTTTGTAAAGTGCCAGGTACACTGCTGGCACTATATAAATGTTTGTTAATAATAATAATAATAATAAAGGCCGACAACATTGGGCAGAAAAGAAGATTACGGTGAACATACTGACATTTTTCAAATATTTGAAAGAATTCAATAAAAAAGCACATTTGTTCTCTATTGTCATTTGTCACTAAAGTTAAGACAAGCAGCAATAGTTTTAAATAGCAGAAAAGGTTTAAGCTAATTGTTAGGAAAAATCTCCAAGTAGAATAGTTCAGCAGTGGAACAAACTGCCTAGAGAGACTGTGGAAGCTACTTCCCTGAAGGTTTTCAAACAAATATGTCAGGTGTCTGTCAGGGATGCTTTAGGTATAAGGCATTCCCTGTCTCAAGGACAGCAGTTTGGACTAGATGACCCATGAAGTTCATTCCAACTCTATATTCTATGATTCTATAATGGCCTCTGTTACACCTGTGCAATGCTTGGCAAAGTGTCCAACCAGAAACAAAAGGTCCTCCAAGGGAATGAAGGCAGACTGTCACCCTACCAACCCTGAAAGCCCTCAGAAAACAGGGATGGTCTTTTATCCTTTCACAAGGTAAGATGTTCCAACTGCCTAGTGAGTACAAGTAGTTTCCTCTGTACTACTTGACGCCTGCCAAACATGCTACTTTCCTACCATTTGCTGCATTTTTAAACTCAAATTCAGCACAGCATTATTGGTTGTCTTAAATGTAGCAATTGCCACACTGGCTCAGACCTATGGTTCATCTATGTCAAGTATTCTTCTGACAGTGGCCAACATGCCAACGGGCAGTGGTGTGGCCCCTGCTCAAAAAACCATCGCTTGACATGGACTTCCCTGCCAGTTATTGGCCAGTCTCTAACCTTCCCTTTTTAGGGAAGGTTACTGAGCAGGTGGTGGCTCAGCAGCTGCAGGAGCATCTTTACCTTGATCCCTCGCAGTCCAGCTTTCGTTTGGGTTATGGCACTGAGACTGCATTAGTGGCTGTGGTCAACAACTTTTGCCAGGAACTGGATCAGGGTTGTTTGTTACCATTGATCATGAGATGCTGGCGACTCGCCTGCGGGACTATGCCGGGGTGGACGGAACTGTTCTTGAATGGTTCCGCTCCTTCCTGGCTGGGAGAATTCAGCAGGTGGTGGTCGGGGATTGTTCATCTTCTCCCTCACGTGTGGAGTTCCACAGGGTTCCATTCTTTCCCCTCTCCTGTTCAACGTGTACATGCAGCTGCTCGGCGAGGTCGTAAGACGGTATGGGATGCGGTGTCATCAGTACGCTGATGACACCCAGCTCTACCTCTCCTTTTCATCCGACACAAACCTGGCAGTCTCGGTGCTTACCCGATGTCTGGCGGCTGTGGAGGACTGGATGAGGGCGAGCTGTCTGAAATTAAATCCTAACAAGACGGGAGATGATGATGATGGTGGGGAGGGTGGTGGGTGTGACGTCCTCCATCATTGATGGGGTTCATCCCCCCCGGTCTGTCAGGTTTGGAGTCCTTGGAGTACTCCTTGATCTGCAGCTGCGCCTGGATCTTCAGGCTGAGACTGTGGTGAGGTGTGCTTTTCGCCAGTTACATCTGGTGCGACGGCTTCAGATGTATGTCTCAGACTCCGACCTGGCCACTGTCATCCATGCCTTCATCACCTCAAGACTGGACTATTGCAATGTGCTCTACATGAGGCTACCTTTGGTGATGGTCCAGAGACTGCAGCTGGTGCAGAATGCAGCAGCCCGTCTCCTCACTGGGTCGCTGTGAGCACATTACACCAGTGCTCTGACCTCTGCGCTGGCTGTCGATAGTCTTCTGGGCCCAATTCAAAGTGTTGGTGCTTACCAACAATCCCTTTACGGTCTGGGTCCCTCCTATCAGCGAGATTGCCTCACTTTCCATGCCCTGGATCAATCCCTGCAGTCCGCCCAGAGCACCCTTCTTCATATCCCCCGGGTGGTGTGGGGGGCTACAATGGAGAGGGCATTCTCGGTGGCGGCACCTAGGCTGTGGAACTCCTTTCTGGTGGAGGCCTCCGGACCTTGCCTCATTTTGACGACCGTGCAAGACATGGCTGTTCCACCAGGCCTTTGGTGAGGGAGGTGGGTGGGGAGGATGGGGGTTTTATTTTCTTATTTTTATGCTTCCTCTTTTGTGTGTATTTTATATGTATTTTTAAATGATGTTTTAACTTTTGTAAGCTGTCTCAAGCTGCATTGACAGGAGAGGCGGCGTATAAATAATGAAAGTAAATAAACAATATCCAAAGCTCCAGAGGGAAAAAAAAGTACACCTCCTGTAATGCATGACAAGGTAGTGCACCAAATTCAAATAAATGGAAGGAGACAGCAGCAATCAGCGCTTTGCTGCCATTCCATAGCTGCCAGGAGACACAACAACACTGCACTGATTTACATATGAAATAGTTAGCTAAGGACCAGAAGCTTTTAAATAAAAGTGAAGCTTACATTTTTTAGAAGCCAACAAAATATGCTCCTCTCCTCCACTTACATTGAAGTTTTCTACTTGTCATCAGTGAATAGATTTTTTCAAACCCTGATATACTTTTGCTGTTAAAATAATTATTTATTGTTTTCACCCCCAGTGAATACAATCTAGTTTTCTGTGCATTTTGTTTCACTTAACCATCTTGTTATTCGGTGCTATTTTGTCTAACACTAACCACAAGCATTTAATATTTATTTATTCTGATTTCCCAATTAGACTCAGGGCAGCTTACAAAATACATATACAACAGCTAAAAAATCCCCTAGCCCTCCAACCAACCTTGTCCCTAACCCATCCACCCAACCCCATCTTTGCCTGCCAAATAAAAAGGTCTTGCATCCCTCCCAAAAGTCAAGCAGGCTCAGGTGGATCTCCAAGGGGAGGTATTCCATAATTATGGGGCAGCCACCAAGAATGCCTCTCTTCATGCTCTTGTGAAAACTTCATGGGCAGATGGTACCTGCAAGAGGGTACTCCTAGTCAACCTCAGAGGCCACAGAACTTAAAGGAAGAGGTGTTCTTTCAAATCCCTGCGCCCAAGCCAATTGGGGCTTTATAGGTCAAAACCAGCACCTTGACTCATGCCCAGAAAGCTATTGACAACCAGTGCAGACTCTAGAGCACGGCTGTAATGTGCTCCCAACAACCTGCCCCCGATAGAAGGCAGGCTGCCCCATTATTTATTTATTTATTTATTTGCCCCATTATTTATTTACATTATTTATTTACTTGCTGCCCCCCATGCCTGGAACTTCCTCCCTGTCCACATCCGCCTTGCCCCCTCCCTTCATACCTTCAAATCTCTCCTTAAAACTCACCTCTTTCGCTCTGCTCTGTCTGACTCTTTATCCTGCTGAGCCACTATT
>QEPC01014092.1:959290-972664 GCA_003113815.1 Sphenodon punctatus | reverse complement strand
TAATAATAATAATAATAATAATTCTGCACCAGCTGCAGCTTCTGAACAGTCATCAAGGGCAGTCCCATGTAGAACACACTGAAGTAATCCAGCCTCGAGGTTGCAAAGGCATGGATAACAATGGCCAAATCCAATCTGATAAAAAAAGGTCAGAGCCTTCTCGCCAGATGAAGCTGGTGAAAAGCACTCCTGGCCATCACCTCAACCTGGCAATCCAGGCAAAGCAGTGGATCCAAAAGCACTCCAAGGCTACAAACCCGAGTGACCAAAGGAGGCCTAAACCAATCAATAACGGGGAAGACTGGCCAATCATCATCACTTCAGTCTTGTCTGGATTCAGTTTCAATCGGCTTCCCAGCATCCAGTCCCAAATGGCAGCCAGGCACTGGGTAAGCACCGAGACTAGCACCTGGGTCAAATGAAAATGAGACAGAGTTGGGTGTCATCAGCATACTGATGGCACTTCACTCAAGAACTCCATAGATTCTCACCTAGGGGCCTCACAGATACACATCGAACAGGAGTGGAGACAAGATGGAACCCTGCAGGATCCCACAAAGGAGCTCCCGAAGGGTCGACAAGTCACTGCCGATCACCACCTTCTCATTCCAATCAGGAATGAGCGGAACCACTCAAGAGCAGTCCTGCAAACCCCTGCCAGGTCACACACCTGTGTCAACACCACACCATGATCAACTGTATCAAAGTTCACCAAAAAAATCTAACGGGGTATAGTTAGTTGTGTCAATTTCCAAGCAGAGAAAACCAAGGCCACAAGTGCTGTCTCAGTGCCATATCCAGGACACAATCCTGACTGACATGCATCCAGGAATCCAACAGCATCATGATGCGCCTCAAGCTACGAGAAACTCCAAAAGGGAAGATTACAGATGGGGCGATAGCCAGCAAGGAATGTCAAGAGATGATTTCTTGAACAGGGGCCAGATGACCTCAGTTTTGAGGCCGTCGGGCACCCTGCCCTCCTTAAGCAAGGCACTGACAGCTCGAGCCAGCAATGGCCCCAATGTCTCCCTGCTAGCTTTTCCCAGCCAGGACAGCATGGATCTAGTTCACAACTGGTTGCCCACACAACTCCAAGCACAGCCTCTGCATTGGTGGGCAAGACTAACTAAAGGTGATCCAAGCAAACCAGACAGGACTAAGGCTGTTTGTCCACGTGCTGATTTTCACGTGGGATTCTATCTCACGCAAAATCAGCACTAACTCAACATTCCTGCTGGGCTGCATGCTCACGCTATTTTCTTTCCATTTAGTTCCTCCTCGTGAAGTCACGTGACCTTAAGGGATCCATTAGAGGATCCATGCACACATTGTAATTTTCACGTACGTTAAGTTCACATTTAATTCACCCTAAGCACACATTCCAATCTCCTGTAATGCAGAACTCACCCCTTTGCACACGTTCAAATCCCAGGCAATACAGAATTCATGTCGGAGCTGGATTTCCGTACCCTTACACTTAATCCATAATGAAACTCAAGTTAATTTCCCTGCCAAATGAGTAAAGGCACCTGCATAAGTTACAAAATATCATGTAAGATAAAAAATAATGTGAAATGATGTAACATGGGCAAGCAGTCCAAGTGTCCCCAAACTCTGACTCTGCACCCAAACTGGCAGTTCCCAAGTTGCACCAAATACAATCGACTTTATCTGCTAAATAGGTGGCAAACTTATCACAGCAGGCAGTAAATAACTCTAGCTCCAGGTGGAGACAACTAGGATTTAATAGGATATTTGCCACCTAGAAGAGTTCCACTGGATGGCACTCTGCAGACGCTATGGCAGCAGCAAAAAAGGCTTTCTTCACCACTTCCCACAGCCACAGCATAGTCCTTCAAAAACAATTTATGTCACAGTCAACTGCGCTCTAACTGCTTACCCTCTCACTTTAGCAGTCTCAGGTCCTCCATATAACAGGAAGACCTGCAGTGCAGCAGCAGAGGAAGCGGACACCTTTGTGCCACTATGTCAATGGCTCAGGTCAGTATGGCATGCCACAAATCAACCACGCCATAAACAGGGAGACCATCAAGGTCAGCGGGTAAATCCCCCAGAGAGTTCTGGAATCCTATTTTGATCCATTAAGACACCAGGGTCAGCAAAGAAGGCCACGGTCTGGGCCCCTGTCATCACTGCATTGGTCTTCCTGTCCTGCAGTTTAAAAGTTTGAATATTCAGTTTCATCAGCCAATACGTCTGTTCATTTAAAAGCTTCCTACTGCTCTGAAATTACTCAGTAATTCAGAGAAATCTTGTGATCTATTTTGCATAATCTACATAGTCAGCCAGACAACCCTTTAATCCTCCTTAACAGAGCACAAATCCTTTTGGAACTCAAAATATTTGTGCTTGTCTCAAAATAGGTGGACTTTATATATATTTAAGACTCCATTTCACTGATGTTATTTACAATCACAAAAGATCTCTGAAATGCAAGAGAAGCTTTTCTCCTAATAATAATAATAATAATAATAATAATTTTGGATGTAAGTCAGTGTATGCATGCCAAGAGTGGCCTTTAAAAGATAAACACTACTATCTTATATTGTACTTTTCAGCCAGAGATTTCAAAATGCTTATCACTATTCATACTTTGCTGATGGGGAACAAACACAGAGATTAAGAAAGTTTCCCTAGGATGCACAAGTCAGTGAAAGGTGTGCAACTGAGGGGTCTTCTATACATTGGACTAAACTGTCTTCTTTGAAATGAAAAGTGAAATTCAGAAGCTGTGTTTAAATTTACAAGTACTCTTTCTACCACCCACGGTTTTTGGAGGGGGCAGAGGGAAGGGGTAAGCTCAATAAATCCCAGTTTAGAGTTCCTGCAGATTAATCTACAGTGGGAAAAGGAGAGCCTTTGCTTTCCTGTGGACCAAACTGGAAATTAGTACAAACTCTGTGGGCCAGATATGAGTTGAGAACAATGGTGCTTAAGGATTATGGCACAGGACGGGGGAAGAAAGAGGTTGTTCCAGCTCGCAGATCCATGTCATTTGTTCATCCCCTGTCCTTGAGTGCATGCCTTATTCTCCACTCCCTTCCCCTGAACTCACTCTTTCATAGCTTGAGGATGGAGCCAGGAATTGGAAAGGGGCCCAATAAAAGACAGCTGAGGCCTGGATTTGGTCCACAGGCTCGAGTTTCCTCACCCCAATCTACAGATTTGTTTCATGATGATCTGTAGTGTTCTTTTCTATAAACACTAACACCACTCTCCCTTGGCCCCTCTTGTAACTTTCAAATCCATCCTAAAAGCTTACTAGTTCTGTCAGGCCTCTCACTTCTCACCCCCATAGATTGTGCATCATGCTTCATCCTTCAGGATTCCCCTAAAGCTAAACTAAGCACATGCACCTGCAACTTCTCAGCTTCATGAATATATCCCTGTCTCTTCCTATGTGCCCCTCCCCTTGTCCATTCTAGATTGTAAGTCCCTTTGGGCAAGGACCTGTCTCTAGTTATAACTATTCCGTTCCCAGCACATTGTTGGTGTTATATAAATAGCATTCCCCACAGATGTAAAACGACTCACCTTATGTTTTACTACATACAGCCAACATTTTATTTATTTATTTAAAACATTTTCTACCCCGCCCCTCCTGCCACAGGCAGCTCCAGTGGTGGTTTACAAATACTAAAAACAATAATTAAGACAACATTAAAAGGAGGACAAAATCACTTCCCACTCCACCATTCTCAACCCCCACCCCAACATGCCCAGTTATGGTTACGATGGAAGTCAGAATTTCATTACCAACCCAAAATGGATAGACACGTACATCCCAAGGACTACGGTACTGCAATTTCTGTATCTAGCAATTTTATTTTATGAAAATGTCTCTCTTTTTAAAAAAATAAATAGACCATGTTTAATTCAAAGTGTAATTTCAGGATACAATCTTCCCCTATTAAAGCGAATGGGAGCAGAGCAACTGATTTAATGAGGACAGGATTGCAGCGTTAGTATAGTTGACATATAAAAGCATTAAGTGTGCATTAAGTGTGCACTCTATTTTTCTAATGTTAACTAGCCCAAAACATATTTTGTACTTCTATTTAATATTTCCTAAATAAATATAAGCATACAAACATGCACACATTTGCATATGTACACATGCATAATTTAGAAGAGTAACCAATCATATGAGTGTTTTTCCCCCATTAAACTCCATTACACTCACAATATGGGTGAACTTTATTCTGTTGACAAAGCCAGAGTATTTGGATTAACTACAGGTGGAATGCAGAAAGGCAGAGGTGGTGAAATTCACCCCCATGACCCAAAGCCAAAGTATAGTGCTGCTGAACCTTTCCTTCCCTCAGCGCCCACTCCAGCCAATTAGCAGGAATAGAATGTATAGGCCTCATTCTATTCTAGGGCAATGGATTCTCAAAACTGATAAACTCTCCCTTGTCCAACTCCAAAAGAAGAAAACTGCACTGGTTTCATTTGAGTCAGCATAAAAATCAGTCCAACAACACTGCAGGGGTATGTCATGACCTCTTGTGCAGATGCTCAAAACTTATGCTGGACTTAGTGATTCAAACAGGTGAATTTCATCTTATGAGCTTCTCCTTAAAAGCTCATCAGCCCTTTTTTCTACATTTAGAAGGGACTCAGTGTTTCTAAGAGCTTTTTTTTAAGTGCCAAAAAAAGCCACTTGCTCAGCGTGGGAAATATCCTTTGCACTCTCATAACACAGAGATGGCAAAAGAGTACTGTTTCACCTAAACTTTTCAAAATGATTTGATTCAAAATAAGCACTTAAATCCAGCAAAAGGGTAAAATAAAAACAGAGCCTCCAAAACAAATGCCTACTTATTCATAAACATATCAATGAAGTGACATTCTGAATGCAGCCATATTAAAGTTGGTATCTATGTTCATTAAGCCATACTCAAAAGGGGTTCAAAGTTTGAATCCTTTTACCTAAGGAAGATAGCTATGGTATGCCATTAGATATTAGCCAAGATCAAGAAAACATTACACAAATCTCTATGGAAATTGCAGTTTAAATTAGTATTCAGGTTTCACTAATGCTACTTGTTCTGAAATTAACATAATTTGACCTACCTTGTGCAAGCATGTTGAACTCCAAGAACAATGCTATGTGGTAAAGCTCCATAGCTTCTTCAGCCCTAGTCATATTTGGCTTTCCCGCTACAAGAGCCTGAACTTCGCTTAGACTCCCCACTGAGGGACTGCAGTGCAAAACGGAGAGGTCCACCACATCTGTATACATACAATTCAAAATGACCTTAGCATATTTTTTTGGTATGATAGACTCATCCAATATAATTCTAGTTGGAGTTCGTAGTGTTCTGTCTGTGATTTCTTCGCCAGTCCGTATCCTCCTCTGCAGTAGGTGTCGAAAAAACGGAGACCGTGATGAAATAATAGCTTTATGAGCTCTGAGCTCTTCATCTAAACAGTTCTGACTTCCACCAAAACTTTCAACCAGCTCAGTGTTAGATGAAAAGCTGACAACTACATCATAGTAACACATGTAGTCAAACAGTCCACGCATATCAACATCTAAAGAGTTTGGCGTCCCAAATTCTTCACTCAGCTGTACTAGGATATCAACATTTTGGAATCTTGAATCCTCCATTCCAAATTCTCCTGTGTAAAGATAGTGTAGCAAAGCAGAAAACATAGGCATGTCTATGCCGGCTGTGTTGATATCCATTATTATCTCTGCTCCATACTCTGGTGAAGAAGAAAGCAGTGTCTTAAAAAACGGACACCTTGCAGCCAAAATTGCACGATGCACAGGAAAACAAGTTTCTTGAAATATTAAATCTACATCAGTACAATATTTGTACTCATACAGCTCAGCCATGTCTTTCTGCAGTGTCCTGGCTTCCGGTCTTGCCAAACTGGCTTGTAGAGAAAGTTCCTTTAAGGCTGAAGTTCCCTCATATTCTTCTACTAATGCATTGACGTCTCTAACGTCCCAGCCTGAGAGGAGCTCTCGCATCTGCTTGGCATGATCAGCAGACCGGCTAGATTTACGACGCTTAATAAATTTCTTTTTGAGGGTGGCCAGGCCAGAGGTTTTCTTTTTCTTGTCTTGAGGTTTTTCATGACCATGATCAAGGCTATATAGTTTTGATTCACAGCCATAGCCTTGGTGGGAGTAGGACGATGTTCCTGAAAGTAAGAGTTTGATATGGTTAAATATTCCAAAAAAATTTATTTTTTTTTTAAATTAAACTGCAACAAAGGTGTCTGACTAGATAAACGTTAACAGGTGTCACATTTAGTTACACAGGTGCCTTCCCTTTAAAATAAGTACTACACTTATAGTGGGTTTAGTAACTTTTCCCAGGTAATCAATTAGAGAATATTAAGTGCAAGAACTCATTCTTTTAAGTAGTGTAAACTTTATAGACAAGAAGCTTTGAAATCTACACACACCTAGATGGGCTTGGCTTACATGTGTAAGTCTGTGTGAAGAGAGACAGTGGAATATTATAGTCATATTTACCAAAACAAAAAACTTTACAGTTTAAAAAAACATTAAATGCACAACTTTTTCAGAGTGCATTAACTCTGTCTTTTACATGTATACAAATTGTATAGACTTCATACAATAAACTCTTAACAATGTCAGTGTAGAGAACATTATAGAATTTGTTGTACAGAATTCAGTTCTGTAGAAACAGAGTTAATGCACTCTGCAAAAATTGTTTATTGTCGAATTATGATAATAAATTAAAGTTTAATAATGAAAAAATGTGAAAGTTTAATTATTGATAAAAAATGAATAAAGCATGTATGGTAAGGAATTAAGTATATATATTACATTTATGTTGATGAGGATAAAATATTAAATATTCCTGAAATTCTGAAATAATGTCCATGTTTTTTGGCACTGATGGCCCGATTTCTGTGCAGATAGGAATACATATGATCAAATAGAAAATCCTGATAGTTTCCCTGCAGTTTTGCTGTTTGTTTATCTTGCATCCTTTACCTCCACATATTAGCGATGATCCTTGCCTGACTTTTATACAATTTAACATGAGCAACAGATATTATTACTATTTATATAGTGCCAGCAATATACTTGGCACTGTACAGTCAGTAGACAGGTCCCTACCCCAAAGAGACAAGGAAGGGGGAGACGAGGGAGAGGTGAACATCAGGAGAGACAAGGATACATTTATGAGTTTGAGAAGATGCAGGTGCACAGGCTTAACTTAGTTACAGAGAAGAGATTCTGAACGAGGGAGGAGAATGCAGTTTCACTTATGACGAGACAGGGAAAGCCTGATGGAAGAGGTAGGTTTTCAGCAGGGATTTAATAGTTGGGAGGGAGGGAGCAGAACGAATGTATGCAGGGAGGGAGTTCCAGGCACAGGGGGCAGCAAAAGAGAAGAGATGAAGATGTTTAGAGGAGCAGGGGAGTTACATGAGGGTGGGGGCAGAGGAGTGACGCTCCTGGACAAGAATGCAGTGGGATACAAGAGTGGGAGATATGGAGGAGCAAGGCCAAGAAGAGCCTTGAAGGTCAAGACGAGGAGCTTGTGCTAAATGCATTCCCGTGAGGGAGCCAGTGTAAGGCAGATAGGAGGAGCCGGACGTGTTCAAAGTGATGGGCAAGGTGGATGACTTTGGCAGCAGAGTGTTGAACAGAGACGAGGGGAGCGAGATCAGAGCATGGGAGACCAGCAAGGAGGAAGTTACAGTAGACAAGGCGAGATGTGACTTCAGCATGGACCAGGCTTTTTGCAATGGCAACAGTAAGGCAGGGCCAGATTTTAGCAATATTATATAGGGCAAAGTGGCAGGATTTGGCAACAGCCTGGATCTGAGGCATAAAGGAGAGTGAGGAGTCAAAAATGAAACCAAGGCTACGCGCCTGAGGAACAGGCTGAATGGTGACACCCTCAATGGAAACAGGGAAGTAGGAAGGGAACATTTTGGGAAGGAAGATGAGTAGTTTAGTCTTGGCCATATTAAGCTTGAGTTGGTGGTGAGACGTCCAAGCAGAGATGTCAGAAAGAGAGTCAGTGATATGAGACTGGATGGAGGAGAAGAGCACAAGAGGAGAAAGAGAGAGTTGCGTGTCATCAGCATACATGTGGTACTAGAAGCCTTGATATTCAATGAGTTTACCCAGAGAATGAACAATTGGGTTCCTTACCAGTGAATTGTTATTGTGTGGTTTATATGGGAGGATGGTTGGAACAACGTGTGCAAGTCCGCCTCACCACCACCAGGAGGCTTTAACAAGCTTCTGAAGCGTCTGTGTGGGGGAATTTGCACAGAAAACTCCTCAGTTGTAATTAGCCAAAAACTCTGGGAACCTAAATGAACATATACTAAGAGAAACAACAACAGTGGAACAACGACGAAACATTCCTCCCTATGATAGGCCCTAGGTCAGCCCCTAGTGGGACTACAAAAACTAAAAAAGGGCCTTAGTGATAACCTAAGGGTCCTCCCTAAGCCCTGAGTTAGGCTCCAGCTGGGAGGGCCAACCATCCTCCCGTATAAAACATAGAACAACAATTCCCTGGTAAGGAACCCAATTGTTCATTCTATGGTTTATCCTTTGGATGGTCGGAACAACGGGAGGTTTATAGCAGTATAAACCTATATGGACAGGGAGGAACAGGAACCTAAGCCTGAGCTAAGTCCTTCCAACCGCCAAGGGGAGTTAGGGAGAGGCACCGGGGAGGACCCCCTGAAGGATCCTGCGACCAAAGGCTGCCTCTGCTGAATCAAGGTGGTCAATTTTATAGTGTCGTGTGAAGGTGTGCAGACTTCCAAGTAACCGCTCTGCATATCTCAGAATAGGGGGCCCTAGACTTGAATGCGCAGAAGGCGGCCATCCCTCTGGTAGAATGAGCTACTATTCGGGGGGGCAAATTGGAAGCCTTATAAGCTTCTCTGACACACCCTACAATCCAGTTGGAGATGATGGACTTAGAGGTCTTCCTTCCCTTGTATCTAGGGTGATAATAGACCAGAAGAGCTGAGGACCGTCTACAGGCAGCTGTTCTGTTCTGTGGAGATAAGTCTTCAGAGCTCTGCTTATGTCCAGGGTGTGCCACCGCCTCTCTAAAGGATGGCAAGGATTAGGGCAAAAATAGGGGCGAACCACCTCTTGGGAGAGATGAAAAAGAGAGCTAACTTTAGGCATGAAGGAAGGGTTGAGCCGAAGACTCACGGCCTCCTTCCTGAAGATGCAGAGGGCAGGATCCATAGAGAGAGCCCCAATCTCTGAGATCCATCGTGCCAACGTGATTGCTGTGAGAAAGGTGACTTTTAAGGACAAAAAAATATAAAGAGACCTTGGGCAGAGGCTCGAAGGGGTGCTGTGTCAAGGCATTAAGCACAATATTTAAGTTCCATGTAGGAAACCTATGAATCACTGGGGGGGCCAGCTGGCGCGCCCCCTTCAAAAATCTGCGAACATGAGGGTGAGATGAAAACCTTTCCCTTCCCATGGAAGAAAGCGTAGAGTCAATGGCCGCGAGCTGACAGGATAACGTAGGGGGCTTCAGTCCTTTATCAAGGCCGTCCTGGAGAAACTGCAGAACTTGTAAAAGGGTTGGAGAATTTGAAGGGCACTTTTGCGCCTTACACCACTTGACGAAGGTATTCCAGGAGGACTGGTAAATCCGCTTGGTAGAGTCCCTCGTTAGCCGTGAGAGTGTGAATGATAGCTTTCGGGTAGCTGAGATCCATTAGGGCCCTAGATTCAAGGGCCAGGCGGTCAACTTCAGGAAGCCCGGGTTGTTGTGTACCAAGGGGCCCTGAGAAAGGAGGTTTGGGGTCTGCAGAAGACTCCAGAAGTGCCCGCCTGAGAGCTCTATGAGATCCGAGAACCAAGAGCTGCGAGGCCAGAATGGTGCTACCAGGATCACTCTGAAGAGACGCTTGGCCTCCTGGTGCAGGGCCGGTGAACGGGATCCTCCCTGGTTGCTGATGTAAGTGACTACCGACGAGTTGTCTGAGAGCACCAAGAGGCGTTGGTTCCTGAATGCCCTTGGAGCGCACTGGAGGTCTAGTCGGACCGCCTGCAGCTCGAGCCAGTTGATACTGTGATGGAGATCTGACTGTGACCTGCGGCCTTGAGCCGTCCAACCGTTCGAGTGGGCTCCCCAGCCTCTGAGGTTGGGTCTGTGGTCAGGGTCCGTCTGGATGGGTCCTGCAGGGGGCCTCCTGCTGAAAAGCGGTCCGGAGCTTCCCACCACCTAAAAGACACTGCCGTGATGATGTCGAGATGCAGGAACTTCGTGGTCCGTGACATGATGAGGTGTTGCCACGGACGAAGGAAAAGCTGCAACGATCTGGCGTGAAATCTTGCCCTGAAGATGGGGAAAGCATGAAACCATTAGCCCTAGCAACGAAGGGAGGCGACTCAGCCGAATCCTGTGCAGCTGTCTGAACTGCTGGCACTTCTGGCAGATCTTGAGCTGCCTCTCCTCTGGAATGAAGACTCTGTATTTCACCGTGTTGATGATTATCCCCAGGTGATGAATTCTCGGCAACGGGACAAGCTGACTCTTCTCCCGACTGATCATGAAGCCGTGGTACTGCAGATAAGAAAGAGTGGGCTGAACATGTTAGCCGCCCCGAGCTGTTTGCAGGAGGGGCGGGGTATAAATATATTAAATAAATAAACATGGGCTATAGCCTCTGCTTCTGAATGGGCCCTTACTAGAAGATCGTCCAGATAAGGAAAGACTGCAATCTTCCGCATCCTCAGGTTGGCCACCAGGGGAACCAATACTTTGGTGAAGGTGCAAGGAGAGGTGGCCAGCCCGAACGGCAGGACTCTGTACTTCCAGTGGGAGCCGTGGTAGTAAAAACGCAGCCACTTCTTGTGGGCTGGGAGGATGGGTATGTGCAGATAAGCGTCTTTTAGATCTAGGGATGTCAACCAGTGGTTGCAGCCGATGGACATGCAAATGGAAGTGACCGTTTCTATCTTGAATCTCTGGTGTTTCATGAATCTGTTCAGTTTCTTCAAGTCCAGAATCCCTCTCTGACTTCTGGTCTTTTTCTGCACCAAAAGGAAGATTGAATAAAGTCCCGTAAACCTTTCTGATGGGCGGACGGGTTCGATAGCTCGCAGGGTCAGAAGTCTTTAAATTTCTGCCAGCATGGCTGAATGCTTTGCGGGATTCTTCGACTGAGGGAGGAGGGGGAAGAAGGGAGAAAGTAGTCTTTAGGAAATTGTGAGAATTCTAGGGAGTAGCCCTTCACCACTGTCTCTCTTACTCATCTGTCAGTAGTTGCTACCCACCATCTGGCAGCAAAGAGCTGTAGCCTTCCCCCCCGCCCCCCAGAGCGGTGGCATTGTGAATAGGGGAAGGGGCATCAGGAGTCATGCTTTTTGGATGAAGAGCCCTTCTGACCCTGGAGGATTGCTGATAGGCCCTTGACCTGAATCCCCTGCCTCTGGCCCCTCTAGAGCAGGAGGGGAAATTCCAAGTTCGGGGGGTACTGTAGTCCCTTGTGTTGGCCCGCAAAAAATCTATTGAACGGACGAAAAAAGGACCTGGCCAACTGAACCTGGCTGAGAGAGGTCTTTTTTTCTCCTTACTAGAGGCCTCTAGGAGTGCCTTTTCTAGCGCCGAATCAAAAAGCTTTCCTCCTTTGAATTGACTGTTCACTAAGAGGTTTCTGGCATGAGAGTTGGCTCACCAGGAACGGAGCCAGAGGTGCCTTCTTGCCGCCACATTAGCAGCCATGCCTCTGGCAGCCCAGACTACAGAGTCCATAGAGGCATCTACTAGGAAGGATTGGGCCATAGTGATATTCTCAGCCAGCTTATCTGCTTCCTTCTCCGTGACTTCCTTGTCTTTACTGATACGAAACCACTTTAGGATAGCCCTTGAAGCATAGGAGGCTGTAACTGCCATCCTGAGGAGATTAGAAAGGCACTCAAAAGTTCTCCTGAGGCCAGTTTCAATACCCTTGTCCGTTGGGTCCTTGGGTAATATGTCCCCTTCGGAGGGAAAAACAGATTGCCTTGTTAGAGATGCAGCGGCTACGTCTAACCCTAGGGGTGGCAAAAATGGAGGAGTAGGTTTTATGAAAATCATACAGGCCTATTAGAGGCCTGGACAACTTGACCGGCTTTGTGGAATGCCTCCATTACTCCCTAATAAGCTTTTCGAACTTGTGGTCCAATTTTGACAGCCTGGAGGAGGAGCTCAGCCTGGGTAAATATTCCCTGTCAGACTCAGAAGATTCTGAGGGAGAGTCTGACTCCCTTTTCTTGTGCTGCTTTTGCTTGATACAGAGCACTCCTTCAGCTCTGCCTAAAATCTTGTGGGCCTGGGGCAAGGAAAGTTCCCTGTCTAGGTCCTTACTCAAATGGGGAAAACCCTCTTCAGCTGTAAGGGGCTCCCTCTCGTCGTCATCGGACTGTAGCTCCATCTCCATGTCAGAGCCTTTGGGGAGCGGTCTGGCAGCTTTTGTGCTCGAGCACTTCCTTTTGCGCTTAGCTGGGCGAGGCGGGCTAGAAGCCAGCTCTCCCCCTCCTCCTCTGAAGAGGAGCCCAGCAAGACATGGATAGAGGGGGTTTTGGGGGTGGACTGAGGGGCCTGATGTTTGCCTTTGGCGGACCGTTTGAATCTCCCCTTAAATCCCCTGCGGCGGGTGTGTGTGTGTGTGTGTGTGTGTGTGTGAGCTGCCCTGAGAGGAATGGGATCTCCTCCTCCTCCTTTTCCCTTTTGATGAGGCAGACCTCCCCTGCAGATCAGACAGTGCCAGCAGTATTAGCTGCATCATTTCAAGCTGGTGCTGCTGAAGGTCTGCTGCTGACAGGGTCCCCCTTGCCTGCGTCTCCTCCACAGAGGAAGAAGCGGGAGAAGAATCCTCTCCGCCTGTGGCTGCCTTCTCTTGTCTGGCGGTGTCGGCCTCAGGCTCCCACTGCTAAACAGGCGCTGTCTGAGCGTGGGTGACATTTTGCCTGGTCGCCGCAGTCTTCGCCATAGGCAAGGGGCCCTGCCACAGGCTTGTCTGGGTCTGTTCTCAGTCGGCCCAGCAGCAGGAAAAAGGGAACACCGGGCTGCGACCTGGCAGGTAACGCAAGTCTCGATGAGGGCAGGTGTTGCCGATCTCAGGCACCTATTCCTACTGTATTGTTCCTTTTTGTTCTCATTATTATGGCAGAAAGTAAACTAAGGCGTTTTCGGTGCAAATTCACCCACGCAGACACTTCAGAAGCTTGTTAACGCCTCCTGGTGGTGGTGTGGCAGAATTGCACCCGTTGTTCCGACCATCCAAAGGATAAACCATAGAAAGAGTGTCAAGGGAGAAGAGAAGTGGGCCCAGGACAGAGCCCTGGGGAACTCCCATAGAGGGGGGGGGGGGGGG
>QEPC01014092.1:933519-953381 GCA_003113815.1 Sphenodon punctatus | reverse complement strand
CCTAATGTTAGTCAATACCAGAGTCAGACACTCTTATTGATTCTGATGGGCTAAGAGTGCTGAATTAATATCTCTACGTCGTTCCTGTTTCTGCCAACACAAAAAAGTGGCAAAGCATAAAGATTGTTACTCTTGCAATTTTGAGACTCTCAACATTCAGCAGCTTAGCATTTCACTGGGGTGGGGTGGGGGTGGGGCAACCCTACAGCCTATCCCCACAGTTACATATTTCCCATATGCTGATCTAATCATTTCTTTTAAGGCAGCTATAGGAAAAAGCAAATTCAAGCAGTTTCTCTCACTTACGTGAGATGCCAAGTTACTAAATGCTGTGAATTTGAAAGTGACAACAGCATCATCATGCTCTTTGGTTGCGTCAGCCATGCACACGCTGGTCCTCATTACTTCCTAAAAAGCTCCACAGAAGGTAAGAGATTGCCCATGAACAGAAGCCTCTCAATAGCCATGCTATTAGAAAAGGGTTGACTTCTAAGTATAGTTACTTTGCTCAAATGCAAAGCAACCTGATTTAATTCTGTTTGTGTGCAAAGATACTTCCTGCTGTTGTGAAACCTCATGAATAAGCAAAAAATAAAAACTAATGATGGAAGAAAAGGGAAAAAAAAAAAAAAAGACAAGAGGAGGGTATAAAGCATGAAAGATCAAAAAAAGAAGAGTGTGACAATGGCCTTATTTATTTATAGAACCACTTAAGTGTGCAAAAAACCTTACAATAACTATGGGTGAAAACAGACATGACGCTAACCACCCTTGGTGGTCGTTTATGCATGCTTCAGGGCTGCATAGGGTACCAAAACAGCCCTGAAACATGCATAAATAACCACCAAAGGTGGTTAAAGGGTGTTAGTGTCATGTCTGTTTTCACCCTATGTGTCAATCCTCACAACATTCCAGCTTGTTGGTATGCGAATATTTACTCTCATTTTACAGATAGGGAACAAAAGCAGAGAAATGTTGGGCAGCCTTGAGTGAATCACCAAGTCCATGGTTAAGTTGGGATTGAACCCTGGTTTCACAGCTCAAGATCACACCCTGTTTTCTGTCAATGTTGGCAGTCTGTGTTAGTCTATCATTCTTTTACAGCACCCAGTAACACTATTCAAGTGGCTTGCACGAAGACTTCCACAGAAACCCATAGCCCACATCCTGAAAACACTGGCATTGGAGTACTCATTGAAGAATAAGTTATTTGAGGATTGCGGAATAATAAAGGCATTAAGAAGCCAATTCCCAATGAATTTCAGTCAATCCCAGCCTGAGTTATCAGTGGATAAAATGAGGGTCACTCAAACCTCGAAGTGTGTTAACAATGCAAGAGATGTCATTTACTACAAACACCACATTTTGTCTCTCTGTTAATACATCAAAGAGTGAGATATAGCAGAAGAGATTACAAAACAGAAAGTCTAATGCAGAGATAAATATGGCTTAATATCTCTTGTATATTAAAACATCACCCTAAAAAGATGAATAGCTTATTTTTCTTTCCTGATGATACAGCTGCACTTCCAGAAAAAAAACCACAGGAACATATATTCCTTTGTGCAAGGGAAAATTTTACATCGTACACTTAACCTTAGGATTTTTACTACCAGCAATACGAAGACGTGATAAAAACCCTACATAAATGGGAGCACACAGACACTTATACCATATTGAACAATATTATGTAGGCTGTCATATTTCTGAAAATTTTTGTCAAACTGTATCCAGTAAAATCAGTCAACTTATTTTTATTATGGTAGAACAAGCACTACACAGCCAAATCATTGAGCTGGAACCTGACTGTGCTAGGCTATGAACACGAACACGAACACGAACACACACACACACAAATTCATGGTTCTGTTTTGGTTTCTGAAAAGTAACTTCTTCAAAAGCTCATGAAAACAGGTTTCCATTTGTTTATATTTAAGTGGCTGAAGCAACTGTGAAAGGTGTTACTGAAAGATAAAAGCTTTCGTTTATCTAAAGAAAGATGAAGTATGGCAACATGAGTAAGATTTTCACCACACTAGTGCGTGTTGTTAACCATGTTCTGAAAGGATCATCTATTGCGGTGAAAAGGTAATTCAATCTCTGATTATAGTCCGTGCCAGTATTGGAAAGCTATTAAACAGGGGCACTTTGAGAAAAGTAGTTCTATCAAAATGTATCAGACTTGGCTTTGTAGACAGAGAGTAAAATGGGGAAATGGCAACTATGCTGTTAAAAAAATACAGGGACTGGACTTCCTATATATCGGGGTGGGGAACCTCCGGCCCATGGGCTTGTTTCCGTGGCCTGCTGACCTCTAAGGCTTTCCCCATTGTGTGCGGCCCATCACCCAGCTCGCTGTGGCCCGAGAGGGGCTTTGCAGGCCGCACACAATGGGGAAGGCCTAATCAAACTTAGCTGCCCGGAGCTGTTGCTGCTGCTTCTATGAGGCCTGGAGGCAGAGTCCTGTGGGGCCTATGCACCGCTNCTTCTTCTCATGCGCCAAAACCAAACCCTTTCCCTCCTACTTCTCCTCTGGGGGGGAAAGTTGAGGGGATTTGTGAATAGTTATTGTTTTCAGGTCTCTGAGACCCCTATCCCTAAGGTAGTGAAATCCCTGGGTGGGAGTCCCTAATTTGTCCCTTCATTTGGCAATGACTTCCCAGGGTGGAGGCACTGAAGTGCCAAATACCTAGGTTACTTATGACCCCCCTTCCCCCGAGGTCCCAATGCCTAGGGTAGTGAAATCCCTGGGTGGGAGTCCCTAATTTGTCCCTTCATTTGGCAATGACTCCACCAGGGTGAAGGCACCGAAGCTTCAAATACCTAGGTTATTTAGGATCTCCCCACCCCAGGGATGTCCCAAACAAGAGAATAAAAGTAAAGTTGATTTATCATCAACATCAATTATGTTGATGATAAATTAGTCTGCATACACAGACTAATTTATCAACAACATAAAATGATCTATTTTGATGTGCTTGATAGAAAATTTTGGTGCAAAAAATCAGCAAAAACTGAGTAATCATTTTTGTAAAACTAGGGATTTTTCCAGTAAAGACTGAAATTGAGGGGCTTATCAATACAGCAGTGTAGAGAGAAATGCACATAAAACCTATGTATGTTTACTCTACATATTAATCCACATCCATCCCAACATTTTAAAATCCAAGTCTGTCCATAGGACAACACGGGAACTTCAAAACCTCATAACTTCAAGCTACATGAGAGTTTAAAAATCCAAACTAAGGAAATTATCAGAATGCACACTTGAATTTTCAGGACATTTCTACACCTCCAGACAGGTAACTTTAAACACAGTCATGCCCATCAAGAGAAGTCGCAGAAGGCAGAAAAAAGTTCTGCCTCCAAAATTCAAATGCCTGTAACTTTGTTTTTCCATCCAATTTGCCTGAAATTTGGTCCGCTTGTACCCTTCACTCAAACAATCCACCCTACAAGATTTCACACTGATAAGATTCATTATCTCAGTTTAATAATACATAGCGTTTTCGTGGTTATTAATAGATTGCAAGCTGCCTTAACTATAGAGCCGCTCACACGGTTTTAAATTTTAAATACACTTTAGAATCTCTAGCCCATGCTTCTGCTCCATATAGTAAAAGAGAATCAATCTTCAAACTATAAACCTTGCTGCTGTTATAGCTCTTCATCCTGTTTTATTGTAAAATGACAGAATTCCTTCAAATGACTGTCTAGCTTTAATACAACTCTTCTCAACACATGTAGTTGAGATTATTTGTGGGAAACCAAATATCTAAGTATTTAAAGGGTGTGACAGATTCAAACCTCTGTTTTTGTAAGAGCCTAGGCTACTTTCAGACCTTCGCCCCCCACGCATATTTTGGCTGTGGAAGGGAATGCGCACGCCAGAATACGCACAGGGTTAGACAGGTCTGAAAGCCCCTCCCTGCGCGACTTTGCCGGCAAAAACACACACACAGAGCTGGATTTCTTGCTCTGTATCTCTGCGTGTTTGCACCGGCAAAACTGTGCGGGGGGGCTTTCAGACACGCCAAACCCCGCATATATCCTGGCGTGCCCCAAAATCATTGTTTTGGTAATATTTATTTCCAAGAATTCATATTACAATATTGTTCAAAAAAACATTAGCAACCTTCGAAGACCTATTGGACTAGCATCAATAGAAGACTGGCATCAATAGAAGATAGTCTGCATAAATGAACAAGCCAACATAGTTCTGCAATAATTTAGAACTAGAATTCTGAGGTTTTTTTAAACCTCTTTTGAATTGGAGACATTTAATATTATTACAAAATTATAAATTAGGGAAAGTTATTGTAAGAGCACATTTTAGTTTTGTTGACTCTGCAGTAGTAAAAGGTAGATGACTGGATATACCCTATTCTGATAGAAAATGAATTTGCGGGGGAAGTTAGATAGATAATATGAATCATATTTATGGTCAGTTTTTTTTATAAAAGATGTTTTTCTGCTTCTTAAAATTTTTGATTTTGAGACTAATACTGATAAAACTATTTTATTCTCCAATAATTCACTGCCAGTATTACATACTTTAGGAGCATTTTTACTCCTTGCTTTTAAAAAAAAAAAAAAAAAAAAAAAAAAAANTTTAATTGATTTTAATTACTTATAAACTGATTTTAATTAATTTTATTTTTAAATAAGGTTCCCCACCCCTGCTATATATGGAGAGTTGCCATGTAGAGCAGGGACTGTCAAAGGTGCCAACTGATAGTAGTTTTTATAACATGGACATCTGTCCATTAGGAACTGGGCAGATCCAATAATTTCACATGTAGGGCAAACAGTTATTAGACAGTACCAAATTTCATACACTATTGAGCTTGAATAGATTCAAACTGGTGACCTAGAAAATGCATAGCTCTGCATCCCTTTTACAGCTACTGAAAGCCGATCAAGCTCAAAGCACATACAAACTAAACCTTTACTCATGCACACACCACAGCAGTAGTAGAAACATTACCTATAAACGTCTGTTGTGCCTGTGAATTCCCCCCTACCCTTGGGGAACACGAATGAGGGTAGTTAGATGCATTAGCACCCATTTTCTTCAGTCACTTGGGCATTCCGCCTGCTGGCCCTTCAGTGTATAATCCCATAATCCATTATAAACCTTCAATCCTGGATCCAGCAGATTCTGTTCCTCCATTTCTGAAGAACAACAAAAAGATAGCCATTAGTTATTTTATTTTGCTAACATTCTTTGTGTGGTATTCTAATCTGCATCAGTTGAGGAGTACAGATGTATGCTCATATCAACCTTCTACTGTGTATGTTGTAGTTTTCGAGGATAACATTTGAGTTATATTTTTCTTCCAGGACACTGTCATATATTAATACTATAGCTGCATGTTAAGCAGTCCAGTAAAAGGATATCCATATCAATCATGAGCTAACAAGTTTGCAACTAAGTGTGGATTTGCTTTTGAATAATAAGTTTCTCATCTGAAACTGAGGATTTATGTAAAATAGAAGGACTACAATCCAGCTCCTTCCTTATGTGTGCATAAGGGCAGCACTGGCACCCTTACACTGGGGGATCCCTCATGTCTGGATGATGCACGTCAAGTGCACCAGGGCAGTTGGCCTAACGCTAGCATCCAGCATAGATTAGGTCTCACCCTCTGGCCAGCAACAATGGTCACACCACCTGGGCCGAGGGGAACAGAGTAACTAGTCAGTGCACTGGCCATCCCTTCATTCTAAGGGGTTGCTAAAGTGCTTGGATCCCTTCTCATCTCCCCGACAGTGCCCAAACTGCCCCATCAGTACATGGGGGTCGAATGCCATATTCTGGATGCACAGCACCCCTGCACCTGGTCTGACCAGGCACAGGGTGGGTGAGAGCTACTGCCAGATTGCTCATATAGGGACCCATCTGTGATGGATGGATTAGGGGAAAAGGGAGTCCAGAGGGTCATGAAGAACTGATAGGGGCAGGCATGGAAACCCAGGAACATTAGGGGGCAAGGGAGCAGGCTCCACTCTTATCAGGGCATTGGAGGGTGGTCATGAGGCATGAGAGCAGGCTCAGACAACGTGCTCATGTGTTCTCTGCATGTGTGGAGCAGATTGCCCACACCTACAGAGGTGGCAGGTGCACTGGCCAAGCCTGTTCCTAGCCTCCTGGCTGCCCTCCTGCACACCCTGGTAAGAATGTAACTTGCTCCCTTGTCCCTAATGTGTCCCAAATCCACACCTACCCCAAAGCACCCTCCCCGCAGTAACCCACGTCTAGGTCAACCCCACACAAGCAAAGCCCTCCCCCAACTTTCCCTGTAAAGTCTCCTGGAAGAGCCCCTCACTGCAGCCCATATCCTTCCACAATGAATCTTAATAAAGCCAAATGCCCTACATCTTACATCTTGGAACAAATAATGTAGTTGCCCAATCTGTTGGAATGGCCTTGGAAAGCACCAACTCAAGGACATAGCAGCCACAGAGGTCAAACATCTAAAATGAGCTTTCCAGTGCGATGCTGGGGCAGATAGGAATAATTTAATCCTTGGATGCAGGAAGGCTACCATCTTCACTATTTTGGACACACACACAGTCCATAGAGACATAGGTCCACCCTGTGTTTGAACAAGCCCTTTTACTGTTCAAAAGTGCTCCCCTGTGCTTTTCACATTCTTAGATACAGCATGCATACCCCAAAGTGTGGACACTTCCAAATTCAAGAGCCACCCTCTCCATATCTCCCCACAATCGGGAGAGTTTCCAAAGTGTCTGGACTTTGAAGTCAAAGTACCTCAGGTTCTACTCTGGATGGGTAAAGAGGGTGATGCAGCACACCAAACCCAACCTCCCCCCTGCCAGGATTGCAACAATGCTGCTGCAGGCAGACAGGTAGACAAGCCTGTCCATCTGCAGCAGCAGCACTAACCAATGTAGGTTCTACCCTTGTCTGCCAGCCCAAGCTTGAAAGAGAGGGGGGAATGCACTGATACAAGACTCTTCTCCCGCCTGTACTCTTTGATGCGGCAGTGTGCATTGACACATTTTAACTGTTTCCCATGCTCCCTCCTTGCTTTAGAAGTTACAATGCATACTGCCATAGCCACTAATAGGTATCTGTAGCAGGGAGCAGTACAGAGTATCTGCTGCCCCTTTAAGAGGGCTGAATATGAGCATCAAGAGGAGTGAGACTGGTACTGGGTGTGGCAGAGCCAGTTCTGAGGGCATGCACCAGCCTGTGAAGGAAACAGGATGAGAAACCCTGACACAAAGTGGGCAGTACACTGGCCCTTTAAGGCTCAGGAGTTTCCACTGCCCACTTTGTGTCAGGGTTTCTCTCTATGTAATTTGTTGGCCTGGCCACACCCACTCTGCCTGTATAAGAGGAAGGCTGAGTGAGGAAAAACTCAGTCTCTGCCTGGAAACCAAGGAGGCAACATCTCCCAGGAAGAAGCCTGCTTCCACACTATGCTCTCCATGATTCTGAAGGCTAGGAGAACCAGAGAAGGACCGGAGTGGACGCAGGTATTGGGGAAGGCTGTGCCCAGGAGGGAGCCTCCTGCCTAGGGAAGGCTTACTGTGAGCTATGGGCCTGGCTACTATGGACTTTGGGGGGGGGTTTGATGTTGCTGTTGTTCCTGTACCTGTGGAGAGACTGACCTGGGCCTGCAGGGTGAAGGTGACCGAGCCAGCAGCTCAGGGATACAGTGGAACAGCATGGTGTAAAAAAGACAGAAGCTGATTTACATCAGTGACTTGTGCAGTGTTGGTTCCTGCATAAGGGCAAACCCCTATTAGGGGGATTACAGCCAAGTCAAGGGCTGAACAGGCGTAGCAGAGGGGTTTGCCAATTCCCCAAAGATACCCCAGCACCCCGTGTGGCCCTGGAAGATCCCCTGCTACAGTATCCCATTATGCTGCATTTTTGTTTTTCTTGTCAACAATGCATTGACCCAACCGGTAGGCAGTGTGGGGTTCATTCCAAGGGGGAAGCTACCTCTATCCCCTCATGCAGCAATCAAGGCAGATTGACAGAGATTAATCTCAACAAGTGTTATGAGAAATTTACGTGAGGGATTGAAAACAATTGTTAAACCTTTCTTCCAGCTTAATTTTTTGGGAGTTAATGTGCATTACATGTGGTATTCTGTGACCTAATCCTTTCACACATTAAAAACTAAAGTGGGGGGGAAGGGTTTTTCATGTACAAAGTGTCTTGTGTGAATGCAGCCAAAGACTCAATTCCAGATGTATGGAGTTTCTGCCTTAGTCAGAAACTCACTGAGTGACCTTGGGTCAGTCACATTCTCTCAGCCTTACCTATCTTCTCAGGGTTGTTGTGAGGATTTTAAAAAGTCATTTGTTCTACGTAAAGCACTGAGTGCCATGGCAGGGTACAAAGATTATAAGAACAATTGTACAGCACCAGCTACACTGCTGGTGCTATATAAATGCAAAATAATAAAATTATAATTGCACTCAAAGCCTCCACAATCTATGTTCATGACCTTCCACCCAGTTCCTTGTGCCTGTATCCCATTCTTTTTTCTCCTCTACAGCACCACATTATGGTGAAAACTAAACAGGACTTACATTAAATATTTGAAAAAACCCCAAAATGAATATATATTTAAAAAACAAAATTAAAATTAATATAGCACCAGCAGTATACCTGGTGCTTTACAATTATTATTAGAGGGTTTAGTAAACCCATTATTAGTGGATAGAAGATGATGAAACATGACACAGTGGAATGGGAACAGGGAGACATAGGGTGCCGGTGGATTGACAATACAAAGTGGGGATCAGTCTGAATGGCAGTACGGTTTAAGGTACTATGAGGAATGATTGCTTTATGGATCATGAGGAATAACAGACCAGGTACTATACCGAGTTAATAGAATGGTCCCTTACAATCAAGATGGACAACAGTGAGTGGAACCCACATGCATATAGTGAGAGACAGATACACCTACGCATTTCAATTTTTACAGATGGGGAACACAGACTGAGAGGTCGGAACTTGGCCAAGTGGGTGGGGAGCTGTTTGTCTCAAAGCACAGAGGTACCTGGCTAATGTTTACTGGAAGACAGGCTTAAGCCACATAGTGCCTTGTTCTTCTACATACTCCCCATGCTTGTCATTTGTGGCTGTGTAGAGGGGGTGCCGTGTTTGGCTGGGGCTAGAGGAGGGAAGAGCTACCAGTGGAGGATTACCCTGCCACTCAAGCCTGCATCCCTCCCTCCCACAGGTAATCAAGGCAAGGCGGGGCCCGGAGGGTGACACCCAAAGGGTGTTGGCCGTTGGTCGGCCATCGTGGCTGTGGCCAGGGACTCTGCCGGAGAAGAAGCAGGGCCTGGAAGAGTCCTCTCTTAAGGGTGGCATGTTTGTGGAACTCGTGGAAGTGAAGCTGTTGCTGAGACTGCAGCTTTGGGCAACAAGGGCTGTGCTGGGGGATTCCCCCGCCCCTAGGACCACAAGAGGCAGAGCTGTGGCCTTAGGTGCCGGTGAGGCATAGGGGCGTCCGGCTACCGGCGTCCTGTCTTCCTCACTGGTCGCCTCTTCTCCGCTATGGCACCGAAAGACAAGATTAAGAACTTCAGGAAGATAAAGAACTCGGGGAAGCCGTCCATAAGATCTCCAGATCCAGGTAACACCCAACCTGGGCAGTAGAAACTTGAGAGCTATTACTCTGAGGTCCAGGTTCCAAGCTCTAGTGAGCAGGGATGTAGCTGGGCTCTCTGACCCCACGTCTTCGTTGGGGATAAAATGTACCATCGGGCTCAGCAGACCTCTGTAATGATTTAGGACTGCCATCTCTGGAGTTGGCCTCCTTGGACCCCTATTTAACCCAAGAGGCAGATCTCTCTATTCCAGATAGCGACTGTTCTACAGATCACTCTGGTTTCTCTCTATGTAATTTGGTGGGTAGTCATTTCCAGGCCATGGGAGATCAATCCCAGAAATAGTTAGATAAATTGGAGGAAGTTATAACTTTGCTGAAAACCCAGCATAGTTCTGATCTCAACTTTGAATCTCCTTGCTATTGGCAAGCCCCTTAACCCAGAAATAAGCAATAAGGCCCCTTTCAAACCTGAACAGGGCATAATGTCTGGGGAACAAATATCCTCTCCAGCTAAAAAGGGTGATTCCGGGACCGGATATTGGGTTCAATCTCTGGCCCCTAGTGCAGACACTTCTCAAATTAGTAAATTAGTGCCTGTGGTTGCGGCTGTAGCCTTTAGAATTTGTCCCTTGCCTAATGGGGTATTTCCTGTCTGGGATTCTAAGTGGCCCATAGCACGTCACCTCAAATCTATCCTAGGCTGGATCCCTCCAGGTGTTATTAGGTAATTCCAGCTTCTTCCTTCGTATAGATTCATGCAGAGAGCTATCATTTATTTCCATATGCCCTATTTTGCCAATGTGATTCTTGCAAAGGCTTACCTGTTTTCCACCTGGGGAGTTCATGTAGGAGAGGTTCTTAAGGATTTGTATGTTCAGCTCCAAAAAGCATGGAAATTGTAAGTTCAAGCTCCTGCATTAACGTGTGTGCCATGTAAGCAGTAAAGACTTTGAACAATCTCACATGTTGGCTGTTTTCAGTGGGACGCAGGACTGCCCACTCCCACGTCCATCCACTCCAAGCCCCACCCAAGTCAAGAAAAAGTTGACCGGGCCTGCAGTCCACCCTCTTCTCCCCCCCCACCCCCAACACACACACCCCTCATAAAATTGCAGATAATTGCCCATAATTCTATGGTGTTGCCCGGGGCAATGGCTGGCTGGAAGCGGAGCAGCAGCGCAAGCCCACACATCAGACAGACAGCTGCTCCGTTCCAGTCTGGTGCCTCAGGTTTGGCTTGACCGCTCTGCCCGTGATGCTCTGGGATGTTTTGGAACACCGACAGGGCTGCCCCAGAGCAGGCACACCTTGCTCTGCTTCAACATCTGGCAGGGCGCCTTTAGATGACAGGTCTCCTGATGACGACGCGGGCAGAACCAGAGCAGCCTGTCCATCTACCACCACACATTGCGCTCATTTACAACTTAAGCTCCATGCACCCAAACTTTGCCTTGGCCTTTCAGCCCCAATCCTCTTCTTCTGCAGGCTAGGGGCAACACTGAAGATGAAAACATCAAGCACCTTCCCTCCCCAATATTATTTATGGGCTTGAACCCTGTCTCCACTGCGCAAAGAATTTCTCCTTCATTTATAGCAGCTCAACTGCATCTGCTTACTACACAAATGATTACGGGCAGGCAAATGTTTGACCTAGAATAGTATATATATATATATATATGTGGCTCTTGATTGAGGATTGGCTGCCATCTTCTTTTCTCTCAGGCACAGCCCTCATAAGGAGATCAAGCTACCTGAAGGTCATAAAAGCTACTAAGCTGTGCTACCAGAGCCCCCCATCTCTCAGCCTTTTCCTCCCATGTATATCTCCCCCAGCTCCTCGATACTCCCGCCCCATACAAACAGTGCTCCTCACCCATGGCTGCCCCCAACCTTCTCCATAGTTATACATCACCTGTCTGACTTGTCCCCCCATGTACACCCCCCTCCTAGCACTTGACTGTCCGTTACTGATGCATACTCTTCCCCCGACCCTTGTCTGCCCCTCAACCTCATCCATGCATACACACACCCCATTTCTCAGCCTTCTCCCCCATAGCCACTCCCCCACCACCTGGATGCCTTCTTCCCATACAGACACTTCCCCAACTGCTCAGCTGACCCCAGTCTTGCCTCCCTGTACACATCCCACAATCAACCTTGTTCCCTCATATACTCCCCCAGGGGTGGGGAGCAGTCCCCCCAGTACTCAGCTGACTCCTTCTCCCCAAACCAAGTGAAAGCATATAGAGAAAGCTTGGGACCCCCTGCAGTCCCCAGCTTCAGTGTTGCCCACAACCTGCAGAGGGAAAGGATTGGGCTGAAAGACCAAAGCAAAGCGTGGGTGTACGGCGCCTAAGTTGTGAGCATAATATTGTCAATATGCGAGACTCTACAACATCTTTACTGCTTACATGGAGCACAAGTTAAGGCAGGAACCTTAACTTAAAGGTCTGACCAGGTATGGCGCTACTTATGTTCTTACGGAGCTGCGTGGCGCCCAGGACAGGCTGCTTCTGAGAGAAGTTTCCATGTCAAAATTCCTAGGCAGTCCTGAAAATTCGATATATAGATATATGGAATTTTAACAGGGGAACTTCTCTTAGAAGCAGCCTGGACCTGGCACCATGCAGCTCCATAAGAACGTAAGGAGCGCGCCATACCCGGTCAGATCAATGGTCCATCAAGCCCAGCATCCTGTTTCCGACAGTGGTCAATCTCCATCTCTTAGGAGAAGTACCCAACATGTCCCAATGGGCAATCCATTCCCTGTTCCAGCCCCTAACTGTAAGCGGTTACGTTCCCAAAACCTACTTGGCTAATAGTCTTCGGCATAAGACATTGTTCTCTGGCTGCTTTTCTACTGTGGCAGAATTTCCCTGTGAGGTTCCAAGCTCAGCCAGGTTCAAGACCAGAGGGAAATGAAGTTATCCAATGTGCCCGTTTCCGTTGGTTACAAAGGGCGAGTATGGTGCTTGGGCAAAAATGTAATTGTTGGGGGGCTGGCACCTTTTCTGCTGTGCTTAGCGCAGCACCTATCTGTTTTTATGAGTACATGGGGAACTCTTGGTGGGTGGTTTCTGAAGACTGGGGGTGTTAAACAAGATGGCAGCCCACACCAGGTGGGTGTCCACCTGCCCATTTATTAGGCTTCCGCCACCACCCACTGGAGACAGCCTGCCATGCAGGCGAGTTTGGTCTAATGTGCACTCATGTCCCCCATCAGTTAAGTTATGTGCAGCACCTCAGTGTGTACAGGTACTCCAGTACCACAGAGTCGCAGGCAAAGAGCCTAGAGCATTCCAAGGAGTGACCACTTCCGGCTCTTCTCTTCACTCTTGCTCTCACTGGCATGCACAAAACATTTGCCTTAAAAGCCCACCACACCATTTTTAAACATGTGTTCTCCCAGCTTGTCCCGGTTGGCAGTACGTGCCCGACGCTCGTAGTTTCCCAGCTGTTGCATTCTCTGAAATGACTTGCTGAGGATTACTATCACCAGGGCCATGGCTCAAACTGACAGCCAGGCAACAACCAGCACTGCCCAATCTCAGTCGCTCTCTGCCTACCGAGCTGCCTTCCAACGCTGCGTTCCCTGGACCGAGGAAGAGACCAACGCCTTCAACTGTTCTATGGGGGAGAAGATCCAATATGCCCTGGTGAAGTGCTACAGGAACGAATCGGTGTTCCAGGCGATCTCAGCACAAATGGCACACCAAAGCTACACCCACGACATGAACCAGTGCCAGCAGCAGGCCAAAGACTTATGGTGCGTATACAAAGAGATCCAGAACATCAACTTTGACCCCGGTCATGGGAGGCAAACATCACCTTTGACCGGCTCCTCTGCATGGATGGAGCCATCATTGCATCCTGCCTATATGGCTGCACCTTCATGATCGGCCAGAAGCGAAGGGATATAGTTAGCTGGGTGCCCTAACCTGGGTGGCTGGGGGATATTTTCTTGATCCTCCCTCCCCACCCCCCGGTGGATCTGGCTATGGAGGAGTGTTCGTGGGAGGTGTATAGGAATGACTGGCAGGGGGAACTGTTCCCTAGCATGAGTGCAGTGCAGAGAGAGCTTGAGTGCTTTCCCTGGGGGGTGGATTGCTAGGGAAATCAGGGCAGCCACGCAGGTTCCACGTAGGGGTGTGTGATCGGCCAATGGGGGTTAGGAAATGATGCCTGCCCCTGAGCAACAATGCTCATGGTCATGGAAGCAACATGCTTGAATAGGGAGCTCTGGAGCTGAATGGACTGGAACAGGCTGCTCATTCTAACTGACTAGCCCCCCACTATCCTCCTAGAGAACCCAGGAGTCCTGGCTCTCATCACTTCGTACATAATACAATGTTAAACATCTACGAGACTTTTTGTCACAATGGATGTGGATATGGAGTCTACTAACAACAAATATATGGACGTTTCATCTACATCCCCCTCGACCCTCTTATAGAGAAAAAAAGGGGAACCAGACATAGCATGTATGCGTAGCATCTATGTATAACCACCTCTCCCTATATATAGTCTATGAACGGATACCCATTCTCTTCTATGTACACACAGCCCTTCACTTAGTTTTTATTTTCTTTCATTTTTCCTGTGAATTTATCAGTGTTTATTACAACAAAAAACCCGGGTGAAAATCAGTGCAACAATTACTAATTTTTCTGGGTAAATAGCAAGGTTTATTTTGGCAAACAGAAGGACAACAACAACAAAAAAAAGGATTAAGTAGATGAATGTGGTTTGCTGTAGAACTTAAAACAGAACTCAAAGTACTGTATGCCACCTCTGAGTTTAAGAAAACAATCTCTAATCCCTCAATAAAACTTAGAGGGGGAAAGCTGCGGGAATTTGTCCTGTAGATAGGTGGGGCCAAGGCCCTTTAGGGCTTTAGAAGGTCAACACCAGCACCTTGAATTGGGCCCGGAAGACTATCGGCAGCCAGTGAAGAGAGCAAAGCACAGAGGTAATGTGCTTGCGTCGACCTGTCCCCATTAGGAGACAGGCCACCACATTCTGCACCAGTTGCAGTCTCCAAATCAGCACCAATGGTAGCCCCACGTAGAGTGCGCTATAGTAGTCCAGTCTCGAGGTAATAAAAGCATAGAAGACTGTGGCCAGATCAGAGTCCAGAACATACGGCCTAAGCCACCATACCAGATGTAACTGGCGGAATATCCCCTGCACCACAGCCTCCACCCGGACATCCAGGCGGAACTGCGGATCCAGGAGCATCCCCAGACTCCGGACCGGAGATACCAGGGGAGTACGGACCCCATCAATGATGGGGGCCGTTACTCCCCTGGCTTTCCCCACAACCATCACCTCTGTCTTGTTAGGATTAAACAGACGGCTCGCCCTCATCCAATCCCCCACAGCTGCCAAACACCGGATAAGCACCAAGACTGCCAGACCCGAGTCTAATGAAAATGAGAGATATAGCTGGCTGTCAGCATATTGACGACACTGTACACCAAACTCCCTGACAACCTCCCCCAAAGACTGCATATACACATTGAACAAGAGAGGGGATAAGATAGAACCCTGTGGAACGCCACATGTGAGGCCCCAGGGAGAAGATGAATAATCACCCAGGACCACACTTTGGGTTCTCCCACCCAGGAAAGAGTGGAATCATTCAAGAACGGTCCCGCTAATCCCTACCTGGTCCCACAGCCAAGTCACCAACAACTCGTGATCAACGGTATCAAATGCAGCCGAGAGATCTAACACAATCAACAAGGTCGAACGACCCTGGTCCAACTCACGGGAGATGTCATCGACCAAGGCCACAAGCGCAGTCTCCATGCCATAACCCGAATGGAAGCCAGACTGCGAGGGATCAAGAAAGTTGACCCAGTCCAGATGCTCCTGCAACTGTCGAGCCACCACCCATTCAATAACCTTCCCTAAAAAGGAAAGGTTAGAGACCGGCCGATAGTTGGCCAGGACACCAAAGTCCAATGATGGTTTCTTGAGCAGGGGCCACACCACAGCCTCCTTATGACAACTGAATATTATGTGTTTTCTGCTAAGCTTGCCATCTTTTTGGTAAATTCAGTTTTATTTTTTTTTAATCTATTTGCTTTTGTGGTTCGAGTAGATTCATTTATCATACTTGTTGTTCGATTTTACTTATGTTTTCGTATGATTTTATCTTATTCTATTTTATTTAAATTTGTGAGCTGCCCCGAACTGTCGTATGGCAGGATGGGGCGGGAAATAAATAAATCAATCAAGTAGAATTCAGGCCTGTCTTAAAAGTAAGTCAAAATGTTAAAATTCTTCTCATTGAGTACTTTCAACATCATGCAATTAGCTTCTGCCATTTTGTTTGGCAAGGGATATAACTAGAAAACTAGTTTTCAAATATGCAGCCTGACCAGAATTGTTTTGTAAGGTAAAAACAACATAATGACCGTGTCAGGAACATTACAATGTCTCAACAAAAAATGCCTACTTTTATAAGGAAAAACTATTTTCAAACTTTCAGTGGCTAAGAACTACTAGAAGAAGGTTGATTTACACTTTTTTACTTTGCCAATGATCAAGCACCATTGAGACAACTTGCCTAATTCAATGGTGCCTTAATTTCCAAAATACACCAGTTTTCTTATTCACTAAGAAAGTCTGTTAATCTTTGTACCTTTTGAGAATGGCGGATAAATCCTTCCACAATTCTCACTTGAAAAGAACAGGAAGCAACTTCTGCACATCTATGCTCAGTGATCTTAAAGCTTCGACTACAACAATTAAACAGAAGCAGCCTACAGAAAAAAAGTTTCCCCTGTTCTATAGATTGAAAACAGAAGTTCAGAAAGGTAGGTAGCTTACACTGTTCACACAGAAGTCCTAGAACTTCATTCTAAAATTCCAAACCCGAAACATCAGATCATCCTTCAAGCCTCGTTACACATAATTTTGTAAGTACTCTACCAAGACTGTCCCATACATACTGGGGTTGAGGGTTCTGAATTCATAACGAATTTTAAAATATTTGGGCTAACTTTGTCTGCGTATTAAGGATATCCTCACCTTCTCAACAAATGTTTAATCAGTCTGATTTACAGAGATGAGTATATAAAAAAAAAAAGTCAACTAGAACAGGTTATGCTAAACCAATTTATTTAAATTTTTAACCCACCCTGTCCCATAGTCTCTGGGAGCACGCGACATCAAAATAAAGAACTCTACATTTTTAAAAAAGGAAATAAAAGAAAAATTCCATAAAAACCTATTCTGGCCTGTCCAATGCCTGGCCATTTTTTTTTACATTTCTTTCTAAAGATAGTCAGACTTTTACAAATCACTGGCAGAGGAGAGTTCAAAAGCTGAACAGCCATCAAGAACGTCTTTGACATATGGACTTGATGCACTAATTATCAAGGGGTCACTTTTGGCTAACCTTAGGGGTCATGACAGAGCTTAGGAAATAAGGTGATCTTTCAGAGAAGTAGGGCCAAAGTCATTTAGGGCTTCTCACAGGTAAATACCAGCACCACGAATTGTGTTTGCAATGCTATTGGAAGCCAACACAGATTCTGAAGCACCACTGTAATGTGCTCCAACAATCCATCCAATTTAGGACAGCCAACATGGATTCAAAACTGCTGCCAGAGAGGGGATTACAATGATTTAACTAAACAAGTATGAAACTAGTGCAAAAGCTGCATTTTATACTATGCCATGCTTAGGTGACTTACTACACAGAAGAGAATTCAACTAGCAAGCATATTTTTGGTTGTACAACAGTGCTCGATAAATTTATTGCATTCTAAAAATGTACTACACCAGCAGGGGACATGAGAGCCCTGAAAGAAACTGTGATGTTTAGTGAGCTCTAATGCATGGTAATACTAAGGAAGCTCTTCTAGCCAGGAGCTCCCTTAGCAAAGACCTGAGGTTTATCTAGGCATGAAGGTCTGAGCTCTTGAGAACGAAACATTCTATGGTTTCGCTCTCGGATGGTCGGAATGGGTGCAATTCCATCGCACCACCACCAGGAGGCGTTAACAAGTTTCTAAAATGCCTGCGCAGGGAATTCACGCCAAAACTCCCCAGTTTACTTTCTGCCTCACGTCCTGGCAGGAGGCTTTTCTCTCTCTGGGAGAAAAATAAAATAAAACTTAAAATGTAAGGAAAACAAACGGAAGAATTCAAGTTAAAATAGTCACTGGAGCTCGGCAACGTCTGCCCTCACTGAGGTTTGTGTTACCTGTCAGGGTGCAGNGTGGTATTCTGTGACCTAATCCTTTCACACATTAAAAACTAAAGTGGGGGGGAAGGGTTTTTCATGTACAAAGTGTCTTGTGTGAATGCAGCCAAAGACTCAATTCCAGATGTATGGAGTTTCTGCCTTAGTCAGAAACTCACTGAGTGACCTTGGGTCAGTCACATTCTCTCAGCCTTACCTATCTTCTCAGGGTTGTTGTGAGGATTTTAAAAAGTCATTTGTTCTACGTAAAGCACTGAGTGCCATGGCAGGGTACAAAGATTATAAGAACAATTGTACAGCACCAGCTACACTGCTGGTGCTATATAAATGCAAAATAATAAAATTATAATTGCACTCAAAGCCTCCACAATCTATGTTCATGACCTTCCACCCAGTTCCTTGTGCCTGTATCCCATTCTTTTTTCTCCTCTACAGCACCACATTATGGTGAAAACTAAACAGGACTTACATTAAATATTTGAAAAAACCCCAAAATGAATATATATTTAAAAAACAAAATTAAAATTAATATAGCACCAGCAGTATACCTGGTGCTTTACAATTATTATTAGAGGGTTTAGTAAACCCATTATTAGTGGATAGAAGATGATGAAACATGACACAGTGGAATGGGAACAGGGAGACATAGGGTGCCGGTGGATTGACAATACAAAGTGGGGATCAGTCTGAATGGCAGTACGGTTTAAGGTACTATGAGGAATGATTGCTTTATGGATCATGAGGAATAACAGACCAGGTACTATACCGAGTTAATAGAATGGTCCCTTACAATCAAGATGGACAACAGTGAGTGGAACCCACATGCATATAGTGAGAGACAGATACACCTACGCATTTCAATTTTTACAGATGGGGAACACAGACTGAGAGGTCGGAACTTGGCCAAGTGGGTGGGGAGCTGTTTGTCTCAAAGCACAGAGGTACCTGGCTAATGTTTACTGGAAGACAGGCTTAAGCCACATAGTGCCTTGTTCTTCTACATACTCCCCATGCTTGTCATTTGTGGCTGTGTAGAGGGGGTGCCGTGTTTGGCTGGGGCTAGAGGAGGGAAGAGCTACCAGTGGAGGATTACCCTGCCACTCAAGCCTGCATCCCTCCCTCCCACAGGTAATCAAGGCAAGGCGGGGCCCGGAGGGTGACACCCAAAGGGTGTTGGCCGTTGGTCGGCCATCGTGGCTGTGGCCAGGGACTCTGCCGGAGAAGAAGCAGGGCCTGGAAGAGTCCTCTCTTAAGGGTGGCATGTTTGTGGAACTCGTGGAAGTGAAGCTGTTGCTGAGACTGCAGCTTTGGGCAACAAGGGCTGTGCTGGGGGATTCCCCCGCCCCTAGGACCACAAGAGGCAGAGCTGTGGCCTTAGGTGCCGGTGAGGCATAGGGGCGTCCGGCTACCGGCGTCCTGTCTTCCTCACTGGTCGCCTCTTCTCCGCTATGGCACCGAAAGACAAGATTAAGAACTTCAGGAAGATAAAGAACTCGGGGAAGCCGTCCATAAGATCTCCAGATCCAGGTAACACCCAACCTGGGCAGTAGAAACTTGAGAGCTATTACTCTGAGGTCCAGGTTCCAAGCTCTAGTGAGCAGGGATGTAGCTGGGCTCTCTGACCCCACGTCTTCGTTGGGGATAAAATGTACCATCGGGCTCAGCAGACCTCTGTAATGATTTAGGACTGCCATCTCTGGAGTTGGCCTCCTTGGACCCCTATTTAACCCAAGAGGCAGATCTCTCTATTCCAGATAGCGACTGTTCTACAGATCACTCTGGTTTCTCTCTATGTAATTTGGTGGGTAGTCATTTCCAGGCCATGGGAGATCAATCCCAGAAATAGTTAGATAAATTGGAGGAAGTTATAACTTTGCTGAAAACCCAGCATAGTTCTGATCTCAACTTTGAATCTCCTTGCTATTGGCAAGCCCCTTAACCCAGAAATAAGCAATAAGGCCCCTTTCAAACCTGAACAGGGCATAATGTCTGGGGAACAAATATCCTCTCCAGCTAAAAAGGGTGATTCCGGGACC
>QEPC01014092.1:889489-900320 GCA_003113815.1 Sphenodon punctatus | reverse complement strand
ATTTATATAGCGCCAGCAGTGTACCTGGCACTTTACAAAGTAATAAAATAGACACGGTCCCTGCCCCTAGGGCTTACAATCTGAGAGACAGGAGCTGGGGGAGAGACTTAGGAAGGGGAACAGAGGGAAAGACAAGGGGTCTAACATTCATGAAGATGCGAGGTCTCAAGTGCACGTACTTGGCTTGGTTACTCTGATCTGGAGGCACCTGTGGGACCAGGAGTTACAACAAGAAAATGCTTTGCTGGCCGCCCAGGAAGTTGCGCCTGAATATCCTTTGGCTGACACACACACCCCCAACCCCGTCCGAACTCCAGCTATTTATTCACCTGCTTGGACTCAGGACGTAGAAGGGCGTTCACCTGTTTCAGGTGTAACTCCTTCCCTTCAGCCCTGTTATAAGGACAATATAACGGGACCCCGAGACATGAGAGAGTATGCCAGCTCTGTGAGCTGCAGGAACCGGACTCTTGCATCCATATTTTCTTCCGTTGTGCAGCTCTCAGTGGCCCCAGAAGGGAGCTCTTGGGCCGGTATTGTGTAGGACAGCAGGATTTGGGCGCTTTGTCCAAGACTCTCCTTAATTATACTGATTCGGAGATGTCCAGATCAGTAGCTAAGTTTTGCCAGATTTATCTCTGGATCAGGAAAGCACGCTTAGGGTCTATTGTAAGTTGATGTATTTTTATTTTGGATGTTGCTATTGTTTGGTTTTTATTCTGAATATTGTGTCGTTATTTTGTAATGGCCTGTTGGCCTCACAATAAACACAACTGACTGACAATTACCCTTTCTCACAGTACTAGAACTAGCAGACATCTTATGAAATTAACTGGTGGCAGATTTAAGACAAATAAAAGGATTTTTTTCCACACATTCTTCAATTAACCTGTAGAACTTGCTGCCAGAGGAGGTTATAAAGATGAATAGCATAACCAGTTTCAAAAAATGACTGCATAAATCTTTAGAGGATAGGATAAAAGCCTATTAGACTAGACAACTTGGTCACGGGGTGAGACCTCTGCCAAGGACAAGCAGGAAATGGACTACTCCATTATGACCCATTATGCACTTATCTAACATAACCCAAGTTGGCCACTGTCAGAGACAGGATGCTAAACTAGACAGACCAATGGTCTGACCCAATATGGCACTTATGTTCTTTTTTATCTACTGGTATAGTCACAGACAGCAGTTTGAAATGCTCTCCTCTCAAATGAAAGCTGCTTCCCCCCTCCCTCCCCGCTTTTCCTTCATCAATCTGTTCTCAGTACACTGGTATTCATGCTGACTGTGATTCACAGAAACGGTTGTGGAAAATGCAGTTTTTGCTGTTTCATTACAGTATGAACTACACCTAAAACAAAGTTCCAAGTCTTGCTTCCTAAAGAGGCTCGAAAGCTGAGAAGACAGCACAAATGGCACGCCTGTGCATGTATACTAGGGTGGCTTATAAAAGTAATTCTAGTCTTTCATGTATGCACCTTAGTAATAGTAAGTGAACCAACGCCAGATACATACGATTATAAACAGAACTATACTATGACTCAGCAGGGTATCTGGTCATACAAGGAAACTCATTTACATTCATATGATAAGTGCTGCTATTAAAAATGAGCTAAATCAAATGTTTCAAATCCAACCAGGTATACGAAGTTTGGGATGAGTTGTTTTCCCCTCAGTATTGGCAAAAAGTTCTGAAGACAATTAATTGTAAGAGTTTAATCATTCCAGATCAGCAAGCATCAGGACACACATTTTAGGAAAGGGAGGGGGGAAACTACATGCTGAACTAAATAATAATTTTTTCACGATATCCAAATCATTTCCAAATGTCCTGTCTATCACCACATAGACCCCTTTCCACAAAAATAAAAAAAAAAAAAAAATGTGCCACTACAAATGGGAGAGAGATGAGGGCTTGTTTTGGTATGTTAGAAATGAATCCGCTGTTAAGATTTATTGTCTTCTGTATGATATGTATACGCTCTGTCTTGGTTTGTCTGGTTTTATGAATTTTGTTATGGACATGAGGCTCTCAATAAATTGATTGACATTGACAAAAAAAATGTTAAGTTGCTAGGCAGTGCCATTCACACAGACTTTCAAGCGATTGGATAAATCACTTTTGATTCACAAGAGAAGCAGCTAGTATTTATACATATATGCAAAACAAAAAGTAGAACCAACTACTGTATAGTTATGTCCAATACAATAAAGCGGAACGTTCTGAGCTAGTTCACTGTGTTGCAGTATCAGTTGCAATTCTAATTATTATCCTCCAAAGATAGGAGGGGGAAAAGACATAAAAGCATTCCTCTGTAACATGCACTCCATTCAGATACTTTATGAGTAACCACTTCTACTTTGTAGCCTCAGATAATGCAATCTTGAGTTTGTTTACAGTTGTCTGAGAACCAGCAGAACAGATCCCGTCCCTAAAAATAAGAGTATCATCTACCCACTGGTATTGAACTCCAATAGGGAAACAAACATTCATACCATAGGCTGTTTTTATAGACACACACACCGCTGGGTGTGGGGGAAGGTGTTAGACCCATTGGGGCGTCCGTGCAAACGGCATGGCAGTGGGTGGGGGATGGGTTTTCAATCGGTGTTTGCCTGTACAAGCACCACGGGCAGTGGGTGGAGGTGCATGCGTGCCCCCGTGTAACACCCACCGCCACACATCACCCACCCGACAAAATGGAGGTAGCTCAGTGGGTGGAGACGGGTGTGTGTCCATGGGAAAGGACACCCACCCACCAAAGCAGCACACCCATCCCCCCCCTCACCCACTGCCTGTGTAAAAAGGGCCAAAGTTTGGTAAACAAGAGCTTTAAAGGGGAAGGAAACAAATAGGCCATTGGATCTAGGTAGCAGGAGTTATTCCTCCCTCTTTATACAGAACAGGCATAACAATACTTACCTGATTACACAGGTTTTGTGAGGATTAATTATCTTTGTACAGAGCTCCCAGATCCTCAGAGGGATAATACTTTTCTATAGCACCATTCAGCCAACTATTTCAAAGCACTTAGCATATGTTAATTCAGTAAATCTCTCAATATCCCTGTAAGAGACATGTGGCTGGGATCAGGTGGAGGGGTTAGGAAAAAGGATGTGAGGAGAAGGCAGGTTTGTTTGCTTTTTAGCTGTTTATGATTTTATATTTTGTAAGCCACCCTAAGACTAATTTGGGAAGGGCGAGATAAACATTTGAATGAATGAATAAATAAATGTGTGAAATCACTACTAATAAACCCATTTTGCAAGTGGGGGGAGGGGGGAACAGAAGCAGAAAAGTATAGCTGTCATCATAGACTCCAAACAAGGGTGTAACTATAACAGGTGCAGTCGCACATGGGCCAAGAAGTGTGGGGGACCCATATGCATGTAGAATGCATATGCATACTGGAATGGTGTGCCCCTGCATGGGACTTGTTCCATCTTCTGCACCAGGGCCCATTCCCACCTAGCTACACCCTTGGATCCAAAGGTGCTTCCAGTCCAGTGGCTGTGTAGATTGTGTGCCTAAAGTTTCTAAATTTTGGGATAAAAGATAGCTTGTACTCTCCTATCGCTTCACACCCAAGGACTTCACAAATGCTGATGAAGATCCATGCGCATGGTGGGAGAATTATTGTAGCACACTTTTAGGGCAAGGAAAACAAGGTGTAATAAGGAGACAGGTAAGAAAGCCCCAGCCTACCTAAGGCCTGAAGCATTCCAGAGACATGATGAGCATGCATGCCACACCTGCAAAGCATCCCAAGTTACTCGGGGATATACACAAGGTGGAGACAGTAGTTTAGATGATTTATTTTATTGGACCAACTACTGCTGGTGGAGATCATATATGTTTGGGAAAGAATCACAATGCAGTTATCCTGCAAATCATCAATCTGGTGTACAGGCTTGCATGCTGTAGCCAGATAGCAGCACATCTCGAAGACAGAAGTGAAACACTGAGCACTGTTTGGGGACAGGAGTATACTGAGCAGGAAGACAGGAACTCCTGCAATCCACCACTGAAGTTGATGAGGGCCTAGTGTGAAAGGTCCTTTAGCCAAATATATCAGTGGTTGCAGGGAGAGGAAACCCTGCAGTCCAGCACTTGGGTGGGAGTTGGGAGCCCACAACCCAGCATTTGGGATTGAGGGTACAGGGTGCGAAATCTGCAGGTGCCTGGGAGCAATTGGCACAGAAAACAGAGGCTGGTGACTGGTTCAGGGGTGTAGTGGGGCAAGAACTGTTTAATATCAGGATAGTCTGGTGACTGAATTATTTATTTATTTTTGGCTCCTGGAGTTTGATCTGAAGTTTCATGCCCTAGTACCAGGTACACTGTGGGTATAGAAGACTCTGTGGGTATGAGGAAGAGAGGCTATGGAAGGCTAGAGCATACATACAGTGGTGCTTTAGTACAGGTACTATCTTTTTCTGTAGACTCTGGTAGGTCAGGGTGTGTGCACTGTTTGAAGTTTCACCATAGGGCTTGTGCTGTACTATGGGGTAAGTGAAAGGAGGAAGATCATGGAGAGGTAGGTGTTGTCTGCAGTCTCAGCACTGGGATAGGTGCTAGAAGAGACATACTGGGATTGGGAGGAAGGTACTGTATACACACGGTCTGTAGCCCCAACATCAGGATGGATGTGAAAGAAAGGAAATAGTGGGGTGCATATGTGCTGACAGATAGCCCCTGAACTGGGTGTAGAAGAGGTGTATGCACTACCTGTAGCCCCAACACAAGGCAGGTGTGAGGAGGGAGACAAAGTGATAGGGGGCAGGAGCGACAGCCAGGGTCTATGCTCTGTCTGTAGCCCCAGCACTCCGGTAGGAGTAAGCAGGAGGGGCTGTGGAGGAATACATACACTCGCTGCCTGCAGCTCCAGCACTGGGGTCGACAGGGGCAGGAGGATGGGGTCAACGCGCTGCCTGCAGCCCGAGCAATAGAGCCGGCGGGGGCAGGAGAAACTGAAGGGATAGACATACAGCGGGGCCAGCGGGGCGCTTGTCGTGCCCGCAACCCCTGCACCGGGGAGGGTCTGGTGTGAGGTGGTGAGTGGAGAGGTCTGGACGCTGCCTGGAGCCCCAGCACGGGGCTGACCGAGAGGGGGGCTGGCTCCCCCACGCCGGGCTAACGCTGTGTACCCCACATGCACGCAGAGGACCGGTCACACACTCACCGCGCGGCTCCTCAGCTGCCGCCCGCGGCTTCCCCTGTCCCAGCTCAGCGGTTCCCTCTACCTCCTTTCCCCTCTTCGGCGGCTGCTACCGCTACCGCCGCTGCCGCCATTTTGATCCAGAGCCCCAGACTCGGGCAGGGAGGGGGAAGCGGAGCGAGGGAGCCTGCGCGGCGGCTCCGCAGCGCCTGGGACACGTGGTCCTCTAGGGAAGGGAGGGGGGAGGCGCGCGCCTACATGACTCCGCCTGCTGGGTGGGTATGGGAGGGGCCTGGCGAGTTGGGGGAGCTCTGGGGGAGCCGGGTAAAAGAGAAGGCATAGCAGAAGGGAAGGGGGAAAAGCTCTGTGCCCCTGAGGAGAGGCCTAAACCCGCGCCTCCCTCTTCTGCGACTGGCTGTTACTAAATGACATAACGCCCATTGGAAACAATGGAGGCAACACGAATGCCAGTTGGAAACAATGGGAATGTGTGAATGACAATAGCCCTTAATAGGTAGTAACGTGTTGCAATGGTGCCGCATCTCTCTGAAAAGATAATGCAATGAGTTGACAACGAAGCGGGACAACAGGGTCAAAAGACGAAGAGGACGCCAAGGGGAGCGTCAGGGTGGGTGGGGTGAGACTACAGCAACATCTGGTATGATGGGGGCGCTGGCTAGAATGACACTAAGGAGAACACTGAGTGGCAGGGGGCTAAATGGAATGTGGAGGCGGGATGCCACTCGGAGTAACTGGAATGACAGAGGACTAAGTGGAAGGACCAAGAGAAGCAGCTTGAATGATGGCAGACTGGGTAGAATGACAGGGAAGAGGCTACCTGGAGCAGCTGGGATAATGTGGGACTGGGTGGTATAATACGGAGGAGACTTCCCAATCAGCTGGAATGAGGTGGGCCTGGATGAAATGATGGGGAAGAGGCAGCTAGGGTCTGCTGGAATAGTGGGGGTGGAATGCAAGGCCAGCCTTAAAATTTGCGGGACCCAGGGCATAGATAAAATGCAGGGTCCCTGGTGGGCCCACCTCTTCAAAAGAAACAAAAAAAAGAAACAAAAGAAGTCCATGTTTAGGACCCTGCTGGTCCCTAGTCATTCCAGCCAAATTCCATTGGCCACCACCTTGTCATCCCACCCAGCACCTATCATTTCAGCTGCTCCTGTTAGTCTCCTCCCTGTTATTTCAATCAGCCTCCACTCCGCTCTAGCAGTCCAGTCACTCCCTTTGGCCTTGTCTGTGTCATTCCACTCAGCTGATGTAACCAAGCCAAGCGTGTGCACCTGGGACCTCGGATCCTCATGAATGTTACACTCCTTGTCTCTCCCTCTGTTCCCCTTCCTTCATTCTCCCCCCCCCCCTCAGATTGTAAGCCCTAGGGCAGGGACTGTGTCTATTCAATTACTTTGTAAAGCACCAGGTACATTGCTTGCGCTATATAAATGCTTGCTATTAATAATAATAACTCCCCATCACTTCAGCAGCTCCTCTCCATCATTTCACCCACTCCCTCCTCATTCTAGCTGCTTCGGTAGCCTCCTTGTTGTCATTCCACCCAGTTGTTCATCATTCCAGTCTCTGGCCACCTCCTCCCCATCACTCCACCTCCTCACAGCAACTTCCTCCCTGTCCTTCTGTCTGGTCCCTTGTCCTTCCAGCCACTCCTGGCAGCCTCCTCCCCCTCATAACATCAAGTCTCCTGTCATTCCAGCCACTCCTGACAACCTCTGTCATTCTATCCCATCCCAGCCTATCTTCAGGACTGCCTCACCCACCGGATCCTGGATCGGCCCCTGCAGTTGGCCGGAGGCGCCCATCTCAAGGTCCCCTGGGTTTCACGGTGTCCACTTACGGAGGGCGTTCTCTGTGGCTGCGCCGCAGCTGTGGAACTCCCTCTGGTCCACCTGACCACTGACCTCCCCTCTTTCCGTAGACAATGTAATACCTGGCTGTTCCGCCATGCCTTTCCCGAGGGAGATGGGTTGGGTGGGGTGGGGTGGGTAGGGTAGGGGGTAATTTCTTTTAGTGTGGTTTTTTTTAACTATTATTGTTGTTTTTTAATCTGTTTTAATATGTTGTTAGCTGCCCCAATATGCTTTTAGCAAGAGGGGGCGGCATACACATTTTATAATAATTAAATAAATAAAATCTACTAGCTCCCACCAGTAGCTTTCTCCCCATCATGCCACCAAGTCTCCTGTCATTCCAGCAGCCTGTCAGGGAACAACCAGCCATCATTCTTGATGTAACCAAGCCAAGCACGTGCACCTGCGACCTCGCATCCTCGTGAATGTTACACTCCTTGTCTCTCCCTCTGTTCCCCTTCCTTCATTTCTCTCTCCCCCCACCTCGTCTCTCAGTTTGTAAGCCCTTGGGCAGGTAACATGTCTATTCAATTACTTTGTAAAGCACCAGGTACATTGCTAGTGCTATATAAATGCTTGATAATAATAATAATAATTAATAATATTTTCACCCAATATCTTCTCCCCCCATCATTCCAGCTGCTCCCCATGGCCTCTCCCATGACATTCCACTCTCTCCCCTTGATTTCCACCCTGTCTTTCCAACTTGGCCTTTCCTCCTCCCCTTTCTTTCATCACTTCTTTAGGATTCCTCACTCCCCCTTCCTTTCAGAAATGCAGCTCCTTTGTATTGCTTTACCACATATTAATACCTAGAAGTTCCCCTTACCAGTCACACAGGACCCACACAAACTCACCAAAAGTTAAAACAGGCTGATCCACTGTCTTGTTTCTGAAATTTGGATCTAGAAGAGGGGGAAATGAGCTCAGGAGGAAAGCAAGCACCCAAGGCAAAGGCAAGCAAGGAAAGGGGGTGAGACCCAAATACCCCCTGCAAAGCCCACCCGCCAACCTCCCATGGTCTATAATAAAGAGAAGAGTATCTTGTATTGTAAAGCCAGGATTCAGTGATCCAGTCCTTTCAGATCAGTTTGACCCTATGGGGGAGGTGAAATTTATTTATTTATTTAAATTTCTACCCCACCCTTCCCAGATGGCTCAGGGCAGCTTACAAAAACTTTATAAACATTGTGGTGAAATGCCACAGCACAGAATATGCACCATTGTGATTCCAAGCAACCATGATGGTTAGTGGGGAGGGTTTTTAACTCTACCTTTGTGTGTTTTATATTTTGGATTTTTTTATGTATTTGTGTGTGTGTGTATATATATATATATATATATATATATATATATATATATATATATATATATATGCACGCCACCCCGAGCTGCCATTGGCAGGAGGGTGCGGGGTAGAAGAACCATGAAATAAAATAAAATAATAAATAAATACCCCTTTAAACAAATCCCAATGTGTCTACATGCCCCGGATGCTAACTGGTGCAGCCACAGAGGCTGCAATTATATATGCAGACAGAGAAGGATCACACTGTGGCCAAGAGATCATTCTTCTTCACTTCCATAAAAATCACCAGAACACATACCCCAAAGAGCTTGTCATGGCGGTGAACTGCTTCATCCACCCAGTTCCCTGCTGTTTGCAGCTCAACCCAGCACCCTGTTTTGGAAGGAGTTTTGCTAGCACCTCTGTTTGCTAAGAATATCACCTTTGTTTGGAATGGTTTGTTCTCAGGATGTGTGGGAGTTGATTCCTTGCATGGGCCCCAAACAAGCTTGCCTGCTTTCTTCCCATTTATGCCTTTAAGGAGGCATAGAGCAAACAGAGACACAACCCCGCTACCTGTAAATCTCACACTTGTCATTCTTTCCATACCATAAAGAAGAGTTATGACCCAATGGGTGTTCCTCTGAATGAACCTGCTAAGATTTCATTTGAGGAAGTTCTCTTTCCTCCCACCTTGGCAGCAGTCCAATTAAATCTGAAGTAACTTCCCCGGAATGCCTCAGGCTTAACTACCACTTGACATAACATTTTCCATTCTTGAGCAAACTTATTGAGAAACTGTGCATCTGTTCATAGTCAATATCCAAGCCTTTTGCAAAAACATTTCAGGTTAAGATACGGAACAGAAGCAGAACTGGGGAGCTAATAAATAAAAGTCATATACCTGTACTCAGATTCCTACACCTACAATCTGAGTGCCAGGGCACACTGATGTGCCTCAGCAGGTTGTCAGGTGTACCCTGAAAATTTAGGTAAATATAATTACTGAGTGAACCATGGCCCTTCAAAGCCATGCTACATACAGCTGCTACAAGGGATATTAAATCAAGTAATATATTGTGGGTATGATCAATAATTTAATAATGTCTCCTTCATTTTGTCTTCAGTTACATGCAAGTAGAATTTTCATTCAGTTTAAATGCATGACTCTGGGGTGCATATTGATAAGTAAACATGGGCATGGCATGAAATCATTGCTGAAGCATAGGTGAGCCTGAGCCCCAAAACCTTTGGGAACCTTTGATCTACAACATTGTAATGATCAATTACAGGATGGAACTGGCCAACCTGAGAAAAGGATCAGAAATCTTAGGAATCACCTGAATATGGTTTTAAAACTTTTAATCACCCTCATGGGATCTCCCACGCACCTTCCCACACTTCAACTTCTCTTTTAAGGTAACATACAGCTTACACATAGGGTTGGCACTTCTCACAGTTTGACCCTGAGACTTCCATTTTGACCTATGGAAGTCTCATGGTCAAAATACAAGAGGTGGCAACCTTAATAACAGTCCCCTTTTGGGTTGGTTTATTTCTTCTGATAGTTTCAGCAAGCCAGGCCTTCACTCCGCAGATCAAGCCATTTCTTTCTGAGTAAACCTTTTCTCAACTCTGTCCTTCTAAGCCTCTTTCCTGGGCTCTCATCCATTCCCTCCAAATTCACACTCTTTCCCTGAGCCACTGGCTCACCCTTATGTAATCTAAATCCAAGGGAGCATGGGGGGAATTAGTGCCATTACTATCTGACTGGGCTGCTAATCCACAAGGGGACACATCCTTCAAGGGCATCAGTCTGTCACTGGGCCATACTCAGAGGGAGTATACTCTGCTAAAAGCAGGGACTCGTGTTCGTTGCCTTTTCCCCACTGCTGCCAATGTGGAAAAGGCAGTGAACATGCTTGGCTATAAGGGTATTAAGACTTCATTCTATCCCCAGTCCTATTTAATATGCACATGAAGCTAATGGGAGAAATAATTGCACATCATTGATACAAAATGTGAGTGAAGTGAATACAGATGGCACATAACTCTCTCTTGTCACTCACAATCTACGATAATACCCCCATGTCTAGCCATCCCAGTGTCTAGCAGCCAAAATGAGTCTCAGGGTCGGACCCCAAGAAGTGGCAACCTTAGGACTAACTGAGAACAACAAATGGCTGAAGAAGAGGTAGCTGAAGTGAAATCCTAGCAAGATAGTGCCTACCGAGCTTGAAAAAAACTTTAAGGCATTTGCCACTGCTTCATATTCTTCAAGCAGTAGGAGTTAGATAGGCATTTTCTTAGCAGCAGGAACATGTCTGTATTCTGAGGCAATACAAATTTAGGGCACAACCTGAAAAATGGGTCTCCTTTTACTCGGCAATGTTTGAGAAATTGGATATCCCTGCTTCTTGTCAAGTCCATACCACAAATCAGGTGGTGCAGATTAGTGAACCTGAAACCCTTATGTCTTATGTTGTAACAGCAGAGGAGGT
>QEPC01014092.1:861499-874571 GCA_003113815.1 Sphenodon punctatus | reverse complement strand
GTGCGCACCCATAGTGGGTAGAGGTGGGTGTGTGCCTCTTCCCATGGAGACTATTGCTCCGTGGATGGGGGATGGGTGGAGCTCAGGAGCGCGCACGCACCTCCACCCACCGCAAGCACCGTTCCTACAGATGCCCACCGGCCCCCCACTCTGGGCAGTGTTTGCACAGGCACCCCCTACCACCACACACATGTGTGGTGGGGGGACACCCATGTGAAAGACTACAGAAGCACATGCACCAAACGAGAGGTGTGCTTTATAGCTTTAGGTCAAGTTTGATGTTCCATGGTGCCTGGCATCATACACACATAATGAAGAAGAAAAATTTGCCTTCTTCAGATACTTTATAAGGCCTGCTGTGGCATATTTACAGATTACAATTATTGTACTTATTCATAGATTGCATGGGGACTTCATAAATCTAAAGCTCTTGCAAGCAAAATCGCTAATCCAAACAGCTGCCATCATAAAGAAAAACCTACAGAAGTTAATTCATCATTCACATGGTAGGAATTTCAAGGCTTCTAAAAACCATCATTGCCACCAGTTTATTATTTGAAAATATCTTGAAGTTAGTCTGCTCCCTTTCAGCCCCAATCAATTTGTAGTGCGTTTACAGTATACAGTGACAGTTGTTGTTGTTTACAGTATAATACTGTACTGTACAGAAATGGCTGGAGGCTGCAGTGAAGACTGTGACCCCCCACTGTGCTACCTGCTGTACAAACAGAGAAAAATCTGGTATGTTTCCAAGGAGTTCACAGTTTAATGAATGGACTTGATCCTGCAAGATACAGAGCACCATCTACAGGGTAACTAGCAACTTCAGTGTTCATTATGAAAATTAATTACTCAACACCTTGCAGAATTTAGCCCTGATTGCACAGTAATTCACATAGATATCTCTTTAGCCACCCCACTTGACAGTATAATTCTGTTCTTGCTGGAAGCAGTTACATTTTTATCCATGAACACCTGAAACTGTGACTTTATTGTGTTATAGATCAAACCATTCCAGGCCAGCTTCTCATTGCTTTTTTATGGGTATGTTGCAATTCAATTTTATAGAGCTCAGGGCACTATATCAAGGGGGGGTGGGGTGGAGAAAGCTCATCAACCTTTAAAGTACTGTATATTGACTAGTAAATAACTCAATGGTCTCAACAGGGTAAAAATAAACTAGCAATTGATGCTTATTATGCTAACTAGACACTTTTAGTTATGACAATGACAGGAGTCTCAAGGCGTACAGGTCGGACCCATTATCATCTCTTTTTGTTTTAGCCCTTTTATTTCTTCTCTGCTTCATACCTTTATTGCTAACTGGCTATTGCTGTAATCCAGTTGTCAGACTAGGCTATATTGCCTGGAACTTTGTCAGGATCTCTTAATTTTCAGTTTGCCAGAGGAGGGGATGTGAGAGAGAAAGTAATTTCACCATATTGTGAACATTTATATGCTTTTAAGATATATTTGTCCTATATGGCCTCTAGCCAGGGAGATCAACATTTAGTTAGTTAGTTTTAGTTTAGTCTTATATCCCACCCTATCATTAAATGTTAGGGCAGATAGCTGCATATAAAGTACATAAAAGAAGAGAGAGAAAAACAAAAAATATAAAACATATAATCCACACACACACACCAAATAAAAAACCTAATGCCTAGTCCTGTCTCCCAAATATTGGCCAAATAGAAAGATCTTGCATTGCCTCTGGCTTGGTTTTGATGAACCTCCAAGGGAAGGGAGTTTCATAGCAGGAGGGCAGCCACCGCGAATGCATCTCTGCACACCACTGCTGTATAGATTTGCCAGGCATATGGTACATGTAAGAGGGCGCTCGCTGCTCCCAGCTGACTACAGGGATTGCGATAAAACAGAGGGAAGGAGTCGGTCTTTCAGATATGTGGGGCCCGGCCATTTAAGGCTTTATAGGTGAACACCAGCACTCTGAACTGTGCCCTGAAAGCTATTGGAAGCCAGTGCAGACATTGGGTGTTTTTACATGAAATGGGGCAGCGTGTGTGTGTGTGGCCATTGCGTGGGTGGGTGGGTGCTGTACATGGGGGAGTGCTTCACATAAGCAGCCCTATGCAGAGCTGCCTTGCCCATGCATCCCCACCCATCTACACACAAGGCACTCTGGCTTTTTGCATAGGAAGAGGCAGAGATGTATGGAGGATGAGTGGGTGTGGTAGCATGCACAGCCCTCCCCGGTCCCATGATGTTCAGACAAGATGGGCCCCACACAGGGACAGGTGGTCCTTGCATGGGGCCATCTCTTTTAAAAACACCCTCTATAGTACTGGTGTAATGTGCTTATGGCAACCCACACCGGACAGGAGGAGGGTCTCTGTGGCTGCTTGCTCACGTTTGTTGTTTTCTTGTGAGATTGTATCTCATGGGAAAACAGCAATTACATGAGCTTAAGGTAGGCTGTATGCCCACATTGATTTTTCATGTATTTTTTGCAGTGGGCCGGATCCATGCCCATGTTCAAGCTGGGTAGTTGGCCCTCTTCTTCCTCCCCACCCCCTGCTGGATTGGATGGGGGTGTGTGCCAGGGGTTGCCTCCCCAAACCACATCCTCCTCAGCCTGCAGGCCCAGCATCAAATCACGCAGCTCACTCCAGCCGTGCAGCTCAAGCCTAGCGCATCAGGAGCTTCCTCTGTGGGCAGGGTCTGATGACTTGACAGGTCCGTGCCCGCAGAGGAAGGTCCAGACGTGCTGTGCCACCAGAGCTGCCGCTCCAGTGACTGTTGGGCAGGTGGGTCCCCTAATCTTCCCTCCCACCCCGGCTGTCCTCCTCCCTCTTCCCCGGACTGGGTTAAGTGGAGGGATGGTGTGCCTGAGGTTGCCTCCCCACAAACCCTCCCTCGCCTGAGCCCCCTCCCTCTTCCAGCAGGGGAATGTCACATTAGTTTAACTAACATGCAATTTGAATGTACTGCACACATTCACATTTCACGTTAGTTTCCACTCCCGTGAGTGACAGGTCTGGATTTTCAGCCCTGTTTTAAAATGTGATGGGACTAATGTGAATTTTCCTTCCTGAATGAGGAAGACTGCTTTCCCACATTCTACAAACTAATGTTAGATAGGAATGAACATCCCAGTCACAGCTTTCTCACCAGATGAAATTGGTAAAATATGAAGGCACAGTATTGGTGATGGTGTATGAACAATCATTCATTAGAGACAGGTCCCTGCTGTAAGGGGCTTACAATCTAGTTAGAGAGAATGGTTGCCTTCTCCAGTTTCCCATGCTCTTTTACTGTAATCTCATTTGCTTTCATATCCCTTTTTGCATTTCTTTGCCAGGAATTGCTTGAATTTATTGCTTCAAAATGATCTTAAGCTATCTACACTGAAATCAACTGGAACTGCTGCTAAGCAGCAGTTTACAGATTCATTTACAACCAGGAAGTTTTAGAAGGGGAATTTTACTTTCTTCTACTTTTTAAATCTCCTTTCATTCCTCACCCCCACCTCATCACCTGTGCCAACTCCTTCCCCCCAAATCACTAGCCTCTATAGAAATTGTCTTTCTTGTGGAGTCCTGTAACAACATACCAGGTGGGTTCAGATAAGTACATGGTGTGCACTCAGAAGCTGTATGGTCTTACATGTACATCAAAGCAGAATCCTGAAGGCTTTATTGCAAGCTCTTTACTGAGGATACATTCACACAAAGCAGGGCAAGTACTCCCCAAGTTTATTCTGAGGTAGTATACCCAGAGGTGGCTACTCCCACCCAAGGGTAAATTAACCCCTGCTCCATGTTATCAAATTGGAACCACCACAAAAAGTGTTAACAGGTGGTAACTTTTACCCAGATGTAGATTACTATACTACACCAAATTTGCCCACTTCATAAAAGTTTCCATACACTGTTTCATGTAGCTGCTACTATTCCATAGCATGCAACAGAAGTTAATTAACTCTCAGATGTGACCACATGGAACAGCTTCACCCTCATAAGTGTTGGTTCAAAGTGCTGGTTCTAACCTATAAAGCCTTACATGGCCTGGGCCCTGCTTATCGGTGAGACCGCCTCACTCCCCGGGTTCTAGATCGGCCCCTGCGGTCATCCGGGGGCACCATGTTAGAGGTCGCTTGGGTTTCCCGAGGAGTCACACAGGATAGGGCGTTCTCGGTGGCCCCGCAGCGCCTCTGGAATTCCCTCCCGGTGGGGGCCCGTCTGGCCCTGGACCTTCCGGCTTTCCGTAGGAACTGTAAGACCTGGCTGTTCCGTCAAGCACTTGGCGAGGGAGAGGGGTAAGAGGTGGGTGGAGATGGGGGGTGGGGAGAGTGAGTTTTTTCCTCCTGTTTTGATTCTCATGTTTTAAAATGGGTTAAATTGTTTTATATTATATTTATATTTTTTTATCATTGTTTGCTGCTCTGGGCCGCCTGTGGCGGGAAGAACGGGGTAAAAATCTGTTAAACAAATAAATAAATAAATAAGCAGTTGCTCACATGAGTAATTCTATTGAACTTCAGTATGGTAACCTGTGTGAGTCAATGCTCCTTAGTAGTTCACGTATTGACGCAGGGGGTGAAAACAGACATAACGCTAACTCCACTTTAACACCCGTTTAACATTTCTTATACATATTGCACAGCAATATTGGTGCCCTATGCAGTCCTGCAACATACATAAGAAATTTTAAAGTGATGTTAAAGTGGAGTTAGCATTATGTCTGTTTTCACCTAAAGTCATAACAGTCATCATTTAGGATATATTGCACAATACATTTATGTATATCCATGTATCCAGAGAAACTGGTTGAAGTAAATCGAGCCTACCCCATTTTCAAACAGAGGCTGGACAACCATCTGTCAGGGATGTTGTAGCTGGTGATTTCCTGCATTGGGCAAGAGGTTGGACTAGATGACTTCTAAGGTGTATTCTGTGATTCTGTAATAATGGGGCATGCACATATTACAGTTTGTGAGAGTTACAAAATAAGTGTAGCTGCATTCAGCCACAGATAAAAGGAAACATTTCAAATGTAAGGAAAGATGGCTTTTAAATAACAATTGAGAATCAAACACTCAGACTGTGGGCCTGGAGGGATAGAGGGAATGTAGAACCTTGCAAATGAAGATTAAAAGCATGCTGTCGTCCTCATTAGGCCCCTAAAATTACTGGTCTTAAAAGTTGATTTTCCTTGTATTTATGAAGGTCAGGATTCCCTAAATGCTACTGTTCTTTTTACAACTAATAGGTACCATGGTGAGATGTGCAACTCAATGGATGGGGAATTAGGTATATAAATTGTACAAGTCTGAATAGAAGCAAGTTGGGGAAGTTTGCCACAGGGCACTTGTCAGATAAGGAGACTTATAATTAGTTCTGGGCTTCAGTTTACTTAGTGTAAAGCTGTTCAAATCCAGCTTATAGGGATGGATTCCATCCAGGAAGTCCAGGCCAAGACCAATGAAATTAAAAGGAGAAAACAGCAGACTTTTCTTGGTAGGAATGTGTCTAAATTTGACATTTTGGCTGGGATTCAGAAGTCACTTACTCGGGAGTAAGTGGTTTGTGGATTGCGACATTTGTGTATTTTAGTGAGCTCTTGGCTCTTACATTTTTTCTGCAGTTCTTAGCAGATCTCATTGTCCATGAGTCCTCAAGCACCTTTATGGTTTTTTTTATGCCATCCCATATGCATGGGAGGCAGGGGTGGCTCTACATTCAGGGCTCCAGGACGGTGCCCCACAAAATGCTCCGGAAAGCTGCTATCGCATTCCTCCTGGCTACCACTATTACCCTTGCACATGCCGGGCCACTGAGTCCATAGACAATTGCTTTGTGCATGTGTAAATCAATTACCTGTACATTCGGTGGTCGTGCATACGCAAGGGAAAATGGCGGTGTTCATGGCCATTGCACATGCGTTGAGGGCAGTAGTGGTGGCAGCCAGCCAGGGCCAGGTCAGTGATTTTGGGGTTCCAGAGGCTGTGCTGACCAGGGGAGGGGGACTGGGGAGTGAGAGCCCAGATGTCTATGAGCACATTCCCACATACAGCAAACAAGCACTTTTCACTTTTCCCCGCATATTATAATGATGTAGGAATGACTCCAAGCGCTTTTTTAGTAGTCCTTCAGCTTGTTTTTTAAACGCATTTGGGGGCAGCCAAAACCTACCTTTACAGAAGCGCATTTAGAGACAAGCACAGGATTTTTGGTGTATTATGTGCGAGGAGTTGGATGATAGCAAGTTTACCCATATTTTGCCCCTCTCACGTTTCCAGACATGACACTAACCCCAGTTTAACCACACTTGAACATTTCTTATTCACATTGCAGGGACATATTGGTGCCCTATGCAGCCCTGCAACATGCATAAGAAATGTTCAAGTGTGATTAAAGTGTGGTTAAACTGGGGTTAGCGTCATGTCTGAAAACACCCTATGGCCATTTTTAGATGAGCGCGGCGGCGCCCGCGCTTGTTTTTCAAAAGACCCGGCAGTCCATTCTACACATGACGCTGCTGCTGAATGCATGCATGTGCGGGCGATGCGCATCCATTTCTGGCCGCGTATGACTGGCCTCGATCGCCGACCTGGTTAGTGCGCGGCCGGAAATGGATGCGCATCACCCGCACATGCGCGTATTCGGCGGCAGCATCACATGTAGAATGGACTGCCGGGTCTTTTGAAAAACAAGCGTGGGGGCTGCCACGCTCGTCTAAAAATGACCTATGTCGAGCGGTGGGGATAGAGGAGGGGTTGGGGAGTTTGCCCAATCCCATGAATAAGAGCAATTTGGGGCAATAAAGCCATCACCCTGGCCAATCAGGGCAAAAAGAGGGGCAGGGGAGGGCACAGAAACCAGAGCTTATTTAAAAGCGTTGCAGAAAGACATCCCCCCCTTTTTTCTGGTTGCATCAGATCAAGTCAAACAAAGAGCAGCTCTTTATTACCTATTTGCAGGGGGACTATTCCGACATGATTGTTCTTTGTTGTAACCCTTTTCAAGTTGCTATCAGTTGTTTGGGGAGGGGTTTGGGGATTAAATCCCCAGTTTTGGGGCTATTTCTACTTGATTTTTCTTGGCTTGTCCCTTTTAAAGCTGATAGAAATTGTTTAGGGGGAAAATCCTGGTTTGGTTTTTAATCCTGAGCACGTAGGAAGGCCTTCATACTTGATTACTCTTGGCTGTGCCCCTTTTAAAACTGAATACAAATTGTTTTGGAGAGAAATCAGTGGTGTGGCTTCTAATTCAGGGTGAGTTGGAAAGGTGATCATTGTTGGAGACAGACAGCTGGGCTAGATGGACCATTGGTCTGAGCCAGTAGGGAACTTAAGTTTTTCTGTTTGCTTAATGCTTCTGGCCTAGAGCTTTGGCTTTTCCAACCTTGTTATGGCCTGTATGCTGTATGCATAACATACAGCTAGCATATGCTGTATGTTGTGGCCTGTATGCTTGTTATGGCCTGTATTCTAATCCATGAGGTTTATTTCCTGCTTCATTTTTGTGGGGGAGGGTGTATTGGCATTTGCCGTTTTGCGCATGTGTTGTGAGGCCTGAATTTTAAAAAAACAAACAACTGTTGGTGTGTATCTAGTAGGAGTGGTTCACCCAAGGAAATTGTGATTCAAATCTGGTGTTGGTTCAAATCCCGCAATTTCTGGATTTAAATATGGACCTGTATTACAGATCCATATTTAAATCAATTCAAAACATTAAAGTAATTTTAAAATTTTAATATTTGTTTAAAAAACCTCCACATGCACAATTGCCCACCTAACTCATTAAGGGCAGCCAGTCTGCGCATGCTGCTGCTCCTCCTTATTTCTATAGCACTACTATCTGTGGTTCTCCAGAGTTATCACAGTCACAGATTTTTGGAGAGAGGTCCCTGTCCAGTGAGCTTCCAATCTAAGGTAGACAAGGGTGAGGGGAACTCAGGGAGAGAGAGACACACACATTCCCATTTCACAGCTGGGGAACGGAGGCTGAGCAGTTGTGACTTGCCCAAGTGAGTTCATGGCTTGGGTAGGATGGCTAGGGTAGGATCGGCTTCCCAGGAACAAGTCCAGCACCTTATCCGCTACACAACACTGCCTCTCCACTGCACATCTGCAGACCAGTAGCCCTTTTCCAAAATGGCGGTAATAGAGCTATTACCATTTGCAGAATGACCTAGTGGTCATTTTTCACATGCACAGGTTTTTATTTGAACCAAACAACAACAGGTGTGTTGCAGTTTGGTACGGATTGATCCGTAACAGCCCGTTATGAACAGTTATGGATCAAAGCTGAATCCAAGTGAACTTCCCTGGTATCTAGGGGGGTTGCATTTTCTGCTTTAATTGGGAGGGGGTATTTTTTCTGCTTCATTCCTGGCCTAGGAAGACAAGGCATTTATTCATTTGCTGATCTGTCCTGGTACAGTGCTTTCTGTACTGATATTTTATCTAATTTTTAAAGATTATTTAAAAAAATCTTATTGCCCCACCCCTCCTGCCACAGACAGCTTGGGGCAGCTTAAATTGTGGATAAAATCCACAATAATAAAACCAGAAACAACAACATAAGGAGGATAAAAGTATCCCACCCCACCCACTTACCCAACTCCCCCACCAAATGCCTGGCGGAACAGCCAGGTCTTACAGCTTCTTTGTGACTCTTAAATGTGCCTCTGTCTAGTTAAGTTTGGGTGGCCACGCCCCCACCCCACTAGTCTGCAACTCTGCCAGCTGCCACTGATGGGAGGAATTCTCCATAGTGATATCAGAGTCACTCAATTGTTCTCTTTTCAATCCCTTCTCAAAGCTCACGTCAGCTGTGATACTTAATATTTTTGACAATGGTTGGGCAGTAGATCTCTGTAAATATAATTGTTAGTATTATTTTGCTTCCTCCTCTCCCTGGCCACAATCCAATGCTGTGTGGATCGCTGTACGAAGCTGTGTGCATGCATGCAGTTTGCGCATGGCATAATGTGCCACAAATGCAGTTCTGCATGCGTTGTGCGTGGCTGTGCGTGTGCACAGCTGTACACGCATGTGCACGGCTCCATACAGGATCCACACAGCATTGGATTGGGTCCCCTGTCTTTTTGGTTTTTTATCCCTGCTTGTCTCATATGTACAGGCTGTAAGCTCTTTGGGGCATGGAGGGATATTAATTTATTATTAATTATTATTATTATTTGTGTACAGTGCCTAGCACAAATAGGACATGGTTCATTGTGGCCTCCAGGCACTCAGTCAGTAACTCGATATGGCTTTCCAAATACGGCTTCAAAGAGACCGTGGGAGCCGCGATTCCTATGGTGGCCAGCTACTTCCGGTGCGTCTAAACGTACCCCGTGCCGCTTTTCAGGAAGCGCTTCCTTCAAGCCAATAAGTAGAGCCGCTCATCTAAAAATGGTCTCAGCTGGCTAGGCACGTTAAGCAGGACTCTATGTGCTGGAGAACCTGGATTCCAGCAAGACTGTGGGCGAACCCAATTGACAAGATGCAGACATATGGGCACCCATTAGCCCTCATTGGCCCACATGGTGGGCCTGCAATGTCCCTGAACTCCACCATGAGTGGCAGCTCTGTGGTGACCAGGTGGAGGCCACATGGCAGACATCGAATAGACGGGCACGTGGGAATGAGCCTGGTGAAAGCTAATGTAGGCTATTGTCTCATTTGATTCCACGTTAAGTATATATTGGCCCCTCCAAATCTTAAGAGTCCTGTGAAGTTCTTCAGACTATAGCTCCCAGCATGAACTTCTTTCAAAAGAACATGCTCAGCAGGGATTAAGGCCTAATGAAGAAAGGGGCCTGAGGAGAGTGAGTGCAGGCCTGAGAGAGGAATGTGTCAGAATCAGAACCTCTCTGAGGAGCCAGAGGACTGTGAGGCCTGGCATTTGATTTATTCCTCCACCTCACTGGATCTCTGCAATCATGTGTAGCTCCAGCAACCCTACTTCTTACTAAACGAGATCTGATTCGTGAACCTTTTTACATTTCTGTTCTGGGATTTCTGAGTGTGCACCAACACAAGAAAACTATGAAGGACTCTGGTGATTTTTATGTTTTTAGGCTACTTGCAATAAGTTAACTATCAAAAAATGATTAATTATTTAACAGCGTATTGATTTAATACATGGGGTTTTCTTAAGTAAAACTTGTTCTTGCTTTCATTTGTGTGCTGCCTGGAAAGGTGTGCTGCCTATGTCCCTACCAGGAAGCACACTGGATAGGGGTACAGTATTTGCTTTCCTGGAATCCCCCAAATACAGTTTAAGGTATAGGGTTTTTCTAGGTGGAGGCATTGCCATAGATTCTGTTGTTGGAACTCTTGAATGCAGCAGAGAGGGAAATGAGAGGCTCCCACAATCCTACCCTGCCATTGGGACCCCCCGAGGTTTTTCTACCCCACTAAGCCAGGTGCCTTGTACAAAAGGGTTACATATGTATCAAGAACAGCTTGCAAAACAGGATGAAACGAATTTTAGGCAGCACATTACTAAACCAGTAATATAAGGCCTTTTTGTTTTAATAAGTTTCATAAGAACATAACTAGTGCCATACTGAGTCAAACCAATGGTCCAGCAAGCCCAGTATCCTGTCCTCCAACAGTGGCCAATCTCGATCGCATGGGAGAAGAACCAGCAGTTACAATGGGCAATCCATTCCCCGTTGTTCACTCCCAGCTCCTGACAGTAAGAAGTTCATCCTGTAAGTTACTTGGTTAATAGTCATTAGTGGACCTACTCTCTAAAAACTTATCCAGTCCTTTTTTAAACCCAACTATACTACTGGCCTTGACAACATCCTCTGGCAACAAATTCCATAAGTTAATTATGTGTTGAGTGAAAAGTACTTTCTTTTATTTGTTTTAAATCTGTCCGCAGCTAATTTCATGGAGTGTCCCCTAGTTCTAGAACTATTTGAGAGGATAAATAACCATTCTCTATCTACTCATTCCATACCACTTAAGATTTTATAAACCTCTATCATGTCCCCTCTTAGTCTTCTCTTCTCTAAGCTGAAGAGACCCAGCTTGTCAAGCCTCTCTTTGTACGGAAGCTTTGTGCGGAAAGAGCATTAAGAGTGAGGCGATCAAATTTTCAGAAGACACCAAGTTATTCAAGGTAGTTAAGACACAAGAAGACTGTGAAGAACTGAAACAGGATCTTATGAGACTGGGTGCCTGTGGCAGATGATGTTTAATGTGGACAAGTGCAAAGAGATGCACATAGGGAACCCAAACTATGAGTACATAATGCTGGGTGGTACTAAGCTAGGAGTTACCACGCAGGAAAAGGATCTGGGAGTGACTGTGGACGATACACTGAAATCCTCAGACCAGTGTGCAGCAGCAGTCAAAAAAGCAAACAGAATGTTAGGAGTTATTCGCAAAGGGATAGAGAATAAAACTGAGGATATCATAATGCCTCTATACAAATCAATGGTGCAACTGCACATGGAATATTGTGTGCAGTTTTGGCCGTTCCATCAAAAAAGACATAGCTGAATTTGAAAAGGTACAGAGAAGGGCAATGAGAATGATAAAGGGTATGGAACAGCTTTTGTGCAAAGAGAGTCTTGACAAGCTGGGTCTCTTCAGCTTAGAGAAAAGAAGATTGAGAGGGGACATGATAGAGGTTTATAAAATCTTGAGTGGTGTGGAACATGTAGATAGGGAACGGTTATTTATCCTCTTAAATAGTACTAGAACTAGGGGACACTCCATATAATTAGCTGCCGGCAGATTTAAAACAAATAAAAGTACTTTTTCACTCAACACATAATTAACTTATGGAATCTGTTGCCAGAGGACGTTGTCAAGGCCAGTAGTATATCTGGGTTTACATCATCAAATTTTATTATTGTGTTGGCACATTGGCCTTGACAAACACAACCAATGAGACAAAAACAAATATATAAATACATAAAGAATTTTACAACATAGATAAAATTGAGATAACAATCAATAAAAGAAAGTAAAAAAACAGAATAGAAAAAAGGAAAAACAATACCCACAATGACACAACATCATTTTCCAGATATTAAGCTGACTGGAAGGTCATCTGAATTTCCAACAAGAGATATTTTTTTGCTCTAGCTGCAAAGATGGCCACTGCTTGTGTTACTTGTGGGGATCTATCGCCAAGCAAAAAAATAAGCCTTTGCAAATATCTGGGTTTTAAAAAAGGACTGGATAAGTTCTTAGAGAGTAGGTCCATTAATGGCTATTAACCAAGTACCTTACGGGATGAACTTCTTACTGTCAGGAGATGGGAGTGAACAACAGGGAATGGATTGCCCATAGTGACAGTTGGCTTTTCTCCCATGCAATCGAGATTGGTCACTGTTGGAGGACAGGATGCTGGGCTTGCTGGACCATTGGTCTGACTCAGTATGGCACTAGTTACGTTCTTACTCCACTTAGGACTAGATCCAGAGTGGCTCCTTCTTTTGTTGGTTCCAGGACGAGCTGCTCCAGGAAGCAGTCATTTAGGACATCTAGAAATTTAATGTCAGCATTCCGCCCCGAGGAGACATTCACCCAGTCAATATGAGGGTAATTTAAATCGCCTATTATTACTGCATTTCCAACTTTAGTAGCCTGCCTAATCTCCCTTAGCATTTCACAGTGTCACTGTCCTGGTCAGGAGAATGATAGTATAAGTCGACTGCTATACACTTCCCCAATATACATGGAGTTTCTATACACAGAGATTCCAGAGTACTGTTTGCTTCCTTTACAAAATTAATCCTGCTTGACTCAATGGGTATTTTCAGACGTTACGGGCCTCCGTTTTGACACGGCCTGTGGTCTACACCCCCGAGCGGAATCAGGCTGGCCGGTCAACAGACGTGCCGGCCTGATTCCGTGCGGGGATCGGGGAGGGGGAGAGGCTGAGTGGCGCAACGTGTGGCCGCATGGCCCTGCCCCCCCCATGCTCCCCTGGCTGTCCACCCTCCCAGAGACGGGCGGGTGAAGAGGCCAATCTGGCCGCTGCGCCCGATCCCAGCCTGTGGCCGGGACCACGGCTGGGAAGCGGCGGCGGTAACAGACGTTACCAGTCGCCGATTCCCGGCCATGGTCCAA
>QEPC01014092.1:820624-830954 GCA_003113815.1 Sphenodon punctatus | reverse complement strand
AATGTTCAATTTGGTGATGGCACAGGAGGGCATATCCAGGCCAGACACCTGTTTGTTAATATGTTCACATTTTAGGTTTAAAATACTGGACCCATAATTGCTTAGAAGCAATTCCACCAACTTCCATGATTTGTTTGAATAAAGAGTGCGGCCAATTTAAAATCCATATATGTCTCTGTGTCTCATTTCCTGGGGGGGTGGGGGGTGGGGGGTGTGCGTCAGCAAATGTGTTTAAAAGAAAAATTACAATCACCTGCTTTTTACCCCACCTGCTGTACTCCTCCGTTATTTATATTGCCTAGTATTTTATTCTTAGTTTCTCCTCTGTTCTTAAATGCTTGACACTACTTGTTACTATCTGTTCCCTCCCTAGTGATTGCGTCCACTCACTCTCAACACCGAATGCTGTGTTTATTTCTTATTTTTGAAATAAAAACCCAAATTAGCAACTCTTCTCCTTAAACCACCTCCCTAATTCTGGAAATTTAGCTTCAATCACAGGTGCTGTCGTGCAATTGGTCAGCTTATTGTTTCTAGTTTGGATTTGCTATCTACCTGTCTGAGGAAGAGCCCTGTGTGGTCTGAGAGCTCGCTTACACTCACCAGCAGAAGTTGGTCCAGTAAATAATATCATCTGAACTACTTTGTTCCCATCTATCTCCCTCCCCAAGACAGATTGAGTTCCACACTTATCAAAACCTCTTGCTCTCATGTATGCTCCCATATATCATACTGTTTGCTACCGAATGTCTCCCCTTGGGCAAAAAAGATTTCTCCCTCCCTCCCCCCACCTCATTTTCTGGTTCGCATGTATGCCTATCAGAGGTGGACTAGGACCTAAAAAAGTTCTGGTATTTTTGGTAACTTGGCCCCCGCTATTAGAAACGGTACTGGCCCCTCTGGCATTTGCCATATGGCCAGTCTTCCCCTGGTGCCACTGCCTATGTATGTGGGGACAGATCATTGTTTTGTAGTTGACTAGATGTTTGAGCTTAATGCTCCTCTCTTATCTGTCACTCTGATTATGATTCATCAGTGTCTGCCTCCTTCTGTCCCCTGGGCTGAGCAGCTTGCAGTATAAGTAGGCATGTGGGAGGTGACTACGTGATACAGAGATCTTCCTTCCCTTTGGAGAGAGCACGCAAGCACACACACACTTGCAGAGTTCATAGGAGCTCAACAGTAGGCTCTGGCTTCTGTTGGTATTTTTCATGCTTGTATCTTAGTAACAAGAACTTGGTGGTTGCTGAGCACAAGGACTCCTCTCTGCTTTGAGAACAGAACCTCTAACTATAGTTTCTTAGCCGCAGGCTTGAGGACAGAGCCATCCCTTTCCAGCTGCTGCCTGTCAGGGCTCCCCAACTGCACTCTCCCCCAGTTTGGATGATGGCTATGTCAATGCACTACAGACACCGACTTCTTTCCAGTCACCTCTTCTGCAGGACCCTCAGCAAGCATAGACTCCTCCTCCACAGCAAGCCAGCCAAGGATAAAGTGGGACCAGTGGTGAGTTGCCTCTCTTCAGGGAGAAACTATAAGGGTATACTGTCAGTTTGAGGAGGAGAAAGCAGGTATCCTCTGGGGCTTCTTCTCAAAAGGAAGATTTTACCTAAGTCCCAAGAGGTTGGAAGGGTTAGCTCTCCTTCTGAGGGAAAGGTAACTAACTCCCCTCTCCTGTTTGCCTGCACAGAGTTAGGTAGCAATCAAGTTTATCTGAAACCCCCTTAGGATCAAGTTTTGACTACTTTCCCCAGTTTGAAATGTTCTGTTTTCCTGTCCCCTCCCCATCATTGTCTGAGAGCGTGTTCACATGAAATGGGAACTTGGGGATAGTCACGGAGAGGCTGAGGTTGTCATGAGGTTTTCTCTGAACTACCCCAGGCAGCATCTTTCAACTTTAGTTTTCAGAGAGAGAAGCCCAGAAATCCCCATTCTCTGGGTTAAAGTTCTCCTGTTAACTCAGGGGCCAGGCAGGGATGCCTAACTTTATTATTATCATTTATTATTATCAAGCATTTATATAGCACAAGCAATGTACCTGGTGCTCTACAAAGTAATAGAATAGACATGATCCCTAGCCTAGGGTTCCCAATCTGAGAGATGGGTGGTGGGGAGACGAAGGAAGGGGAACAGAGGGAGAGACAAGAACGGAGTGTAACAGTCACAAAGATGCAAGGTCCCAGGTGCACGCGCTTGGCTTGGTTACATCGAGAATGATGGCTGGCTGGTCTGTGTGGTGAGGATATGAGTACACCGACTTCAGGTAACCGATTGTACTGGATGGTAGGTAGGTATCAGCAGGAGTTAGGTCAGGGGAGTGAGGAGTCAGGGAGGGCAGAGCAGAAGAGGTGGGGCTTGAGGAGGGATTTGAAGTTACAAAGGGAAGGGGCAGGGAGGGAGTTCCAGGTGTGGGGGGCAACTAGGGAGAAGGGATGAAGGCAGTTAGGGGAGGCGTGGGAGGGTGAGAGAGGGGAGAGGGGGAGCAGAATTCACAGACTGGAGTACAGAGGGAAATTAGCGCAGAGAGATAGCGGGGAGCAAGGTTGTGAAGAGCTTTGAGAGGTGTGCCCTGCTGGTAGAGCTACCCTGGGAACTGTGAAGATGTGTGTAATTAGTCCGAGGATTCCCTGTGGCATTCTCAAATACTCTGCCTGCCGGGAGACTTGTTGTCCTGTTACACCCCCTCCCCACATGGGTGAGGAACCTTTCCCCTCCTAGGGACCACTATTAGAACTAGTACAAGCACTGAGGGCCACATAGAAATTGTTGGAGGGACTTGCTTGAGGGGTGCATTCAGGAAAAGAAGGGTTTGGATCCTGGAACTGTCCCCTATTGTGTGCATGCCCTCATTCCCCACCCCTGCTTTCCCTGAGCTCACTTTTTCAGTACTTGGGTGTAGGAACAGATCCAGGAACTGGAAAGGGGCCTCTAGCTGCAGGCTGCATTTGGCCCCCCAGGCCTGAGGTTTCCCATCCCAGCCTCTGCACAAGTAGGTTAACTAGCAACTCCCCCTCCCTTAAATCTTCTGCCCTCCAAGTTCATTCAATTTGTTAAAATTGCACTGAGTTAAAAACTCAGTAAAGCTGCTAAACCTTGGGGAGGTTTGGAAGCTCTTCCTGCTTGTAGTGGCCTGAAGATTTCAAATCTCTTTTTGTTTTTCAGTTGACAGATTAAGCACTTCAGTGAGTGAGCGTTGTATGGATTTATATAATAATCCTCTCTTGTTTAGGCTGCTTCTAGAATCGCTTATATTACTGGGATTACCAGTTTAATGAATTCAGTAATGTTGTCCAGTTCTCCTGGCAACGGCTTCTTTCTCTGAAAGCATTACCGTTTGCTTAGCCTTGTTTAACCTCTTTTGCTTTGATTTAGGAGAGTGTCATTGGTTTGTCAGTATTTTTTCTGACTATCCTTGGACCAGCTGGATGGATCATGTCCCACATTTCAACCTATAAAGCAAAGTAGAAGACATGTCTGTGTTCAGTAAATGGAGCATCATATCAGCTATAAGCTTTCCTTCTTGGACCATGTTGCAATGGACAGAGTCAGCATAAAGTCTTATAAATAAAGCCTCCATATGGACATCCTCTCTTGCTCCACCACCCCCTACTCCCGCTCCCTAATCTCTTCCTTTGATCTCCCTCTCTGGAATTTCTGCCCTACACATCGTGATGGCCATTCCCTTGACCTAGTGTTCTCCAAAAACTGCTCCATCTCTTGCCTCTCCTTTTATGCCTTCCCCATCTCTATTACTTTGCCTCATTCCAAATATCACCCTCCCCTTTCTCTTGCCCAACCTTTTGCTTTTTCCATGACTTTCAATCCTTTGGACTTTGCTTCTTCACAACCCCCGCTGTCCTCTTTAAAAGTCCACTGTTGACTCCTCTGATTCCTCCAACTACCGTCCCATGTTACTCCTCCCCTTTGCTTCTAAGCTCCTGGAATATGCTGTCTACACCTGTTGTCTCCACTTCCTCTCCTCTAATTCCTCCCTCGACCCCCTTCAATCTGACTTCCATCCTCTCCATTCCACAGAGACTGCTCTTGTCAAAATCACCAGTGACCTTCTCTTAGCCAAATCCACTGACCTCTACTCCATTATTTTCCTGCTTGATCTTTGCTGCCTTTGATTCTGTTGACCACACCCTCCTCCTTGACTTGCTTTGCTCTCTTGGTTTCTGAGGCTCAGTCCCTCACTGGTTCTCTTCCTGTCTCTCGAACCATTCCTTCAATGTCTTTTGCTGGTTCTTCCTCCACCTCCTTTCCCCTCTCAGTAGGAGTTCACAAAGGCTCTGTCCTTGGCCCACTTCTCTTCTCCCTTTACAGTCTGTCCCTAGGCAAACTCACTGAATCTCAAGGCTTACGTTATCACCTGTATACTGATGCCAATGACTCTTTCCAACCCCCCCTTCCACCCCCTTCTCCCTTCATGCGGTCTTGCATCACAATCCATTTCTCAGATATCTCTGCCTGGACATCTCTAGATGTCCAAGACTGAACTCCACATCTCCCACCCACAAACAAACCGTCCTCTATTCTTCTCAGTTTCTATTGATGTGGTCACCATCCAGCCATTACCTCAGGCACATAGCCTGGGGTTAGTTTTTTATTCCTCCCTCTCTTTTAAACCTCAAATCTAATCTGTTGCCAAGTCCTTTTGTTTCTCCCTGCACAATATTGCTAAGATCCAGCCCTTCCTTACTGTTTCAACTTCCAAAACTCTAGTCCATACTGTAGTCCTCCCTTGACTTGGCTATGGCAACCTCCTACTTACTGGCCTTTCCCGCTCTCGTCTTGCCCTCCTTGTTTCTGTTCAGAACTCCGCTGCCAAGGTCGTCCACCGCTTTGATCATGTTCAGCCCCTCTTCCCTTCTCTCCACTGGCTCCCTCTACCTGAATGCATTCAACACAAGTGCCTGGTCCTTACTTTCATGTCCTTGCCCCCTCCTATCTCTGTGTGCTAATTTTCCACCCCACTCCTGTCCAGGAGCTTCCCTCCTCCTCAGCTACCACATTTGTGTGTTCACGACTCCCTTGCTCCTCAGAATATATCCGTCCCTTCTCCCTTGCTGCCCCCCCATACCTATCTTCAAATCCCCCCTGAAAATCTACCTCTTCCATCAAGTTTTTCACAGCTCCTCATCCCCTTAGTCTGTCCTGATTTTTCTTAGATTCTCCTCCTCCCCAGTGTGCTTAGCAACTTGTTGGATGTATCCCTGTCTCTCCCTTTGTTCCCCATCCATTCATCTCCTTCCTAGTCTTAGATTGTAAGCCCACTGGGGCAGAGATCTGTCTATAATTGTTGATTGTAAAGCCCCAGATACATTGCTGATTCTATATAAATAGTTAATAATAACAATAAATGGAAAATAAGTTAAAAACCGTTTCAGGTTATACTCTGTCACAGTGTTATATGGAAACAACAAAAAGCCCATCCAAGGCTAATAGTAATAGTATGGGGAGGACTATAGTATAGCTCTATTGCATTAGCTGGTGAAAATCAGCTGATTTCTGGGAGCAGTACCAAACACAATGGCATTCACTGGCACAATTATCATGGGAGATGGGTCCCCCATAAAGTTAGGGCCATGAGGGAGAGCAATAGCCCCATCTCCCACTAAATCTTCAATGATTTGCACTGTCTAACTGAGCACCTGTAGCTGGACAGTCCATACAGGGTGAACCCCATTTTCCTTCCATGCTGCTCCCCAGAATGGTGAAGGGGCAGGGCTTCTCCTTGTGCAGAGCAGTCAGAGCATGAGTTCAGGATTGATGGGGTGGGGGTGGGGAGTTACCCCCTCCCCCCCCCATTATTCCCCAGCATACACCTTTTGATTTGCTGCTACTCACAGTATATAAAGTCAAGTGTGTGTCTAAAGGGTGCAGTTGAATGAGCTGTGGAGGGCCTGATCCCCCTTGGCAGGCAAGCATAGCTGCCACACTGTGGGGCCAGCATGGGGAGCAGGACAGATGGTTGGCCCACCTGTGAGGGAGCTGCTGTTGACCCTCCTGCCACAGGGTTGGCTGAAGCGCAGACAACACAAGTTGGTGCCTGGCCCTTCCCTGTCTCCCTCCCCCAGCCCTACCACTATCCCTGCCCCTGGCTGTGATGTAAGCTGCATGGAACTGGAGCTAGCAGCCGTTGCTCAGAGCCCCATAGTGGACCTTGCTGCACAGTGGAGCGGACAGCAACCAGGCACACAAGCTACCGTGCCTTGGGCAGCCCTACCCCATTTTGGGTAAGACTGCTATGGGTGGCATCCTCTGCCTTGTTCTGAGGGTGCAGCGCATAGCAGCCAGCTGTCTGCCTTGCCCTTTAGTGAGGTAAATACCTGGTGGCTGCCAGGCACATAACTCACTGCGTTGCATGGTAAGGCTGCCTTGAGTGGTGTAAGGCTGCCCAAGGCATGCCAAGTGCATCATGTAGCTGCACCCTTAAGGTGTGGTCTAGCCAGCTGGACTGAAATCTACCTTGCAACAAGATAGAACAAGAGGAAAGGAGATAATCTTCTGTGGAAGTAGAATGCAAATGTTCACCATCTCTTTTTGTGGTATCTTTTTAGATGTTTGGTTATAACAATAAATAAAAATATTCATATAGAATTTTTAAATTGACTGTATTTGCTTTTTTTTTTTTTTTTTGTCTCTTGTTTTAACAGAAAACATTTCAATTTCTGTTAGAATAAACATAGTTTGTGAACTGTGGTTGGCAGAAACTACAAGTGTTTTTAAAATTGTAACTTTAAATAATTTCTGTGTAATGACTTCCTTCCCCCCCTGCCTTGTTTGGTGTTTCCCTGCAATACTAATTCATATATTAACCTTTTTTCAAAAGGTTAATATGTTGTATTTACAAGACATTAAGTAGTTAGGAAGATCCCTTTTTATTGGACCAACTTCTACTGGTATTTGTGCAAACATTTTATCTTCCCAGAGCTCTTCCTTAGGCAGAGGAAGCTTGAAAGCTTGCACAATACTTGTTGGAAATACATTCCTTTGGTTGCATCCCCCCTAAGCACCTCATCCTGTTTGTTTGCTAGAAACACCAGGAGTAGACAGACAGATCAGGGAACCCTTCCGCCATCGTACGTGTCCTACTTCTGTCAGGACCTGATTGGTCAACCTCCTCCCTCAGGAGATTTCTCATCTCTTTGTGTCTCAGAGAGCTTCCTACCTCCCTCTTGAACACACCTAGTCTTAGGACTTAGCATAGATGTAGGACTTTCCTATCCTACATGTATTTCCTAATAAAGCTACTTAAGCTTAAGTATGCTTCCTGCCTGTTTATTGATGATTAGCTACTCACACACCTCTGTAAACTCTGCATGGGGCAAATGGATGCAATGATCTCACAGTCCTTGCATTTCCAACAATACTTACTGCACAATACTTACAAACATACCGCACAATCCCTACTTGCACAGTACAATAAAAAGTATTGTCTCAACTGCTTTGTCTCTCATACTTGGGAATCAATCCAGCAAACATGCTATAAACATATTTATAGGGTATCATTCTTGGACCAAGACATATCGTTTTCAGAGGCATACAGTCCACTTATACTAACTGATGCCTAATAAAAAAACCACATAAAATGTTGTTGGCTTTTTTACCCAATTAAGCCCCTTTGTAAGCAACTCAGCATAACATGAATATATCTATTTTGAAAACAGAGCTTGAGGGGCAGTTTCTTTCTCATTTAATTTAGTGTATAATTTTTATTTAAGGGTGTTTTCAGATGTGAGGGTGCTGCTTTAACCCTGCCTGGCGTGAGGTCTGAAATCTGGGCAGAATTCAGCCTGGGCAACAAACGAGTGGTAGGGGGGAGACAGCCAAGTGATGCATGGACATGTCTGCATGGCCCACCCCCACGCTCCTTGAAGCGGCCCACCCTCCTCCCTGACAGGTGGCCATGGCTGCCCAGAAGTGCCGAAGACCCAGACCAGGGTACGAGTAAGCGGGTCATCAAATGTGACTGCCCTCTTTGCCTTGGTCTTGCACCTGTTGCATGGGCGGTGGCAGTGCTTAGCCCGGTCTGTTTGTTGAAGATGGTCCTGAGGAACAGCCTGCGGAAAGTGCCACTACGGCCTGTGCAAACCCCAGTTCTGGCTCAGGCCACAATCTGGCAGCTGTATTCAGCCATGATGACAGCACAGATTTCCATGCCTGGGAAAATTAGCTTTTCCCAGGCAAAGCATGGAAATCTCTATCGTCTCATCTGAAAACATCCTAAGGGAGCTAAAACAGCTAGCTTTCCTCCTCCCCTTTCCATGTTTGTAAATATCTCAGGATTGGATAGAATGGGGACACTTAGATGGTTTAAAAAAAATATATCCAGAGACAGTGATGCTATTTTATTCTTAACTGGAAAAAACATAGCTCTGTAAAGGCCTCATCCCAAACCCATTGAGGTCAATGGAATGATTCCCATAGATTTAACATATATTTTATATATTCAGATTTTATGTTTTAATATACAGAGAGTGAACCATGTCGGAGCTAATCTGATGAAAGCAGACAGATGGCAGTGGGAAGACAGCCTGAAGCTTGGGTATTACAAACGTGTACAATAACCTCCTGAAAGTCAATGAGACCACTCGTGTGCATAAAACTAATCAACATGCATAATTACTGGCAGGATCAGGGGCCTATATTTGCTGCTCACATGTTTCACACTGTTATACTTGGTAAGATGTAGCTAGTTGTAGTTACACACTTGATCTTTGAAAATTTTGATAATGAGCAGCAAGATTGCCTAGGTTATATCAAAGTAAATAAAATGTGGAAAATACTCACTGAAGCAAAAGGAGTGGCAGCCGATGAAAGTTTGGTTTTAAAAGTTTAATATTTGGAAACGAAAGAGCACAGCAATGTTTATTTTCAAGAAAGAACTTCTGTTATAAGAGGGGAGAGTTATTTAAAAAAGTGTTTGAAATACAAGCAGCTTTCATAAATAAGAGTCTCTGAAATTTGCAGCACAACTCGATGTTTTTTTCTTGCTTCAGTGTCAATCTGATTCTACAGCATAGTTCCCTAATGTTTGGCTTTTATAAAGTGTATTTTGTCTGTAGATCTCAAAGTTCTTTGCTACGGTATGTTGATATGGCTGTGTAGCAGGTTGTTGTCATACATCTCTGCAGGATCAGATCCTTTGTAAATCCACACCCTACCCAGAACCCAATGTTGATTTATTATGTTTTAAATTTTATTTTAAAGAGAGAGGTGCTGGAACTTGAGCCTTCTCTGAAAGTACAGCCTTTTGACCCTGGAAGCGCTTGGGGGCAGGGGTAGTGGGGATTGGAAGCTTGGTAGGTCTAAACCTCCTCAAATGGCTGGTGACAGAGAGAGAGAGACTGGCTACATATACACAGCCTTAGCCTCCCCAAACACAAAAGTCACCTGCCACCTATGGGGCATTCACAGGGGCCAGTGGAGATATGCTGCTGCCCCCTCAACTCCACCAGTACCCATTCCTGACCCTACTTTGCCAGCTTAAGCTTGATGGCGGCTAGTGCTGGCACTGTTAGTGCTGATCAGTTGTTAGGGGAGAAACGGGTTGAGGCTGGTGCTTCCGCATCTAGCCATAGGTGTGGGTTTTGCAGAGTAACAGCAGTGACCAGCTCTGGAAAAGGTACTGGGATTGATCCCTAGCAAACACCCTGGCACAAATGAAGCCCTCTCAAAACCTTACTGTGCGCCTTTAGACAGAACAATTTTGGGTGTTTGAATGTGTGTTTTACGGGTGTTGAACACCCATCTATGAACACTCATTTTAACATGTGTTTGAGACATTGCAGTACTTACACGCATTTACAATGGGTGCTTAATACTGCCACCTGATGGAAGGACACATGCGCAGCCTACAATCAGAGTCCTGTATGATATCCCAGCATGCATTTTTTTGGGGAAGTTTTATATTTTTTTTAATATAAAAAAAATGATATGGCGTTACGGGGCGACCCCGGCGGGGAATGACTCCGGTGCTTTCGGTTCGGGGCCAAAGGGCCCCGTAACGTCTGAAATCACCCATAATAGTCAAATAAGTATGCTCTCTGGTCTTCTGGCAGATTTGATTTTGTCATCACACATACACATGGGAACCATTTTGCTGCATAAGACTCTTTTTTGTCCATTAAATTCTCTGCCACTTTTTCCATAGTAAGGTGGTACCATAGTCTATTCATCCATTCTCCTACTGCGAGTTCCTTGGAGTCCTTCCAGTGCAGAACGATGACCTTTTTTGCTGCCTGTAGGAAAACCGAGCAGGAATCCCGGTGTCTTTGCAGTGCTCTCACTTCGGGAAACAGACCCAGCAGAGCCACCTCAGGTT
>QEPC01014092.1:799866-813117 GCA_003113815.1 Sphenodon punctatus | reverse complement strand
GAAAAAGAGAGCAAGATCTTTAGTGGAGAGAGAAGAGTGAGGAGGAAGACAGGGGGTTTTGAGAAGGGAGTCAAAGGTGGAAAAGAGGCGGCGAGGGTCCCGGGAGCAGGAGTCAATGTGTGAGGCATAGTACTGCTGTCTAGTGAGGGAGATAGCAGAGTTGAGCGATGAGAAGCAGAATTTGAAGTGGAGGAAGTCAGCGTGGTAGTGGGATTTGCGCCGGAGTCGTTCAGCAGCCCGGATGCAGGAGCGGAGATGTCGAGTGGTGGGGGTGAGCCAAGGGTGAGGGTTATGGGAGCGAGCTGGGTGGGAGGAGAGGAGGGCAAGGGAGTCAAGGATACACGTACACGTATGTGCAGGTGCCGCCAGATGATGGCCCAGGCCATGTTGGCGACTAGACCGAGTTCGGACCTTGGAAAATCCCCGAAGTCACAGCCTGGGCTAAGGCCCACCTGACTGGGCCAAAGCAGGTCATGGTGGGCTATCATGTCTGTTCCCAGGCCGCCAACACAGCCCGAGTCGGGTCTGTCATGGCTGGCTGTCATGGGCACAGCTCAGAGGAGGGGCAGTTAGCCGCACGTTTAGTGATGTGCTCCCCATGGGGATGTCTGTTTGGCACCCTGTGTTGGCCGTGGCTTCCTGACCTGGGCCAGGGTGGGATGCCGCTGCATTGCCATCTCTTCTGTTTTTACTCCATGTCTCCCTCTCCCTTAATGTTTTTTTCTCCAGGCTAAACATGCCTGGCTCTCTCATCCTTTCCTCGTATGACTTAAATTCTAGACCCCTGATTGTCTTTTTTACTCTTCTCTGAATTCTTTCCAGTTTGTCAAATCCTCTTTGAAAAGCAGAGCCCAGTTGGCACAAGGCAGAAGCCTAATGAGACACTAGGTGGTTCTGCCATACATTATATGAAATAGGTGGGTGGCTTTGGTCTATTGTCTGCACAAAGCATCCACTAAAGTGGTTGACAGGATTTGTGGGAATTAAAATAGCCTGTGACTGACTTCGTAGCACCACAGTGTGGTCACATCAAAAAGGGATGGGGCAAAGAGGCTCTCTTGCCCCCTTTCTTGATTGTGATTAATTTATTATTGATTTTATATGGGTGGACACTAAAATGTCAGAATCAGAGAATCTTAGAGTTGGAAGGTCATCTCCTACTTGGATTCAGAATAACTGCAGCTATGATATTCCTGACAGATGAACTCTCCAGCCTCTTTTTGAAAACCTCTAGTAACAGACAGCTGACAACCTCCCTAGGCAACTTGTTCCCTTGGCTCTTACTGTGCGGGCGGCAGAGTGGCTCCTTGGCCTGCCCAGTGTGGAAAATGGTGGTGGCTACTCTCCAGGTCAGTGAACAGCACAGAACAAATGTGGAGATGTCCCACTGCCTGCACCACTTGGGGGGGGGGGGGCACCACAATAATCGTGTGGGTGGCCAGCCCCGTCTCACTCCCTGCCATGATCCACAGCCATGGTGGCCCCTGCCTTGTGGCAGGGATGGCAAGGCCAAACAAATGTGCTGTTCTGAGTTGGCCTGTGTGGCAGCCCTTGACCCGGGACAGCCCAGGGCAAATCCCGGGCCAGTCACCTACCTGCCCTGAAGCAGTTGTGGGCTCACATCTGGCAGTGCAGGACCACCCGCTCTGCAAATGTAAGTCAAGATGGAGGAAATCCCATGAGGAAGCGTGGCAGATACATCCTTCCTAAAGCTGAAATGGATAGCAAAGAAATTATCCATGGTTACTATCCGACATTCTGAATAGCTTAGTGGTAAATGATGACTCGGAGACTGCAGCTGGTGCAGAATGCAGCAGCCTGTTGCCTGGTGGGGACAGGTTGCAGTGAGCACATAGTGCTCTGCTATCTGCACTGGCTGCCTAAAGTCTTCTGGGCCTGATTCAAGGTGTTGGCTATTACCTTTAAAGCACTATACAGCCTGGGCCCTGCCTACCTGCGAGACCGCCTCACCACCCGTGTCCTGGATCGATCTCTGCAGTCATCCGGGAGCACTCTCTTGGAGGCCCCCTGGGTGGCAACGTTCAAGAGGGTGTACTTGGTGGCCGTGCCACAGCTGTGGAACTCCCTCCCAGCAGAGATTTGTCTTTCCCCGGACCTCCCCTCCTTCTGTAGATGTGTAAGACCTGGCTGTTTCACCAGGCTTTTGCTGAGGGGGATGGGTAGTGGGTGGGGGCGTTTTGGTTTTGGGGGATATTTACCACCCTACCTGTCTCCAGCTGAATATAAAACAGGAGTATTTTTTCACTCAGCGCACAATTAACTTGTGGAATTTACAGCTAGAGGAAGTGGTCACGGCTGGTAGTGTAGCTAGTTTTTAAAAAGGATTGGATAGGTTCCTGGAGGATAGGTCCATTAAGAGCTATTAGCCAAGCAGATTTTGGGGACCTAACCTCTTACTGTTGGGGGCTGGAACAATAGAGAATGGATTACCCATTGTAACCTGTTGGGTACTTCTTTCAAGAGACAGAGGGTAATTTCAGACGTCACGAGACCACGGTCAACCACAGTGAATCTCTTGTGGTGGCCGTTTGTCCTGTAATGTCTGTTTGCTCCCCGCCAGATGTTCACCACAGTGAACCACTGGCGGGGATCAAAATGACCACGGTTATGGACTTCTGGCAGCCCGGAGGTGCAGAATCATGGTTAGATTGGCCATGATCTGGGATGGGCCAAAATTAACTTCTGTTACATTTGGTCCATCCCGGATCATGGTCCCGACCACGGGACGGGATCAGGTGCAGTGGCTGGATTGGCCACTGCGCCCGCCCGTCTCCGAGAGGGTGAGCAGCCGGAGGAGTGGGGGGGGGGCTGTGCAGCCACATGCCCCGCCCCCTCCACGATCCCCAATAGGAATCAGGCTGGCACGTCTAAAGGACGGCCGGACTGATTACTGACTGGGATCCAAAACGGGATCTGAACCACCCGCTGAGTGGTTCAGCGTGGCGGGCCTCTGAAATTACCCAGAGATTGGCCACTATTGGAGATAGGATGCTGAGCTTGGTGGACCATTAGTCTGACCCAATATGGCACTACTTATGTTTTTATGTCAGCTCTAATCCTCTCTAACCTGTTCCGCTGAGGATGAAGCAGAGAGGTGTATTTATTTATTTTAAAAATTACTATTCCGCCCCCCTCCTGCCAAGGTAGCTTGGGGAGGCATACAATATAAAAACAACAATATAAAATATATAAGTACATAAAATTCAATAAAAATAGCAATATCATCATACCCCCCACCCACCCAACACCACCCCTTCCTGTCTCCCTCACCAAATGCCTGGTGGAACAACCAGGGTTTACATTGATGCCTGAAGGAGGGAAGATCCTGGGCCAAACGAATCTCCACCAGGAGGGATTTCCACATCCAAGACACAGTGACTGAGAACACCCTCTCCAATGAGGCCCCCCGCCGAACACAGGGAACCTCCAAAAGGGTGTTCCCTGCTGCCCCCAGTGACCGTTAGAGAATCCAAGGAGTGAGGCGGTCTGGTATGTAGGTGAGGCCGAGACTATGTAGGGATTTATAAGTAAGCACCAGCACCTTGAATCAGACCCAGAAGTCTATAGGCAGCCAGTGCAGAGAACAGAGCACCAGTGTTATGTGCTCTCGGTGGCCCGTCCCCGTAAGGGAGGTGGGCTGCCACATTCTGCACCAGCTGCAGCCTCCGGACCATCACCTTGGGTAGCCCCACATAGAGCACATTACAGTAATCAAGCCTTGAGGTGATGAAGACATGGATGATGGTGGCAAGGTCGCAGACTGAGATATATGGTCGTAACCATCGTACCAGATGTAATTTAGTAAATGCACTCCTTGCCACAGCTGCCACCTGGACATCCATGTGGAGCTGTGAATCAAGGAATACCCCCGGTACTGCGAACCTGAGGAACCAAGGCAGGGCGCACCTCATCAATGATAGGGCCTCCACACCCTCAGCCCTCCCCACCAGCATCATCTCCGTCTTGTCGGGATTCAACTTTAGGTCGCTTGCTCTTATCCAGTCCACCACAGCTGCCAGACATCTAGTAAGCAACGAGACTGCGGGGCCTGAGTCTGCTGAAAATGAGAGGTAGAGCTGGGTGTCATCAGCATATTGATGACAACACACTCCAAGTCCTCTCACAACCTCGCCCAAGGGCTGCATATACACTTTGAACAGAAGGGGGTACTGAATGGAATCCTGTGGGACCCCACATGTGAGATTCCAAGGAGATGATATACAGTCACCCAGAACAACACGGTGAGTTCTTCTGACCAGGAATAAGTGGAACCATTCAAGAACAATCCCACCCACCCTGGCACGATCCTGCAGATGAGTCACCAACATCTTGTGGTCAACGGTATCAAAAGCAGTTGATAAGTCTAACAGGACCAAAAAGGTCAACTGTCCCAGATCTAGAGCACGGCACAGGTCGTCGACTAAGTTCACAGGCTTAGTCTTGGTGCCATATCGCGGATGAAAATCAGACTGCGAGGGATCCAGAAAACCAACCCAGTCAAGATGGTCCTGGAGTTGCTGGGCCACCACCTGCTCAATAACCTTCCCTAAAAAGGGTTTGGATTTTTTATTTGGGTGGTGGGGTGCGAATTGGTGGCTTATCACAGAGAAATCAGACTAGGACTGATCTTGTGGTCCTTCTGATCCTAGACTCCATGAAATCTCTAGTTTGGAAACTGGGACACAAACCCAACAGTCACTGCAACTAAATCTATTTATTTATTAATTATTATTTTATTATTATTTTATTATTAATAAATTTATTTCTATAGCACAAGCAATGTGGCTGGCACTGAAGAATCATTAATGAAAGACAAGTCCCAGTCCTGGAGGGAGTGAAGGTGGGGCTTACTATCTAGGATGGACAAGGGAGGGAAAACAAGGAAGAGGGCGAGACAGGAATATATTCATGGATTTGAGAAGTCACAGGTGTGTGGGCTTAGCTCAGCTGCAAGTAGGGGCGGCTGGTGAGGGAGGTAATGTGGGGCTCTGCCCTGCCTCTCATGGAGTCACTCCCACCTCTCACTCATTTCTCCCTCTTCCACCAGACTCACAGATGAGTTGGCTGCTGCTGCTGCTGCTGCTGCATTGTGCTGCCAGTACATGTGTAAAGCTGTGAGTGAGAGAGGGGGTGGAGAGAGAGGCAGGGTGGGGCCAGGAGGCAGGGTCATATGTTGCTTTTACTGCACAAGCTCTCGGGGTGGTTCCCTCAGTCGTGGGGTGGTGGTGGATGTATTTGCACAGTAAAGGCAAGGGAAGGGGTTGGAGGCAGGAACTGGGGAGTTCACTGCAATTCCCAATGCAGGAGCCTCCCAATCAGTGCTGCCTTGGGGCGTTGATCCATACCGCTTGGAGGCCAATAGCAGCATAGAAGAGGGGAGGAAGCCATGCCTCCTCTCCCCAGAGAACCAAGATGGCTGCTCAAGCAGCCAGTTCAAGGACAACTAGTAAGTCCTCCTTCCTGCCCCTGCCATTTCTGCCTGCCTTTCTCTCTGTGCCTTCTCCCAACCCATATTTGAATCTTTCCCTTCCTCCCTGCCTTCCCCGAACCCACCCCTCCTTTCTACTACTCTTCCCTCTCTCTTCTCTGTCTCTTCCCCCGACCCTCCATTCTGTTCTTCCTGCTCTGACTTTCCTCTCTCCCTCCCTCTGCCTTCCTCCCCTTCCACCCACCCCATTTCTGTCCCTCCCTGCCTTCCCCTAAGCCGCTCACTCCTTCCCCACCCCAATCCTCTGTTTCTGCCTCTCTCTCCCTGCCTTCCCTTCCTTCCATCCTCCCCCACTTCTACCCCTCCCTGGCTTCCCTTCCATCTACGCCCCCCCTGTTTCTACTCCTCCTCCCCACCGTTCCCCTGACTGAAAGTCTACCTGCCGCCATTGCTACTGTGGCTCTTTGGACTTCTGTCTAATTCCCCCTATCATCTTGGTCACCAGATCGATCTCTCCAACATAGAGTGCATAGGTGAATTTGACAATTATCAGTCTCTTGGGACAAGTGAGCAGATAATTTGTCCAGTGACAATTTGGTCTAAGGGAGAGAATTTGCAGTTTTGTCAGCTATACTATATCATCGTAATATCCAGAAAGTGTCACTCATTGCCCGAGGCAAGTTCAGTTTACTCTTTCGTTGCTCCAAATGTTTTCAATTCTCGCCACAAATATGTTCTACATTACTTATGAACTTTTTAATTCCTGGAGATTTTGTGATCCATGATAGATTTATTTTTTTTGTAGAAGAGAAGGATATGTGACCAATGTCCCTTAGGGACTGAGCACATTTATTTATTTATTTAACTCAAATTTTGATCTGCCCTTCTCTTAAATAGGCTCAGGCATCCAGCATATATAAGCCCTAAAAAAGGCTTACAGAATATATAAAAACAATCCATAAAAACAGTAAAATACAAAGACAACCCCCCAAACCCCGAAACCTCCCACAATCCCCCCCACAAAACCCACCCAATACCATCTCCCCATTTCCATTTCTCACATCCAAACCCCCCCAACCCTACCCCAACCCGTCCGACCCCTACCCAGAAACCCAACCCCACCTATCCTTGCCTGCCAAATGCCTTTCCAAATAAAAATGTTTTGCACTGCCCCCAGAAGATAAACAGGCTCGGACTCAAATGAACCTCCCAGAGAAGGGAGTTCCATAACATGGGGGCAGTCAGTGAGAATGCTCTCCCGTACGCCCCCGCCCCATGAGCAAAGGTAATAGATGGGATGAGCAGGAGGGCATCCCCGACTGAATGGGGCATAGTAGGATAGGGGGTCTTTCAGATATATGGGACCCAGACTGGTTAGGGCTTTAAGGGTCAAAACCAGCACATTGAATTGTCCCAGAAAGTGATAGGCAGCCAGTGCAGACTTCGGAGCACCGGGGTAACGTGCTTCCGGTGCCTTGTCCCCAAAAGGACCGGAACCATCACATTCTGCACCAGCTGCAGCTTCTGAACAATCATCAAGTGCAGTCTCATGTAGAGCGCATTGCAGTAATCTAGCCTCGAGGTGATGAAAGCATGGATAATAGTGGCCAGATCTGAATCCGAAAGAAAAGGCCACAATCTCCTCACCAGATGGAGCTGGTGAAAAGCGCTCCTGGTCACCACTGCCACCTGATAATCCAGGCACAGCAGGGATCCAAGAGCACTCTGAGGCTGCAGGTTTGGCTGTGAACCTGTGACCAGAGGGGGCTGGACCCCATCAATGACAGGTGTATCAATCCCTCCCAAGTCACAAGACTGGCTAACCATCATCACTTCAGTCTTGCCAGGATTCAGTTTTAATCGGCTCACCCTCATCCAGTCCCTGACAGCAGTCAGGCATCGGGTAAGCACCAAGATGAAAAGGGTCAGATGACCTGAGTCAGATGAAAAGGAGAAGTAGAGCTGAGTGTCATCAGCATATTGATGACACCTCACACCAAACCTCTGAATGACGTCACCCAGCAGCCTCCGATACACATTGAACAAGAGAGGGGACAGAATAGAACCCTGTGGTACACCACAGGGAAGGTCCCATGGAGACAACAAGCAATTGTTTATCAGCACCTGCCATGTTCTCCCTGACAGGAAAGAGTGGAACCACTCAAGAGCAGTCCCGTGCACCCCCGCCAGGTCCCACACATGCCAACAGCATCTCATGATCAAAGGCCGCTGAAAGATCTAATAAGATCAACAAGGTAGAATTCCCCTTGTCCATCTCCAGGCACAGGTTATCGACTGAAGCCAACAGCGCAGTCTCTAAGCCGTGCCCAGGATGAAAACCTGACTGAAATGGGTCCGGTGGGGGTTAGCTGTGGAGAGCTTGACTATGGATGCAAAAGCTGCCTGCAAGATCCTTATCAGCTGTGTGTTTTTGTTTCCCTCCTCTCAGGTACCTATATTAGGAAGGGGCTGCCCAGAGGGTGGTGCCCTCTGGGCGGCAGTCTAAGGGCACCGCCAAAGGGCGAAGGACCTTTTCCAGGGCCGTTAGCAGGTCGGAAGTGGTGGAAGTGACCAGCCATTACACTTGCTGCCTCAAGGCGAGAGGGGTGGGATATAAATTTGCTGGAGCCACTCCAGAGGGTGAATGTGTGGGACTGAGGAGCTGGGAGAATGGACTCAGGTGCCAGGGGTTTTAGCTGGGATGCTGCCCAGTTGGAAGGCCCCCGTGTACCTGTTGGGACCCAGGATCAGAGCACCGTGGCATGCTGAGGAGGTCGGGCTGGTGAGGCTGATTGGACACCGCACCAGCTGGCTCCTGTGGGATTTTGGTTACCCAGGCAACCAGGTGGGACATGCCTTCTTCCTTCTGGCCCTTGTGTGTACGGCCTCAGGCGCAGACCAGGGAGCAGCTCCATCCCTGCTGGTGTTGTATAATTTACTGACAAATAGCTAATCTCCTGTGGGGTTTACCCCTGTTTTTTGTTTATCTTGCTGAGCAGGGGCCAAGTGTCACCAGCACAAGCCCTGAGAAGGGCGAGGCACATATATATTTGTATTTTGTATACTGCAGGGGTCAACTGTTGCCAACTTAAGCCCTGGAAAGGGTAAGGCATTTATTTGGCCCTGAGCTTTAGGTTTTTGATTTTAGCCCCAGGGGTCAGGTACTGCTTGTTTAAGCCCCAAGAAGGGCCAGGCAATTGTTCTTTTTCAATATGTCTTCAAGAACAAAGAGAGCTAGAGCATTGACAACTTTGAAATCTCCCCCTCTTAAGCAGAGAAGAATTGATATTTCTATAACTGGAGGTGTACCTTTAAGCAATTCATAAGCTTCTTTGGAGCCTTTTGTTGAAGGAACTCCTGAACTACTGGCAGATACTGGCGAGGTTGTAAATTCCCACATAGGTGGTAAAAGCATTCCTTTGTTAACAGATGTGAATGTATCTGTCTTGGAAGATCATGTGGCATCTACTTCTTTGCCTTGCCACTTGGGAGATACTATCTAGCACCCAATTTAAAGAACAATTCAACTATTTGCCTGCAGTTTTTGCAGAACATGTCCTGTTAACAGCTCAAACTGTAAAATATGTATTTACCCAACTTAACGTCCTTATTATTAAAATTGATGATCTGGTAGCTATGGTAAATACTGACCAGCATAAGGTTATTAACGCTTTAGTAAACCCTCAGAATAAGGCTCCATCAGATGGCCAGTGTACAAAGGTACAATTTAGTAATGTCTCTCATGAGGGAATGCTTTATTTGATTAATGATGAACTTGAACAGAGTCGTAGGGACTTGTCCCCCTGCTTATTAGTTCTTGACAAAATAGCCCTTACTGTATTGCCCTTGCCCAATGGATTTTTGTCCTTTTGGAATACTCCTCTGGAAGTATCAGAACATCTAAGAGTTCTTTTGCATATTCCCATAACTAGTCAACACATCAGGGGGATTGAACATATTCATTATGCAAAGTGACATAGGGGGCTATTTCTCCAGTTAGAATCTGCTCAGTTGGCCTCAGAAAAGGAGGCACAATTGAATGAGAAATTGATATATCCCTCTAGAGTTTATGTCAAATCTCCCATTAGTACATCTCCTTTTTGTAGGAATCGGCCAGAGAATGAGGATTCATTTAAGGTTAGTGGCCATAATCTGCTTAAAGTTGGGTTAGGAATGCGGGAAGCAGTTAAAAATGTACGGCTGAAGGCAAATGAGGTTCCTTCCTCTGTTAGGACATTTAATAAGCCTAGGGAACCTATGCCTGAATTGACTGATCTTTCCTCTGCGGAAGAAATGGAGGTTCAGGATTTAGACCCCATAGGTCAGTTGAATGACTTATTGCCAGAAGAAAAGGGAACATTACATGCCTATGGTAAACTTCCAATAGAAGGCCAGAATAGAATTCTTATAAGAATGTCTAATTTATATGATAGGTTGATGGAGTTTGGGGGAATGCATTCTTCCTTGCCTAGTAATTTACAGGAACAGAGGGTAGGCACTGGGATAAAACCAAATTGCGATTCCATTATAGTTCAGCCAGGTATACCTGAATCAAGTATATTATTAGATCTCGGACAGGAGTTACAACATGAGGTTTCCCAAAACCGAGGGACTTTGGGAATAGTTTTGAGACAATGGGACAATCCAGCTATTGGTAATTCAACTGGAGGGGACTTGAGAGAGTCTCAGAATTGTGAGCTGGTGTCAGGAATTGTTTGTGTTGAGGAGGATGGGGTTGTTTTTTTTTAAAGGATCTCTCTATATCATCAAGTGATCCTCATAATGGCCTTTTTGCTGCAGAAGATATATCTCCAACCAAAGCTGATAGCCAGAGTCCGATCGGAATGTGCAAGGAATGACGGCCCCAGACCCATCACGGCAGTTCCCGGGGCCGGAGTGGCAGCTTCTAGGTTCTGGCCACAGCCCTCCCTGCCTGTAACTTGGCCTCAGAACTCTGATGGAGGGTCCTGGGGCTGGAGTGGCTGCTTCTTGTCATGCGGTGGAATGACATTGGAAAGTGCAAGGAATTATGGCCCCAGACCCATCACGGTGGGTGCCGGGGAAGGAGTGGCAGCTTCTAGGTTTTGGCCACAGCCCTCCCTGCTTGTAACTTGGCCCCAGGACCCCGACGGCGGGTCCTGGGGCTGGAGTGGCTGTTTCTTGATGCGGTGGAACGACAGCGCAGTGTGCGAGGAATGATGCCCCAGATCCATCACGATGAGTCCTGGGGCCAGAGTGGCAGCTTCTAGGTTTTGGCCACAGCCCTCCCTGCCTGTAACTTGGCTCCAGAACCCTGATGGCGGGTCCTGGGGCTGGAGTGATTGTTTCTTGATGCGGTGGAATGACAGTGCAGTGTGCGAGGAATGATGGCCCCAGACCCATCACGGTGGGTCCGGGAATGGAGTGGCGCTTCTAGGTTTTGGCCACAGCCCTCCCTGCCTGTAAATTGGCCCCAGGACCCTCACGGCGGGTCCTGGGGCTGGAGTGGCTGTTTCTTGATGCTGTGGAAGGACAGTGCAGTGTGCGAGGATTAATGCCTCCAGACCCATCATGGTGGGTCTCGGGGATGGAGTGGCAGAATCTAGGTTTTGGCCACAGCCTACCCTGCCTCTAACTTGGTCCCAGAACCCTGATGGCGGGACCTGGGGCTGGAGTGGCTGCTTCTTGTCATGCATTGGAATGACATCAGAAAGTACAAGGAATGATGGCCCCAGACCCATCACGGTGGGTCCCAGGGCTAGAGTGGCAGCTTCTGGATCTTGGCCTCAGTCCTCCCTGCCTGTAACTTGACCCCAGGACCCTGTCGGCGGGTCCTGGGGCTGAAGTGGTTGCTTCTTGATGAGGTTGTAGGACATCGGAATGTGCGAGGAATGATGGACCCAGACCCATCATGGTGGGTCCTGGGGCTGGAGTGGCAACTTCTAGGTGTGGCAGCTTCAGTCCTCCCTGCCTGTAACTTGACCCCAGGACCCTGTCGGCGGGTCCTGGGGCTGGAGTGGCTGCTTCTTGATGAGGTTGTAAGACATTGAAATGTGCGAGGAATGATGGCCCCAGACCCATCACGGTGGGTTTCGGAGTGGCAGCTTCTAGGTTTTGGCCACAGCCCTCCCTGCCTGTAACTTGGCCCCAGAACCCTGATAGCAGGTCCTGGGGCTGGAGTGGCTGCTTCTTGTCATGCGGTGGAATGACATTGGACAGTGCGAGGAATGATGGCCCTGATGGGTCCCGGGGCTAGAGTGGTAGCTTCTGTATTTTGGCCACAGCCGTCCTTGCCTGTAACTTAGCCCCAGGACCCAGATGGCGGGTCCTGGGGCTGGAGTGGTTGCTTCTTGATGAGGTTGTAAGACATTGGAATGTGCAAGGAATGACGGACCCAGACCCACCATGGTGGGTCCCGGGACTGGAGGGGCAGCTTCTAGGTTTTGGCTACAGACCTCCCTGCCTGTAACTTGGCCTCAGAACCCTGATGGCGGGTCCTGGGGCTGGAGTGATTGTTTCTTGATGCGGTGGAATGACAGTGCAGTGTGCGAGGAATGATGGCCCCAGACCCATCACGGTGGGTCCGGGAATGGAGTGGCGCTTCTAGGTTTTGGCCACAGCCCTCCCTGCCTGTAAATTGGCCCCAGGACCCTCACGGCGGGTCCTGGGGCTGGAGTGGCTGTTTCTTGATGCTGTGGAAGGACAGTGCAGTGTGCGAGGATTAATGCCTCCAGACCCATCATGGTGGGTCTCGGGGATGGAGTGGCAGAATCTAGGTTTTGGCCACAGCCTACCCTGCCTCTAACTTGGTCCCAGAACCCTGATGGCGGGACCTGGGGCTGGAGTGGCTGCTTCTTGTCATGCATTGGAATGACATCAGAAAGTACAAGGAATGATGGCCCCAGACCCATCACGGTGGGTCCCAGGGCTAGAGTGGCAGCTTCTGGATCTTGGCCTCAGTCCTCCCTGCCTGTAACTTGACCCCAGGACCCTGTCGGCGGGTCCTGGGGCTGAAGTGGTTGCTTCTTGATGAGGTTGTAGGACATCGGAATGTGCGAGGAATGATGGACCCAGACCCATCATGGTGGGTCCTGGGGCTGGAGTGGCAACTTCTAGGTGTGGCAGCTTCAGTCCTCCCTGCCTGTAACTTGACCCCAGGACCCTGTCGGCGGGTCCTGGGGCTGGAGTGGCTGCTTCTTGATGAGGTTGTAAGACATTGAAATGTGCGAGGAATGATGGCCCCAGACCCATCACGGTGGGTTTCGGAGTGGCAGCTTCTAGGTTTTGGCCACAGCCCTCCCTGCCTGTAACTTGGCCCCAGAACCCTGATAGCAGGTCCTGGGGCTGGAGTGGCTGCTTCTTGTCATGCGGTGGAATGACATTGGACAGTGCGAGGAATGATGGCCCTGATGGGTCCCGGGGCTAGAGTGGTAGCTTCTGTATTTTGGCCACAGCCGTCCTTGCCTGTAACTTAGCCCCAGGACCCAGATGGCGGGTCCTGGGGCTGGAGTGGTTGCTTCTTGATGAGGTTGTAAGACATTGGAATGTGCAAGGAATGACGGACCCAGACCCACCATGGTGGGTCCCGGGACTGGAGGGGCAGCTTCTAGGTTTTGGCTACAGACCTCCCTGCCTGTAACTTGGCCTCAGAACCCTGATGGCGGGTCCTGGGGCTGGAGTGGCTACTTCTTGTCTTGAAGTGGAACGACATTGGAAAGTGCGAGGATTGATGCCCCATGACCCATCACGGTGGGTCCCTGGGATGGAGTGGCAGATTCTAGGTTTTGGCCACAGCCCTCCCTGCCTGTAACTTGGTCCCAGAA